>JARQOC010000002.1:236130974-236458614 GCA_033576535.1 Allobates femoralis
CAAATAAAGGATTACTACATTTAATTTATTATATGATCAAACCCACCATCAGTATATGAACATATCAGCATATCCACCATTGTTACAAGAATACAGCTCTAAAACTGATCAGTGGATGAATCTATCACCAGAACTACCAACAGTATATCAACACAGTACTAGAACCACCATCAGTACATGAATAAAGCACAAGAATCATCATCAGTAGACGAATTCAGCACCAAGCTTAGTACAGCAATCAACTGAAATGTCAGGTCAGCATTCCGGCATATACAATTGTATCACATAATCTTGTAATTCCCAGTATGTTCATAACAATAGTAAGGAAATTATGAGAGCTGTTGTTACCAGTGATCATCAGACTGTGGAACAAACAAAAAGGAACCGGGAGTACTAAGTAGCTGCAGTCAGAAGCAATATCTTAAGATTATTCATTTAACTTTAGGGAAATATTTTATATGTATTAGGCGCTCTAATTATGAGCAGATTGGTGGGTGTTTTGTTCCCCACTAATCACTCAAACAATTTTGTTTCAAATTGTCTATGTCTGCTAATTGACGTCTGTGCATCCTTTATAATGGCTGTTTAGGGATGAGCGAACCAAATTTTAAAGTTCGGGTGTAACAAAGACTTTTCAGTGTTCAGGTGCTTTACATATACAAAGTACTGGAGTGAGATTTGCAGTGTTCGCATATGCATGGTACTCGGCCCAGTGCGAGCCACTTACAGTGTGTGAACGGCTCACACTGGGGGTAAAAATCTAGGTTTTTAGATGTAGTGTGTACAAAAAAAACCCTGCCCTCTCTTAACCAGAAATGTTTTGCATATGGTTGGCTGTATGTAGGTGGAGAGCCATACTGCCCAATCAGTGACTTTCAAGTAGGTTCAGGTCAAGTTTTGGTCCAGAACAGAACTTCACTAAAAAAAAGTATGGCTGAACCGCCAGAAACCAAACATCCACAAGTCCACTCATCAATACTGCTGTTATCTGAGGTTATGTCCATTTGCAATTTCTGAGGCTGGTAACTCTCTTGAACTTATCTTCTGCCTTTCCTGAGGCTGTCCTCATCTTAGTGATTGATGGTTATCATGACTGCATAGTTCTAAAGGCTCAGTTACACACACAGATAATTGTACAGAGATTGTTCGCAGATCTCTGGTTGCAGTGAAATTATGGACACATTGTTCCATTTTGTGGCCGTGTACAAATGTAACAATGTTCCATGATTTCACTGAGACCAAGATCTGTTCAGAAGTTGGTCACAGATATCTGTGTGTGTAACTGGGCCTTGACAATTTATAGGATTAACTGACCTTCATGTCATACGAAGTCCAGTGATACTGTCTCGTTAAAACCAGTTTTATTGCTGGTGTATCTTATTGCTGGTAGTAAAATTGCCCCCTAGAAAATATTAATGTCCTGTGTAAGTGCCCAAGAAAAGTGTTCACATTTTGCCTCTAAGAAGTAATAATGCCCCATGTGCACATATGATGGTCAAAATACAGAGTGCCCCTCTAGCAGTAATGCTTTTTAAGTGCCTGCTTAACATTTAAAAATTCTCTAGAGTCCCTCCCATGTACGGCTCCCCAATACACAGTATGATAGTCCAACAGTTACCCCAAAACAATGGTCCACACACTGTGTAATGGCCCTCACTTTGTATAATAACTACCATGGTAGCCAACACACTAGTTAATGTTTCCCACAGAGGACCATACATTGTATAATGGCGTCGAGTAGCCCCTCACACTGTATAAGGGTCTTCATAGTAGTCCCCCCAGTAGCACCCACACTGTATAATGGTCACTGCATTTACGCCCACTCTGTACAATGGCCCCCACATCAGTGGTGTAACTGGAGTTCGATGGACACTGAGGCAGAATTTGGATCTGCAACCCCCCTCCCCATTCCCATTTCCCTGCACGTTGTTCAGGTGCATGGGCCTTTGCAGCTTTCTAAATCCTATAAACACAAGTGTTTCTCCATCTTTATTATGTAGTTGTGTCCCTTATCCTGGGCCCTTCCATTTATATATTATCTCATTCTGATATATATGTCTTAAGTCCTGGAAAATATGTCCCCCTTCCTAGTATAAACTGTTCCTCATCCTACA
This sequence comes from Allobates femoralis, assembly GCA_033576535.1. NCBI lineage: Eukaryota > Metazoa > Chordata > Amphibia > Anura > Aromobatidae > Allobates > Allobates femoralis. Next base: position 236,133,089 of record JARQOC010000002.1, read on the forward strand.
ACCATCCTGGCATAAAGACCCCCTATCGTGGGCCTCATTCTGGTATGTATTGTGTATCCCCCATCCTAGTATATATACCTCCCTATACTAAGCCCCATCCATGTAATTATGTCCGCCATCCTTGGCCCATTTAGGCATATACATCTCCAATTCTGGTGTATACTGTAAGTCCTTCATTCTGGGCCCACACATGTATATATGTCCCATTCTGGGCATAATCAGGTATATATGTCCCCCATTTTGGTATATATGTTCCCCCGTTCTGGTCCCACCCGGGTATACCTGTCCCCCATTTGGGCCCACCAAGGCATACATGTCCCTCATTCTAGTATATATGTTCCCATCCTCGACTCCTCCTGATAAATATGTGTCCATCCTGGTATATCTGTCCCCCATCCTGGAAAATATGCTTTCTGTTCTGCATTAAAAAAATCATATACTCACCTAACCCAGGATTATTATCCTGATGTATTCAACATGGGCAGATCACATGCACAGGACATCAGAGTCCTGGTACTTCGCATTGACATCACCACCCTGGGGCGCTGAGGTCTTGTGCATGCTCCATCATCCTGTGGTTTTGTGGACTGTGGTACCCCACAGTCTACCAATCACAGAGTGGCAGTGCATGGAGATTGTGTTTCCTTGCTGTATTGCAGAGATGAACTATAATGGAGTACTGCGCACGCTGATGTAGTGAACAGTGGCGGTAGCTCTTGTGATCCTTTTAATCTGCCCTCGGAAGCTATACTACTAAGAGGTACCCAACATGTGGCCCACTGGCCATGAAGTGTGGCTCACAGCTGTCTGCCAACTTAGAACATTAGAATCAAGTGTAGCATAGAGTTATAAAGAGTAACTCTCCAAATAGTGGCTTTTGTGAGAAGCCACACACAGAAAAGGAGGTCTGGATATGCATATATTGGATTATGGGTTGAATAAATTAAATATGGGATGCTGGAGACACAATGATGCTACCAGTTCAAGGAGGTGCTTGACATTGGATGTAGAAGTGTAGTGTGGTTGAGAAGACTGAATGCAACAATACCAGAACGTGAGAACTCCTGCATGTAAGTATACAGCCTTGGTGTGATTTCTATAGGAAAGCTTTGGTTGTCATGATATCGGTAATGGAGGTCAGTGTGTCACTACTATGGAGAGGGGTGAAGCAGGAGCTGGATGTCACTATTGTGGGGAATCTGGAAGTAGCTTGCAACCCTTTATTAGAGTTAAATTTGGCTTTCAAGGTAAGAAAGGTTTGTGACCACTGACCTATAGCAACAATGACAGACTCCAAACATTTTGTAAGTCATGTGTAAGCTTTTTACACCTGTCAGCTGGCGATTTGTATAACTCTCCCACTGCAATCCTAACAAATAAAATAAATTAATCTGAATGGTAAACAGCGTAATGGAAAAAATAAACTAAAAATGCCAGAATTATGATTTTTTTTGGTCACCGTAACTTTGTAATAAAATATAACAAGATGTAATCAAAGCATGGCATCTACCTAAAAATGATATTTCTAAAAATGCCAGCTCAAGGCGCAAAAAAAAGGCCATCACACAGCCCCAGATCTCGAAAAATGAGAATGTTACCGTTTTCAGAAAATAGCAACTAAGGAGCCATTTTGTTTGACAAATTTCAGATTTTTTTCGCCAATTAAATACATTTAAAATAAAACCTATACATGTATGGCTTGTATGAATGTGTGCTGACCTGGGGAATCATACTGACAGCTCAGTTTTACTATATATTGAACATGGTAAATAAATTAAAAAAAATGTGTAATTGAACTTTTTGTGCAGTTTCACCACACTTGGTATTTTATTTCCGTTTTCTCGTACACTAAATGGTAAAACTAATGGTTTTATTCAAAAGTACAACTCGTCCCTCAAAACACAAGCCCTCATATGTCTATATTGACGAAAAAAATAAAAAAGTCATAGCTTTTGAAAGCAGGGGAGATAAAAATAAAAGGGCAAAAAAGGGAAAAGGCAAGGTCACAAAGGAGTTAAATAGAACTGCAAACTTGCAAGCCACCATCAATTTTAAAAGGAACCTGTCACCTACCTAAAGCCTCCCACCTTATCACTACCTGTCCCTGCATCTTCCTATTACTGTTCTAACTATCCCTTTCTGCCCTAAATCTGACCTTTGATGGTTTAATAAAAGGTTTTTTATACTCACTAATTCGTATGTCAATGATCCGGGGGGCTACCGTTGCTCGCCCCCTGGGCGGCGTCCTAAAGTCTCCTTCGCCGCCTCCTTTGTTTTGTATCACACCCCGATGGGCGTGATGTTTACATGTGAATGCACGCTCCCCCTGTCTGGCCCGTCCGTCGGCTGAGTTCCAGGAATGACGCTGAACGCGTCATTTCCGGTACTCCATAGCGCGACTTCGGGGTCAGCAGTACATATGCTGTGGAGCACCGTACGTGAGCTGAGCTGCTATCAGCTGACGTACGGTGCTCCACAGAGCATGCGTACTGCTGACCCCGAAGTCGCGCTATGGAGTACCGGAAATGACGCGTTCAGCGTCATTCCCGGAACTCAGCCGACGGACGGGCCAGACAAGGGGAGCGTGCATTCACATGTAAACATCACTTTCATCGGGGCGTGATACAAAACAAAGGAGGCGGCGAAGGAGACATTAGGACGCTGCCCAGGGGGGCTAGCAACGGTAACCCCCCGGATCATTGACATACGAATTAGTGAGTATAGAAAAACTTTTATTAAACCATCAAAGGTCAGATTTAGGGCAGAAAGGGATAGTTAGAGCAGTAATAGGAAGATGCAGGGACAGGTAGTGATAAACTGGGAGGCTTTAGGTAGGTGACAGGTTCCCTTTAAAAAATAAATTAGACTTTGTAAATATACCAAAACAAAACATAACATTTTATATAAAATATTTTCTTTTAAACACAAGCAAGAATAATTTGGAATTTCTAAATCTCCTTGGACAAATATGTCCTTGACAACATTAATATTATAACATGTTTTGGCTAGCCTTATTGACTTCAATCCTTGATAAAGGAAAAAGTGTGAGAAAAAAGAGCAGAAGAGCTGTGTGTTATTGAGAGTGAACATAATACAAACATCTATTAAAGAATGACTATTGAGCAGAGGAAGAGAGTTGTGTATTATTTCTAGCTAATATCAAGCTCTGGAAGAGTGCTTCATACTATTGGCATGGGGTTATCCAGCCAGAGGAGGTTGGTGACCTATCAATTTAAACATATTAAATTGAGTTGGACTACGCAATTCTATTCAATGTGTGCTTTCTACCAAGTATTGCAGAAACAGGTCCTATTTAAGAGATAAGCTGCCATGTATTGAGACACAGCTCTTATTCTCTTGCCAGCAACCACTAGACATGGAATGGTGTTGCACAGTGAAGCTCTGCTCAATATATTTGCATCCAGCCGCAGCTTGTAACAGCAGATCGGTGGATCCTGGGTGTCAAGCCCAACATTAATCTGAAATTGATGACCAATTCTCCCTCTCTGAACACATTTAGGTTACGTTCACACACACTGTATTTCCCGTGCTTTTTTCAGCAGTGCTTTCCCCCAAAAGTACATCTGCGTCTGTATTACCGGCAAAGTGAATGAACTTTCATTTTTGCCGTTCAGACGCTGCATATTTTTATGATGCACTTTTGGGTTAGAAATGATAAAGTTAATCTTTGCGCTTTTTTGCGCGCGCCTCACTTGATTAGCCCCGTTATAAGCACTGGAATAACACATAGCTCTTCACACAACGCTCTATTGCAGTGCTTATAAGCAGAGGTGCAGGAGGAGCAGTAGAATGTGATGTGACACGGGAGGAGGAAGAATCCTTCCTGTTCCTGCGTGACATGCATGTGTGTAGTTCCACTTTAACGAAATAGAAGTGAACATTAGTAATATAAAACATAAAAATTACATACTCACCTCTCCTCGACTATCCTGACTTCCCCAGACATCCGTTCAGCTGCAGGACTTGCCGGCCGATAAAGCGATCAGCTCATTCAGTCAGCTGACCTGCCAGCACATCAGCTGATCGGTTTGCCGGCCGGCAAATCGATCAGCTGATATTGGATCCTGTTTGCATGTTGCAGGACCCTGGACTGTGGACTACATCAGAGGGAATTGGTGGGTATAAAAAAGTGGTGAATGAGGTGCCTGTGTGTTTTGTTTTTTTTATAATAAAGGTCTTTTTTCTCTTGTCTGTTTTTTTTTACAACTCTTACTATTGCTAATGGACGGCTATCATATTGACGCCTGACATTAGCAATAGTGGCTTGGTGACAGCTGCAAATAAAGCTGTCACCAACCCCATTATTATCCAGTCTGCCACTGCACAGGGCAGCTGTAAATCCGGCGTCACACACGTCAATGTCGTCAGCGATCTGATCGCTGGCGACATTGACGGCTGATCGCTGGTAAGCGATCATTGGACCAGCTACATCGTGGAAATGATTTAAATATCGTTTCCACAATGTCTGCAGACTCGTATCCATGGTAAACTGCGGGTAACTAGGCAGCGCGCGCTGCTAGAAACCCGATGTATACCTTGGTTACCAGCCTTCTCCGCTCACCGGCTGGTATCAAAGGTACACAGCAGGTAACTAGGGTCCCTAGTTACCCGCTGTGTACCTGGGATACCAGCCGGTGAGAGGACAAGGCTGGTAACCAAGGTATACATCGGGTATCTAGGCAGCGCGCGCTGCCTAGTTACCCGCAGTTTCCCATGGATACCAGCTCCCAGCACTTGCTGAAAGGCGCTGGGAGCTAGCTGATCGCGCGGCCCGGTGTCACACGCAGCGATGCTGCGTGTCCACCGGGCGACCATCGCCAGGTTTTCGGTCCAGTCCGAAAACCTGGTGACCATCAACCAGTGATTTATCGCTGGTTGATGTGCCCTGTCACACGCGTCAATATTGCTGCAACGTTCACGTGCAGCAGCGATATTGCACGCGATATTGACGCGTGTGACGGCCCCTTAAGAAAGGGGTAGTTCCCAATTTTGATGTCTCTCATTGAGGCACTAATTCTGAGGTGCCTGCTGGCTGCAATCCTCAGTGGGGTGGCCCAGAAGGCTAGGGCCTTTCCACGCTGAGAATTCCAGCCCTCAGCTGCCTGGGTTACCTTTGCGGGCGATACAAATTCTGGCAAAGCCAGAAAAAACTAAAAAAAAAATAGGTCTTCTCGGCATTTTCCAGTGACAGTAACACCAAGCAGCGGGATTAGCAGCCAGTAGCTGCTTGGGTTACCCTTAGCTGGCAATAAAAATGCCGCGGGAGCACACGTGTTTTTTTTTTACTTTTTTTTTTTAACAACAAAAAAAAAAATAGTCCTCTCCTGTATCTCCATCCCCTGGAATGGAGAAGACAGGAAATTACATCAGGGACCCTTTTTTCTTTTTTAAAAAAAATATATTTCTTCACTGTCCTAGTGGACAATGCTGAAAGAAATACATCTTCAAAAAACGCATCAAAAAATGCAGTGTTTGAAAACAATGCATTTTTTTACATGGTCAAAAAAACGCATCCTCAAAATTCAGAAGATATGCATCCTCAAAAATATGCCGCAAATACACAGCGTGTGAATGCAGTCTAAGGCTGCATTCACACGCTATGTATTAGGTGCGCTTTTTTGCAGTTGCAGGTTTTTGCCCGCGTTTTCCGAAAAAAGCACAACTGCATGCACACACCACGCTTTTTCGGCTGCGCTTTTCCCAAGCCCATTTTATAATGTAGGCTATGGGAAAAGTGCGCCGAAAAAGGCGCAAAGAATTGACATGTTGATTCATTTTGCACACGCACTTTGTAGTGAAAGCATGTGCGCAAAAAGACGCAACATGTGAACCTATTTCAGCAAAAGCCATTGCTCTTGCTTGGAAGCGTATCCAGCTCTACGAATCACTGCATTTACACAAGTGCTAAAAAGCACTGCGTAAATGGAGAAATAAGCAGCATGTGAACACAGCCTAAGTGTATAATTTTCCAATTTTTCCTCTGATGCTTCATTCACATGTCTTTGCCTCCAGTATGTGTGGCGCCCATTTTGACACATACCGGAGATGCAGAAACACGTACATCAATGTCAATAGTCATCTTTACACGTCTGTACATATAAATACGTCACAATGAAGGGTAGTTTACTGCACTAGCTGTATATTTACAGGGAGGGGATGGAGCAGCTACAAGAGCAGATACATACAGCTGGGTACCCATGGCTCAAAACTGAACAGAGTGATCGCATGGTGCTTATGAGCTGTCATGGCAGAAGGAGGCCTAAGCATCTGCCATACTCCTTAGCCTATTGGATCCTGCTGGAGGTGGAGTCTGATAGACTACCTATCAGTCCAACACAGTACTGGCAGACTGAGGTAATGTACCACTACTCAGGTAGTGTAGTGTATAATCTTAGGCTGGAGTCACACTATGCTGCAGATTTTCCCGCACGCAAACCTGCAGCATGTACGCACGATAAAAATCATCAGCATGGGCACAGCATTTCCAAAAGTCCATACATTTTGCTAGGAGTTTGCTGTGATGTGAATTTGACACACATCCGCAACAAAACCTGCTGCAAATACGTAGCACAGGCATGAGGCCTTGCACTATTGTGACTCTGGCCTTATCCATTGTTCCCCTATTCAAGTCCTCAAGACCAGCGTTGTGGAAATGGAGTTGTGGAGTCGAAGTTGGGGCCCATTTTGGTGGAGTTGGAGTCATTATAAAATGGACCAACTCAGATTCCTAAAATATATAATAAATTGGGGACAGTTGTTCAATGCAGTATGTGCTGAATATTATTATGAATTATTATTATGTTCTATCTAAATAGTTTGATTATTGAATCATAATAACGATTAAAGCATGATGTTACCATTGCCCTACAATAAATTTATCACTTAAAAATCAGCCATGTATGATGGAGTCGGAGTTAGGGAGTCAGAGTGGGAGTCGGAGTCATGGAGTTAGGCCGGCTTCACACCACGGTTTTCAGCTGTCGGGTTCTGTCCTGTTTGAACCCGTGGTGTGAAGCCGGCCTTAGAGTTGGAGTCGGAGTCAGGGAAATGAAGGAGTCAGAGTCGTTGGTTTGACTTACCGACTCCACAGTCCTACTCAAGAGCCATCAACAGTTCAGGTATTCAGGCTTTCCTTAGTATTACACACTATGACCTCTACAATATTAACACCTTAACGACGGCCCAATGTAAGAAACGGCGGCATTACAGGGTCCTTATTCTGTTCTGACGTGAAAATAAGTCAGAACAGAAAAGGCCCTGTAGCGCCCCCCCCCAGTGTGGGAAAATCTCCAGGTTTTCAGCTACCGGAGGTAGCTGAGACCCTGCAGATTATGGATCGGGCCGGTTTTTTACCGGTACCGGCCATGTGATCATGGTTATACACAGTTTATCAGTGTATAACCGCGATCACATAAATATACACTAAATTGCCAGTAAATAAATGATTTCTCTGTCATGCCACAGGATCAAATCTGTGGCATGACAGGGAAATGTCTGGCCTGGTCTCCAGTATAGATAAACAGCCCCCGTTACCGGTACTTAGCCCCCACCCCCTCACCTCCTCTTAAAATGGCACCGCAGTGCGCCAATAGCAGCGCTGGCAGCCGCCTGCAGCCCCCTGCTGTGTATTCCTCTCTGATGTGACATGTGTGACATGTCACATCAGAGAGGAACAGCCCTCTGCCTCCAGGTCCCCTCAGTCCCCCCCAGCTCCAGTCCTCACCCTCACCCGCCGTCATCATCATCATCGTCTCCCTCCCATCTGACAGCCCAGATGGGAGGAAAATGATCTGACTCCCGGTCACTCCCCCAGTCATCCCCACATACTTACCGCTGGGATCTTCTCTGTGTTCTGCCCCCTGCGCCTCTTCTTCCTGCTCTGTCGGGTGCATGCACAGACAGAGCAGAAACTGCTCTGTCTGCCAGGGTGATGACAGCTCATGACCTCAGTAAGGTCATGGCAAGTCATGATCCTTGGTTCACACAGGGATCAATTGTGATCCCATGATGGGATCACAATTGACACTGTGTGAACCAAGGATCATGTCCTGCCATGACCTTACTGAGGTCATGAGCTGTCATTGCAACGGAGGGGGTTGCCCAGAAAGCTTGGACCTCCCTACTCTGAGGACTCAAGCCCCCAGCTGCATCGTTGTACCTGGCTGGCCCAAAAACATGGCGAAGCCTGCACCCTTTTTTTTTTAATTATTTCATGAAATAATTAGAAAAAAAGGGCTTTTCTATATTTTTGGTTTCCAGCCAGGTAAAACTAGGCAGAAGGGGTTGGTGGCAGCCCGTAGCTGCCTGCTGTACCAGGCTGGACCAAAAATATGGCGAAGCCCCATGTCATTTTTTTTAATTTAATAAGGAAATTTTAAAAAATGCAGGAGAGGAGACGGCCAGGACACAGTGTCTCTGGATCTTGTGCACATGCCCTAAAAGTGAGAACTTGTGTGAAAAAAAAGAAAATGTTCAATATGACGACCTATTGTTATCAAATTCTGTGAAGTAGATGTATGTTCCAAATGCTCACTATACCCCTAGATATGATCCTTGAGGCATCTAGTTTCCAAAATGGGGTCACTTGAGGAGGTTCTAATGTTTAGGCACACAGGGGCTCTCCATATGCGACATGGGGTCCGCTAACGATTTGAATGGAAATTTTGCTCCAATTGTTAGCTCAACCCACAAGTGACCCCATTTTCGAAACTAGACCCCCAGGGAACTTATCTAGATGCATAGTGAGCACTTTGAACCTCCAGGTGCTTCAAAAATGAATCCTTAAAAATGAAAAAGTAAATTTTTTTCCACAAACATTTTTTTTTTTCATTTTTTACTGATTAATTTGTGAAGCACCTGGGGGTTCAAAGTGCTCACTACTCATCTAGATAAGTTCCTTGGGGGTTCTTGTTTCCAAAATGGGGTCACTTGTGGGGGAGATCCAATGTTTAGGCACACAGGGGCTCCCCATACACAACATGGTGTCCGCTAATAATTGGAGCTAATTTTCCATTCAAATCGTTGGGGACACCATGTTGTGTATGGAGAGCCACTGTGTGCCTAAATATTGGATCTCCCCACAAGTGACCCCATTTTGGAAACTAGACCCCCAAAGGAACTTATCTAGATGCATAGTAAGCACTTTTAACCCCCAGGTGCTTCACAAATTAATCCGTAAAAATAAAAAAATACATTTTTTGTGAAAAAAAAAAGTACTTTTTCATTTTTATGGATCAATTTGTGAAGCACCAGGGGGTTCAAAGTGATCACTATGCATCGAGATAAGTTCTTTTGGGGGTTTAGTTTCCAAAATGGGGTCACTTGTGGGGGACCTCTAATGTTTAGGCACACAGGGGCTCTCCAAATGCGACATGGTGTCCGCTAACAATTGGAGCTAATTTTCCATTCAAAATGTTAGCGGACACCATGTCGCGTATGGAGAGCCCCTGTGTGCTTCACAAATTGATCCGTATAAATGAAAAAGTACTTTTTTTTAAAAAAATGTTCTTTTGGCCTCAATGTTTTCATTTTCACATGAGCAACAGGATAAAATGCATCCTAAAATTTGTTGGGCAATTTCTCCTGAATACACCAATACCTCATATATGGTCATAAACCACTGTTTGGGTGCACGGCAGGGCTCAAAAGGGAAGGAGCGCCATTTCACTTTTTGAATGGAAAATTTGCTCCAAAAGTCAAATTGCGCTTGTTCCCTTCTGAGCCCTGTTGTGCGCCCAAACAGTGGTTTATGACCATATATGAGGTATCGGTGTACTCAGGAGAAATTGCCCAACAAATTTTAGGATGCATTTTATCCTGTTGCCCATGTGAAAATAAAACAATTGAGGCTAAAAGAACATTTTTGTTGGAAAAATTAAAATGTCCATTTTTTCGTTCCACTTTGCTTTAGTTCCTGTGAAGCACCTGAAGGGTTAATAAACTTCTTGAATGTAGTTTTGAGTAGCTTGAGGGGTTTAGGTTTCGGAATGGTGTCACTTGGGTTTCTGTCATGTACACCCCTCAAAGGGACTTCAAATGTGATGTGGTCACTAAAAAAATGGTTTTGTAAATTTTTCTGGAAAAATGAGAAATTGCTGATGAACTTTGAACTCTTATAACTTCCTAACCAAAAAAATGTGTTTTTCCAAAATTGTGCTAATGTGAAGTAGACATGTGGGAAATGTTATTAATTAACATAACTCTCTGGTTTAACAGAATAAAAATTAAAACTTTGAAAATTGCAAAATTTTTTAAATTTTTGCCAAATTTTTTACTTTTTCACAAATAAACGCAAAAATTATCGACTTAAATTTACCACTAGCATTAAGCCCAATATGTCATGAAAAAACATTCTCAGAATCGCTAAGATGTGTTGAAGCGTTCCAGAGTTATAAAGAGTTCTCATAAAGAGACACTGGTCAGAATTACAAAAAACGGTCTGGTCATTAAGGTGGAAATTGGCTCCGTCACTAATGGCCACTTTACACGTCCCAAGATCGTTTCGATATTGTATACAACGGCGCGGGAGCGCGCACTTTTTTGGCTGAAATCCAAGATCGCATAGGAGCTGTCACACAGGTAGATATCGGTAGGCAACACAACTGCGATGTCTACGCCCCCTTGTACGAGCGACCCAGGAATGACCATTTAACATGGGAGTGAATAGGGGAAGTTGCTCTCCAAGTCAGTGTTGGGCTTTCACACAGCACGATCCTGCCAGATCGTCCATCCAATATCGGGCAGTTGGAGAGCCTGCACAATTCTTCCCCGATATCATTTTGGCATCGTTCTTGCATCGAATTGGACATTTACACCACACAACGCACGAACGATATCAGCGCCAACGCACGAACACACGTGACTTCTTATCGAAGTTGGACGACAATATCGGGACGTGTAAAGTGACCATAAGGGGTTAAGGAAACGTTGAAAACATGCACTTTTGGTGGCTCTTGAGGACTTGAATTAGAGGGACTAATCTAAGCAATCAAAAGACTACATTTATAAGGACAAATGGGTAGCCTTAAAAAAAAGTATAAAGAAAGGTTTTTCCAGGAATGAAGTTAATTTTACTGAATATTTCTTATAATAATGAGTTCCACCACTGGCAGACACAGACAAAAAAAGGGCAAGAACAATATATGAGCCCTTTTCAGTCCAATAACTCATCAAAATGGAGGTAGAAATGGACCATCCTACCTCTTGGGCCCCTGTTCAGCTGCATGGATAGCACCAATGACATGTCGGCCGCTGAGTTCCATGATTGTATGTTTTTTTTAAATATGTTCCTGTGCTGAGTTAATCTTATACATGCATCCCTGTTATGTACTGTGTAATGGTTGTGTCTGACCATACAGGGCAATGTTATGATCATACCAAATCTAGGCAGGGGAGAAAGTAAATCCGGATACAGACATTACAGCACGGGTCGCAAATAATTATTTCTTTGAGGTGAAACTTTTTTTAAACAGGAAGGGAAATGTTTTACCTCACAAAAAGTATGATATGTGATCCCGTGTAGTGATATCTTTATACTTTTCTGCTTTCTCTCTGCCCAGGAGATGTGGTATGTTCAGACTATGTCCCTGTATGCAGGGCCGTATTTGCCCTCAGGCACTCGTAGGCACGTGCCTAGGGCGCCGGGACGCGGGGAGGGCGGCGACTGAACAAGTTCTTTTTTTTTTTTTTTTTTTAATCAACCTCCGGGGTCTGGTTGGACCACCCTGCCCCCTAAGCCCCGCCCAGCCCATCGGCCCCCGCCTGCCCCCCACCTCAAGTATTTCTGCAGGGGCCTCCCACGTCATGGAGTAAGGACTGGAGAAGAACTTGAAAGTTCCTGCGCAGCCATATCGCTGGCGGCTCAGCGACACCGGTATGTGAAATGAGCTGAGTGAGCTGCCTGATGGCGAGCCCCGGGCGGTGGGATACAAAGCTGTCTGTGTGCACACTGACCACGATGTCCTGGCTGGCACTGCCTGTCTGTGCACTGTACAGGCAGTGCCAGCCAGGACATGGTTGGTAGACAGTGCGGGGATGCGATCCCCTGCAGTCACACAGATGCAGTGCACTGTGTGTCTGATGTCTGGTGTCGGGTGGCGCTGGGTGCCACCATACTCAGGAATATGAAGCTCGGTGCTCCCTGTGCCGCAGCACATTCACTGCTGCTTAGAAGAGGGGAAAGTGAAAGTCCTAAGTGCGCTCCCGACCTGTGCCTGCGATGGAGAAACAGATAACACTGAGCACTGCAGCACCAGGCAGGGAAGTGCTGATCTCTGGACATGCTGTGCTATAAACTCTGCTCATATCCTGGTGATTGCTGCACTGTCCATAACTCCATCACAGGCAGAGGTCAGAACTCACTGTTCCCCTCAGCAGATCCTGACACTGAGATGAGGTGAGCTGCTCTCCTGACATGATGGAGCTACAGGTAACACTGGACAGCAGCACTGGCAGGACAGGGGACAGAGAGATCCCCACATCCAGTGATTTGTGGCTCAGTTGTGGTGTCAGAGGTCATAGTCCTGCTCACCTCTGCTCTTCTTCTGTTAAAGGGAACCTGACCCCCAGGGTCTGACTGGCAGATCTTGCCCTGGGGGGCAGCCAAGTGAGAAGCAGGGGGGGGGGAATCGCTAGCAGTCCGGAGGCCATGTGAGGAGTGGTGGGGGGGGGTGCTAGCAGTCCTCCAGAGGCCATGTGAGGGGTGGGGGGTGCCAGCAGTCCGGAGGCCATGTGAGGAACCTGGGGGGAGCAGTGCTAGCAGTCCTCTGGAGGCCATGTGGGGGGGGTGCTAGCAGTCCGGAGGCCATGTGAGGAGGGGTGGGGGGAGGGTGCTAGCAGTCCTCCAGAGGCCATGTAAGGGGTGGGGGGTGCCAGCAGTCCGTAGGCCATGTGAGGAGCCGGGGGGAGGGGGGAATTGAGTGCTAGCAGTCCTCCGGAGGCCATGTGGGGGGGTGCTAGCAGTCCAGAGGCCATGTGAGGAGCCGGGGGTGGGGGGGTGAATGGAGTGCTAGCAGTCCTCCAGAGGCCATGTGAGGGGGGGTGCTAGCAGTCCAGAGGCCATGTGTGTGGGGGGTGAGCTGCTTCTCCCACCTTCCTGCTCCGATCCCGTCTACCGGGTCCCGGGGCCGCTCTCACTGTGGGGGCGGCCCTGAACTAGGACTGAACCGCCAGCCTGGGGGGCAAATACCTCCATGCCACCTGGGCCAGTCCGCCCCTGCTGACCCCTAAAAATCAGCCCCCAGCCTTTTAAGACCTGTCCCTGCACCATCATAATTGATTTCTCAAAAATGGCAATTTCTAAAGTTTATAGAAGTTAGTTTTGTACCTGCAGAACAGCGGATTCTCAGTGCTTCAGAAGTCACACAGGGCGTTCCCTGTGGCTTCTCATCACCGCCTGCAATGTAATTATTCATGCCCCGATGGGCGTGCTAAACAATACAGAGCCTCCTCGTCACAGTAGATGGGCGGTATAGCTGCTATGACACTAATCGCATCATATCCGGGGCAGAACGAGGCAGACACAGGAGAGGAGGACTGGGGTGCAGGAGGACAGAGGAGCAGCAGGAGGGACAAAGGAGAGGAGGACGGGGGTGCAAGAGGACAGAGGAGCAGCAGGAGGGACAGAGGAGAGGAGGACGGGGTGCAGGAGGACAGAGGAGAGGAGGACGGGGGTCCAGGAGGACAGCCGAGCAGCAGGAGCGACAGAGGAGAGGAGGACGGGGGTGCAGGAGGAAAGAGGAGAGGAGGACTGGGGTCCAGGAGGACAGCCGAGCAGCAGGAGCGACAGAGGAGAGGAGGACGGGGTGCAGGAGGACAGAGCAGAGGAGAACGTGGGTGCAGGAGGACAAAGAGAGAGGACGGAAGTGCTGGAGGACAGAAGAGAAGAGGAAAGAGAGGAGGACAGGGGTGCAGGAGGACAGAGGAGAGCAGGACGGGGGTGCGGGAGGACAGAGGAGAGGAGGACGGGGTGCAGGAGGACAGAAGAGAGAAGGACGGGGGTCCAGGACAGCCTAGCAGCAGGAGGGACAGGAGAGGAGGACAGGGGTGCAGGAGGACAGGGGTGCAGGAGGACTGGGGTGCAGGAGGATAGAGGAGCAACAGGAGGGGCAGAGGAGAGGAGGATGGGGGTGCAGGAGGATAGAGGAGCAGCAGGAGGGACAGAGGAGAGGAGGATGGGGGTGCAGGAGGATAGAGGAGCAGCAGGAGGGGCAGAGGAGAGGAGGACAGAGGTGCAGGAGGACAGAAGAGCAGCAGGAGGGACAGAGGAGAGGAGGACGGGGATGCAGGAGGACTGGGGCTGTGGCTGGCGCTGTGTGTGTGCCTCCATGCAGCTGCCGCCACCTTCCTGTGTTGGCAGGGTATGGCATGCTGGGAATTGTAGTTCCTCTGCCTGTCCTATATGATTTCTGGGCAGTGTGTTGGGTGCTGGGAGTTGTAGTTCTTCCAGGTGGGCTCAGTGTTGTCCGGCCACCCGTCTGTGGCCTGTCTGTCCTCAGCTCCGTGCTGTGCACAGACAGTGTGCCACCATGTCCTCAGCACGGAGCTGAGGATATGGTGGTACACTGTCTGTGCACAGTACAGAGCTGGGGAGATGGTGGTACACTGTCTGTGCACAGCACAGAGCTGAGGACATGGTGGTACACTGTCTGTGCACAGCACAGAGCTGAGGATATGGTGGTACACTGTGCACAGCACAGAGCTGAGAACATGGTGGGACACTGTCTGTGCACAGCACGGAGCTGAGGACATGGTGGTACACTGTCTGTGCACAGCACAGAGATGAAGACATGGTGGTACACTGTCTGTGCACAGTATGGAGCTGGGGACATGGTTGTGCACTGTCTGTGCACAGCACAGAGCTCAGGACATGGTGGTACACTGTCTGTGCACAGAGCTTAGGACATGGTGGTACACTGTCTATGCACAGCACAGAGCTGGGGACATGGTGGCACACTGTGCACAGCACGGAGTTGAGGACATGGTGGCACACTGTCTGTGCACAGCACGGAGCTGAGGACATGGTGGTACACTGTACATCACAGAGCTGGGGACATGGTGGTACATTGTCTGTGCACAGCATGGAGAGGGGGACATGGTGGTACATTGTCTGTGCACAGCATGGAGCTGAGGACATGGTGGTACACTGTGCACAGCACGGAGCTGGGGATATGGTGGTACACTGTCTGTGCACAGCACGGAGCTGAGGACATGGTGGCACACTGTGCACAGAGCTGAGGACATGGTGGTACGCTGTCTGTGCACAGCACGGAGCTGAGGACATGGTGGTACACTGTTTGTGCACAGAGCTGAAGACATGGTGGTACACTGTGCACGGCACGGAGCTGAGGACATGGTGATACACTGTCTGTGCACAGCACGGAGCTGAGCACATGGTGGTACACTGTCTGTACACAGCATGGAGCTGGGGAGATGGTGGTACACTGTGCACAGCACGGAGCTGGGTACATGGTGGTACACTGTGCACAGCACAGAGTTGAGGTCATGGTGCTACACTGACTCCCGCCGCCTTAAAATCGGTCCATTTCTCATCCAGGAGAGTCGGATGAGTATTATCGTTTTTTTGGTCCATTTGGCATCCAACTGCTGTGCAAGTGTCCGACATTTCTCTCAGATGACATCCGTGTGCAATCTGTTCTTTCCTAAGCAGCTATTACTGTATAATCATTTACAGGAACATTTTACAGTGTTCTCAGTTACAGAATGAGAATGTATCAGTGAAAAAAACTGATGCCTCTCAGATGGTCCGTGTGCGGTCCGTGTGCTGTCAGTGTGCGGTGTGTAATTTTGTCAGACCCATAGACTTGCATTGGCGAGTCTCGCGCGTGATTCGCAGACCGTCGCAGAATGTTGCGACTTTTTTCTCATCCTGAATCTGGCTGAGAAAAAAGCGTCCGACATTCGCCAGTGTGCTCTCAGACATTGATTAACATTGGTCCGAGTGCAATGTGATGAAATCACACATTGCACTCATCCGAGTTTCACACCAATGTGTCCATACCCCAATAATAAAATCCATATAGTAATCCTACAATGTCTGCTGGACATGGTATGGGGAGGGTGTATGGCTCAGTTAGTACACACTCCATATTTCTTGTTATTAACCAGTTAATGCTCTCTTGTCCACCGCACTGCAGTGTCAAAAGAGGAAGACAACGAGATAGGCAGCAACATGGCATCAGAGAGCCCCTGACCTCAAAATAGAAGATCCTCAGATCCTGGTATTGTGACATAATATTAAGAATAATACTTTTTGCACTTATATTACATTATGAACTCCACAGCACTTTACATACATCATCAACACTGTCCACATTGGAGATGTGATATGATCAGACTACATCCCTGTACGGTCAGACACGGCTATTACACAGTACATAGCAGGGACATATATATAAGATTATTTTAGCACAGGAGATGTGGCATGATCAGACCATGTCCCTGTACAGTCAGACACATCCATTACACAGTACATAGCAGGGGCACATATACAAGATTATCTCAGCACAGGAACAGTTTTTAAACACATCCAATTGTGGAAATTATTATTACTCCAAGATCTGTTGATTAAAATAAACTTTAAAATGAACTTTGTTTGTGGGATTAAGAATACCTTTAAGGTACCTTTACACACAGAGATATATTGCTTGCAATTCACTGGTTGCAGTGAAATCATGGACACATTGTTCCATTTTGTTGCCGTGTACAAAATGGAACAATGTGTCCATGTTTTCACTGCAACCAGTGAATTGCAAGCAATATATCTCTGTGAGTAAAGGTACCTTTATGGTACCTTTACACGCCGCCACTGAAAGGTAGAAACCGCCAGGCATCGGAGACAATTGTACCTTTTACCTTCAAAAGACCGCGAAGTGGCGGCGTGTAATTCAGGAAGTTCCTTCCTGTGTCTTTGGATACCTGTGTTTCAGCCGTGCTCAAAAACAAGCAGGTATAACCCCTATGGTAGCGGCGTGTAATCGGGGCACAGGTGCGGTATTTGAGTTCCCTGGGGCGTGCCACAGCGCCATGTATACCACGCCCCATCAGTTATCATTGGTGGGGGCTAATGTGTACCCATTGGCTGTCCCTGCATAGGGCGGCATATTTTACGAGCTGACCAGTCACAATACACATTTGCAATAGCGTCATGTATTAGCCAGCCTCCCTGCGCTGGCTGGCCAATCATGATGTGATTGCATTGTCCAATCACCGTACGAGCGTCGCGTAATACACAACTCTGTCATGCCTATGTAGTTACGGCGCACAATATGTACGCCCATATTCCCTTGTGGTAGTGGCGTGTAAATCAGGGAGGGTGCTCCACAGAAGGTAACCTGCGGCACCCGTCGGCACTTCCGGGGAACGAAAATACCTTCTGTGGAGCACCTTGTGGCGGCGTGTATTTGCGGCATCAGGCACCGTTAGCGACTGTTGAAAACGCGCGCGTGCACGTGTGGTGCCTACCTGTTGCTACCCTCGGTGGCGGCGTGTAAAGGTACTATTAGAGGTAATCTGTCAGTAGGATGATCCCTCCTAAGCCATCAATATGGGCATGTAGGTCATAGGAAGCTGGAAAAAATTATACATTGATAGATGAAAAAACAATTGAGCTCGCTGTGTTTGGAGGAAGAGAAATGCTGCCTATGACATAAAGAACACTGTCCCTACAGTTAAATATGGAGGTGGAAACATTATGTTTTGAGGGTGTTTTTCTGATTCACTGCATCAATAGACAATGGATGGAGCCATCTACTTATATAATCCGCAGTTGGGAAATTCGGGCACTGTAGCCGAATCCCAACATGCTTTGCGCGACTGCGAGTGATGACGCGCAGCGTCATCACGAGCCGCAGCCGCGCTACCCTGCCCCGGCCTCAGCACCCGACATACCAGCCCACATGCCGGGCCCTTAACAAGTGACACGGCCCACTGCTGTGTCCGAGGGAAGCAGTGAGGAGACGCTCACACACAAGCTGCCCTCTCTCCCTCTCTCTCCTGCTCTGTGCACTGATTTACTCCGTACAAAGCAGGAGAAAGCCTGTAGGAGCCCGGCAACTCAAACACTTTCCTCACTGTCATGTGATCTACATTCAAAGGTCCTGCAGATGCTTACTGCGTTTCTGCAGGTCGCAGTGCCTCCTCTCCTGCTGCATATCGATCAGGACCTTCATGATATGGTAATGGATGCTGTGTCTGTGTGTGTGTGAGTGTGTAATAAGTGTGCCTGCTGCAGGGGTGTGTGTGTGTGTTAGTGTCATAAGTGTGCCTGCTGCTGGGGTGTGTCATGTCTCTGTCTGCTGTGTGTCATGTCTCTGTCTGCTGTGTGTCATGTCTCTGTCTGCTCTGTGTCATGTCTCTGTCTGCTCTGTGTCATGTCTCTGTCTGCTCTGTGTCATGTCTCTGTCTGCTCTGTGTCATGTCTCTGTCTGCTGTGTGTCATGTCTCTGCTGTGTGTCATGTCTCTGTCTGCTCTGTGTCATGTCTCTGCTCTGTGTCATGTCTCTGCTCTGTGTCATGTCTCTGCTGTGTGTCATGTCTCTGCTGTGTGTCATGTCTCTGCTGTGTGTCATGTCTCTGTCTGCTGTGTGTCATGTCTCTGTCTGCTGTGTGTCATGTCTCTGTCTGCTGTGTGTCATGTCTCTGTCTGCTGTGTGTCATGTCTCTGTCTGCTGTGTGTCATGTCTCTGTCTGCTGTGTGTCATGTCTCTGCTGTGTGTCATGTCTCTGCTGTGTGTCATGTCTCTGCTGTGTCATGTCTCTGCTGTGTGTCATGTCTCTGCTGTGTGTCATGTCTCTGCTGTGTGTCATGTCTCTGCTGTGTGTCATGTCTCTGCTGTGTGTCATGTCTCTGCTGTGTGTCATGTCTCTGCTGTGTGTCATGTCTCTGCTGTGTGTCATGTCTCTGCTGTGTGTCATGTCTCTGCCTGCTCTGTGTCATGTCTCTGCCTGCTCTGTGTCATGTCTCTGTCTGCTGTGTGTCATGTCTCTGTCTGCTGTGTGTCATGTCTCTGTCTGCTGTGTGTCATGTCTCTGTCTGCTGTGTGTCATGTCTCTGTCTGCTGTGTGTCATGTCTCTGCTGTGTCTCATGTCTCTGCTGTGTCTCATGTCTCTGCTGTGTGTCATGTCTCTGCTGTGTGTCATGTCTCTGCTGTGTGTCATGTCTCTGCTGTGTGTCATGTCTCTGCTGTGTGTCATGTCTCTGCTGTGTGTCATGTCTCTGCTGTGTGTCATGTCTCTGCTGTGTGTCATGTCTCTGTCTGCTGTGTGTCATGTCTCTGTCTGCTGTGTGTCATGTCTCTGCTGTGTGTCATGTCTCTGCTGTGTGTCATGTCTCTGCTGTGTGTCATGTCTCTGCTGTGTGTCATGTCTCTGCTGTGTGTCATGTCTCTGCTGTGTGTCATGTCTCTGCCTGCTCTGTCATGTCTCTGCCTGCTCTGTGTCATGTCTCTGCCTGCTGTGTGTCATGTCTCTGTCTGCTGTGTGTCATGTCTCTGTCTGCTGTGTGTCATGTCTCTGTCTGCTGTGTGTCATGTCTCTGTCTGCTGTGTGTCATGTCTCTGTCTGCTGTGTGTCATGTCTCTGTCTGCTGTGTGTCATCTCTCTGTCTGCTGTGTGTCATGTCTCTGTCTGCTCTGTGTCATGTCTCTGTCTGCTCTGTGTCATGTCTCTGCTGTGTGTCATGTCTCTGCTTACTCTGTGTAATGTCTCTGTATACATTACATTACACAGACATTACACAGAGATATTACACAGTGTATACAGAGACATTACACAGTGTATACAGAGACATTACACAGTGTATACAGAGACATTACACAGAGTATACAGAGACATTACACAGAGTATACAGACACATTACACAGAGTATACAGAGACATTACACAGAGTATACAGAGACATTACACAGAGTATACAGAGACATTACACAGAGTATACAGAGACATTACACACAGTAGACTGTAATGTCTCTGTATACTCTGTGTAATGTCTCTGTCTACTCTGTGTAATGTCTCTGTCTACTCTGTGTAATGTCTCTGTCTACTCTGTGTAATGTCTCTGTCTACTCTGTGTAATGTCTCTGTGTAATGTCTCTGTATACTCTGTGTAATGTCTCTGTATACATTACATTACACAGACATTACACAGAGACATTACACAGTGTATACAGAGACATTACACAGTCTATACAGAGACATTACACACAGTCTACTGTAATGTCTCTGTATACTCTGTGTAATGTCTCTGTATACTCTGTGTAATGTCTCTGTATACTCTGTGTAATGTCTCTGTATACTGTGTGTAATGTCTCTATACTGTGTGTATACTGTGTGTAGTGTCTCTAATGTCTGTAGACTGTCTGTAGTGTGTCTATACTGTGTGTAATGTGTCTATACTGTCTCTAATGTCTGTAGACTGTCTGTAGTGTGTCTATACTGTGTGTAATGTCTCTATACTGTCTCTATACTCTGTGTAATGTCTCTATACTGTGTGTAATGTCTCTATACTGTGTGTAATGTCTCTATACTGTGTGTAATGTCTCTATACTGTCTCTATACTGTGTGTAATGTCTCTATACTGTGTGTAATGTCTCTATACTGTGTGTAATGTCTCTATACTGTCTCTATACTGTGTGTAATGTCTCTATACTGTGTGTAATGTCTCTATACTGTCTCTATACTGTGTGTAATGTCTCTATACTGTGTGTAATGTCTCTATACTGTCTGTAATGTGTGTGTATAATGTGTCTAATCTCTGCATACTGTGTCTATACAATGTCTCATGTATGTATATACTGTGTGTTTCTCTCCTCACCCCTCCACCGCAGAGCCGCCTCCACACTCTGCTACCCGCAGAGCCGCCTCCACACTCTGCTACCCGCAGAGCCGCCTCCACACTCTGCTACCCGCAGAGCCGCCTCCACACTCTGCTACCCGCAGAGCCGCCTCCACACTCTGCTACCCGCAGAGCCGCCTCCACACTCTGCTACCCGCAGAGCCGCCTCCACACTCTGCTACCCGCAGAGCCGCCTCCACACTCTGCTACCCGCAGAGCCGCCTCCACACTCTGCTACCCGCAGAGCCGCCTCCACACTCTGCTACCCACAGACTCACCTCTATACTCTGATACCCACTCACCCGCGTCTATACACACAATTCATTTCACCGCGCTCCCGATGCAATTGCATCGGGCCTTTTTACTAGTATACCATAAAATCCTGAGTGACAACCTCCTTCCCTACACCAGGACATTAAAAATGGATCATGATCAATGACCAAACCATAGAGCCAAGGCCACTAAGAAGTGGCTCAAAAAGAAGCACATTAATGTAATGGAGTGGCGTAGCCAGTTTCCAGACCTTAATCCCATAGAAAACTTATGGAGGGAGTTGAAGCTCCAAGTTGCCTAGCAACAGTCTCAAAATCTTAATGATTCAGAGATGATCTGCAAAGGAGTAGACCAAAATTAGTCCTGACATGTGCAGAAACCTCATCACCAACTACAAAGAAAGTCTCACTGCTGTGCTTGCCAACAGGGGTTTTGCCACCAAGTATTAAGGCTGGCTTCAGACTTGCGGACCCTCCGCAGCGTCCTGCGGAGGGGATCCGTAAGCTGACCGCAGCCCCTATGTTTATAATGAGAACGCACGGTCATGCGCAGGTCTGCTCATGACCGTGCGCTCCCATTCACTGAAATTTGTGATTTGTACGCAGTCGGATGCCCACATACAAATCACACACAATCACACACTCTAGTCCACACCAGGAACGCGACCATGTTGCGTTCCTGATGCGGACGAGAGTATGTGATTTGTGCACGGGCACCTGCCTGCGTACAAATCACACATTGCAGTGAATGGGAGCGCACGGTCATAGGCAGACCTGCGCATGACCGTGCGTTCTCATTATAAACATAGGGGCTGCGGTCAGCTTGCGAATCCCCTCCGCAGGACGCTGCGGAGGGTCCGCAAGTCTGAAGCCAGCCTAAGTCTTGTTTGTCAGTGGCTTGGACCAGATGACCCAGGAGATCCCTTCCAACGCTACCATTCTATGACTCTATGATTTTATAAGACATTGGATCACAGATATCAAGGTATTATTTTATTCAGCTTCCAATGACCTATATGCCTGTATAGAGGGCTAAGGAACATTGATCCTACTAACAGATTCCTGTTAAAGAGGTTGTCCACTACCAGAAGTCCATTTCTAGTTTTGCCATAAATGCTGAAAGATAATGCCCCTAAAGAAAGATCCCCATATACCTTATGATAAAATTAATGTTGTTTTATGCATTTTTGCTTTGCACACAGTGCCCTGGTTACAGCTCTGTTGTCATAGCAATCACTTCCTCTTCAGAAATATCTTCTTTGCTCTTACTACATTTCCCATCATTCCTTGTATTGGGCTGCTAGCCAGCACTGAGCACACCCTCTGTAAGGCTACTTTCACATTACGATTTTCGGTCATCCGATTGTATCTGTTTCAAAACAGATACAATCAGATCCCAAGTCCACCTATGGGAACAGAATCGGATGTACCACTATTGGCATCTGATTTTGGCATCATCCAATCCGATCCGAGTTAATTACGGGCACAAAATCGTAGCCTGCTACGATTTTGTGTCCGTGACTCAAATCGGACAGCATTGGATCAGTGCTGATCCAAGTGCCCACAAAATAGGAGCCTATGGACATCGGATCCGAGTTCACCTCGGATCCGATGTCGGCTCTGTGTTCCCTGCCTCTTCCTGTCTTTGCCTGCTCCTGCCTCCTCCATCTTCTTCTCCCCCCACTATTCTATTCTGTCCCCCCGCTCTTCTATCCTGATCTAATCCCTATCCTGTCCCCTGTTCTCTTCCCTGTGTGTTAAAAAAAAAAAAAACTCCTCCCGGAGTATACATCACCTGTCACCGGCTCCCACGATGTGACACCATCGGGCTGAAGGACCTGTGATGATGTCAGAGAGCTGGTCACATGACACATCAGCTGACCGGCTCTGTGGTTAAACTCAAGCATTTTGGGCCCCCCACGCTAATTATCTATTTGTTCAGAACTTCAAATTGTGTAAAATTAAAAAAAATTTAAAAAAAAATAGTGAGTTGATAAAAGTTTGCTAAAAAGTTATTCAAGTGGTGTGAAAAAGTGTTTGCCCTTTCCCGATTTCTTATTCTTTTACATGTTTGTCACACTTAAATGGTTCAGATCACCAAACAAATTTAAATATTAGACAAAGATAGTAGAAACTTGATTCCAGCTCACCCAGTTGCTCTATGCTCATCCCTCTGGGGCTCAGACATCAGCCTCGCCCTGGCCTCACATCAAGGATAATAGAAAAAACCAGCTCAACAGTACTTGATTTTCCTTTTGTTTTTATTTTTTAAAAGAAAAAATAGTGCACACAAAAGAAAAATTTACATGGTCGACATGACCCAGTCAACGTGTTTCGCCTGCACTAAGCAGTCTTACTCATGACTAAGACTGTCGTGAGTGTCATGAGTAAGACTGCTTAGAGCAGTCGAAACACATTGACTGGGTCATATCAACGATGTAAATTTTTCTTTTGTATGCACTATATTTTCTTTTGAAAAAGAAAAAGAAAAGGAAAACCCAGCCCTGTTTTGCCAGACTCTAATTTTTTCTATTAGACTAAGATAACACAAGTAGACACAAAATGCAGTTTATAAATAAGGGTCTTTATTATTGAGGGAAAAAGAAATCCAAATCTTGCCATCCCACCTTAAAACCCAGATTAACTGTGGTTTATCACATCTTTGGGAAGCGGAGTTCAAATTCCCAAGCTACGTCCAGGCTGATGACTACCAGGGCCGGCTCCAGGTTTCTGTGGGCCCCGGGCGAAAAGGTCTCAGTGGGCCCCATTTAAGTACATATCGCGGACTATATATATATATATATATATATATATATATATATGTATTATATATATATTGCCGCACACTTACCGCAAGCCCCATAGACAATGCATGGGGCTTGCCGCAAACGTGCAGCAAGTGCAGCTGCAGACGGAAAATGCGGCAGATGCAGGTTTTTTTTTACCGCAACTGCCACATTTTTAAAAAAACTCCTATGTGAAGGCAGCCTTACAGGAACAGTGACTGCCGAATCCAGCAAGAGCTGTTTCTGACAGTGAGTATATTACACATTGTTAGGAGCGGGCTAAAATGCGATTGCATTCCCTTGCACCTTTTAAAAATACCCTTCAAATGCAAAATGTTGCATTTTTGTGCGTCTGAGGATGCTTGGTATATACACAAGTGTCCTGGAGCGCACAAATAATGCAAGCAGCTCAATGGAGCCGCACTGCCATATGGTGGCACCGCAGCCAAGCGGAGTGTCTGGGCGTCCGGATCTCTCTTTCTCCTCACCTTTCTTCTTGCCACTCCGGTCTCCTCCGGTCGCTCTGCACATATCAGCATAGTGATGACATCGTGCCCCTCCATGCTGAGCTGCAGAATGCAGACAGCGGCAGAAGAGACTATGGAGAAGAATGCTGCTGGCAAAGGTGGCTGAGACTATAGGAGCGGAATCCGCGGGGGGCTACCACTGGTACACATACTTCATACACACTCGGCTCTGCTACGTACACCTCATACACACGCGGCTCTGCTCCATACACCTCGTACGCACCGGCTCTGCTCCGTACACCTCGTACCCTGGCTCTGCTCCGTACACCTCGAACGCAGTGGCTCTGCTCCGTACACCTCGTACACACGTGGCTCAGCTCGTACACCTCGTACACACGTTGGCTCAACTCCGTACACCTCGTACACACACGGCTCTTCTCCATACACCTCGTACACACACGGCTCTTCTCCGTACACCTCGTACACACACGGCTCTTCTCCGTACACCTCGTACACACACGGCTCTCTCCGTACACCTCGTACACACACGGCTCCTCTCCGTACACCTCGTACACACACGGCTCCTCTCCGTACACCTCGTACACACACGGCTCCCTCCGTACACCTCGTACACACACGGCTCCGCTCCGTACACCTCGTACACACACGGCTCCGCTCCGTACACCCTCGTACACACACGGCTCGCTCCGTACACATCGTACACACACGGCTCCGCTCCGTACACCTCGTACACACCGGCTCCGCTCCGTACACCTCGTACACACACGGCTCGCTCCGTACACCTCGTACACACACGGCTCGCTCCGTACACCTGTACACACACGGCTCTGCTCCGTACACCTCGTACACACACGGCTCTGCTCCGTACACCTCGTACACACAGGCTCTGCTCCATACACCTAGCACACACTCACCTCTGCTACATTCACACTGTAAATGCCTCCTGACCACACACAAACTTCACCTTATTTGAGCATCATTGATGGCCAGTACAGTCCTGGATACACTGAGGAGCTGATCATGAGACCCCTGACTCCTCCCCATCCATTGACATCATCACAGGTCCTGTAAGCACACTAGCACAGAGTGTGCAGCTCTGTCGGCTCCCGTGGAGGGGGGAGGAGGGAGACCTGCAGCCTGCAGGAGCCTGAAAATGACCCCCCAGCTGCCCCCTGGATATGGCTCTGGCTGTGGGGGCAGTGCTCAGGGGCCCCTGAGGCTAGGGTCACACTTGCATTGTGACCCTAGCCTTATGCAAGTATTGTATGTTGCAACGCTGCTATGCGCTGGAGGCAGCCCATAGAAACCCGACGTTTACCTTGACAACCACTGGTTGTCAATGTAAACTGCGGGTTTCTATGGGCTCAGTTGCTGGCAGCGCATAGCGTTAAACGCTCTGCGCTGCAGCAGACAATACTTGCGTCAGGCTAGGGTCACAACACAAGTGTGACCCAGCCCTCAGGGGCCCGGTGGGCCCCCTCCAAGCCGTCGGGCCCCGGCACTTGCCCGGGTACGCCGGGTGCTGACGCCGGCCCTGATGACTACCACACCTGTTCTCAATCAAGAAATCACTTAAATAGAACCTTCCTGACAAAGTGAAGTAGATCAAAAGATTCTCAAAAGCTAGCGATCCAAAGAAATTCAAGAGCAAATGAGAAACAATGTAACTGAGATCTATCAGTCTGGAAAAAGTTAAAAAGCCATTTCTAAATCTTTGGGACTCTAGCGAACAACATTAAAGAGCCTATAGTTGTAGAGGCCCAGTGCACACAAGCCTTTATCAATGGCTTAATATATTCCCTCCACTGTATCTCTAAAATGAGTATAGATTGTGCTGGTTAACCGTTCACCGGATGTTTATTTAAAATATACAAGATTAAAATATTTAAAAATTAAAATTTTTTTAAAAAGTAGACACATTAAAATGTGTAGGCATTCATTTTCCTATATAGAGCAGATTCTCTTTCTAGATGTGTTCCATATGCAATCCTCTGTGTTGGATCCCAGTCTTTAGTTAGTTGTTGTTCTTTATATCCATATCTGGTATCTAAAAAAATATATATGGTATATAAATCTCTACGCCAATTTTGTGTGATTGAACGTAAACCTAAAATTCTGTGACTTCTTACCACTAGGTATTCTTCTCACTAGAGGGTTTCTTGGTACTGTAAATTTCTACTTCTTTCTTTTAGCTGCTGGAGTTTGTTTATATATCCGTTAGAATTGTGAATTATAGGATACATTTATATCCAAAATATTACATTAAATTGGTATACATTTGGTGAATATTTTGTTTCCCTTTGAGATCTAGGATTTTCCTTGTTACCAGAGTTGTTACTATAGTACATTAGTGGTTAACACATGAACAATGTGGTTAACAATTTGAAAAAGACGCTTTGCCGAAACGCAACACCGTTATGCATTCTATAAAATAAATTAATGCAAAGAAAAATCTGTGTGTGCCAATCATTGAACCTGTGAACTTGATGTGGAAAAACCGACCCCTGAATACGAACAGCATGAAATGAGAAGGACATGCCAACCTGTTTCTGTTTTTTTTTCTGTTTTTCCACCATAAGAAAGAGCCTGGGCAAAAATGGCCTGCATGGCAGAGTTTCAACGTGAACTGCTCAGCAGAAAAAATCAAAAAGGCTTGTCTCAGTTTTGCCAGAAAACATCTTGATGATCCCCTAGACTTTTGGGAGAATACTCTGTGGACTGACGAGACACAAGTTAAACTTTTAGGAAGGTGTTTGTCCCATTACATTTGACATAGAAGAAACACAGCATTTCAGAAAAGGAACATCATACCATCAGTAAAATATGGTGGTGGTAGTGTGGTGGTCTGGGGCTGTTTTGCCGCTTCAAATCTGGAAGACTTGCTTTCTACCAGAAAATCCTGAAGGAGAAAGTCCAGCCATCTGTTTGTGACCTCAAACTGAAGAGCACTAGCAAGTCCACCTCTGAATTGCTTAAGAAAAATAAAATTAATACTTTGCAGTGGCCTAGTCAAAGTCTTGACCTTAATCAGACTGAGATGCTGTGGCATGTCTTTAAAAAGGTGGTTCATGCTCGGAATCCCTCCAATGTGTCTGAATTACAACAAATCTGCAAAGATGAGTGGGCCAAAATTCCTCCAGAGTGCTGTAAAAGACTCATTGCCAGTTATCGCAAGCACTTGGTTGCAGTCAATGTTGCTGAGGGTGGCTCAACCAGTTATTAGTCCCTGTAGGTTTGGATTTATTTTTTCCTTAATAATAAAGACCTTCATTTATAAATTGCATTCTGTGTTTACTTGTGATGTCTTTGTCTAATATTTAAATTTGTTTGGTGATAAGAAACATTTAAGTGTGATAAACATGCCAAAGAATAAGAAACCAAAAAGGGGAAAACTCTTTAACACCTCTGTATGCAACACAAAATTGTGCCACTAATAAATATAACTGATCCTGCAAAATAAACAATTTCTTATACATATAATTATATCAAAGAAGAATTAAGAGTGCTACAAATCTTTGAGTGATGGTCAAATGAAAACAAAAAATTCACGGTACGAAGAAAGAAACCTAGTGGCACTCCAGGTCCAATAAAAATGTCCAACTTTATTTAGATTAGGTAACCAATTCTTTTTTGGGGTGACATAACTGCTTCTTACAATCTTGTCTTGGACATTCCTGCACCTCTTATAGGTAATTAACGGTTTCCTTGAGGCAGGCTTCCTGAAGATCACTGTCACTTTCTAATATATGCCAGTTCTTGCACAATACCTGTTTGATGACATTGTTCATTCGTCTAAACTCAAATCTGAAAATGACTCTCTTTGGTTTTTTACTCTTAGACACATTCTGCAATAAAACACACTGTGAAAACCTGTTAGCCCCTTCCATTGCTGTGTCTAACACATCGTGAGGTTAACCTCTAGATTTGAAGTTCTGCTGCAATTCAAGAGCTTGTTCTACAAATTTTTCGTTGTTATTGATCCTTCTTAACCTGAGAAACTGGCTAAATGGTAAGAACCTCCTGACATGGAATGGATGAGCTCTGAAAAAATGCAGGGTATTATTGGAGGCTACTGTTTTTTTGTGCACTTCTGTGTTAACAAAATCATTTTTCATTTTAATAACTACATCCAGGAATACCAGCTCACTCCCTCCAAAAACGAAGGTAAATTTCATATTCATACCATTGGTGTGCAACTAAGAAATGAAGTCAGAAAAATCTTTTCTGGCACCAGCGAAAATAAGGAAAGTATCATCAATACATCGACAATAAGTATGGATGAATTTAAGGTACAGATTATTTTCAGAAAATATATTTTTTTCCTCAAAAAATGCAAGGAACAAATTTGCAAATTGCCAAGTGACTGGAGTCCCCATTGTGGTTCCTGCGTGCTATTTGAACCATTTTCAATCAAAAAGAAAAGTGTTGTGCTATAAAATGAATTTAACCCCTTCACCCACAAAATCCACAAAAATCTGACTTTTTTCCAACCTTAATAAAATGGTTTTAATTGCCTCAATCCCAAGGCTGTGGGTATACAGGAGTATAAACTTTCAATGTAAAAACTATTTGCCATGTGACAAATTTAATTCAGAAAATTGCCCGGGTCATTAAAATAAGACTGAACATTAACCAGTAGGGGTCTAAGAAGCCAATCTAGATATTTAGAGAGTGGTTGGAAACTATTGGTCGTTCAAGGGGAATAGTGAGAGATTTGTGGATCTTGGGGTTGAAATACCAACATGATTTCAATGGAAATTCTGCAAGTAATTTTTCAGCTTTTGATTTTGACAACATCCCAACTTCCACTTGTTTTCTCAAAAATGAACGGAACCGACTCTGATATTTATCATACTGATTACTTGTAAGAGAAACATACTCATTATTGTCCCCCACTTGTCTCATAGCTTCCTGCTAATAGTACTCATTAGGGAACAAAACAATTTTGCCCCTTTATCTGCCTGTTGCACAATCACGTCCTGCCAGGATGCCATTTACCTCAAAGCCAGCTCCTCATGCCAGCTCCTAATTCCTAGTCAACTTTTTCCTAAATTTAGGATAGTAAAAACATTTTATATAATTTAACACCTGGTTCTGAAAAATGTCAGTTACATTACCTTTGGAAGTGGCATATACCTCAATTTAATGCCCCCAGTGAAGGGGTAAAGCACCTGTTCATTTACATTATTACCCAAAATATAAATTTCTGGGTCCGCTAAATGAAAGATCAAGATTTCGGCATTCCTGTTAATGGCAGGATCTTGTATCTCTTCAACTATGAAACCTAAATGGTTAGGAGCTACTGGAACCTAACCTTCCTTTGAGTCTGTTGAAATACAGGCAGGAGACAAACAAATAATGTTTTGCTCTGAAGGCCAAACCTAGATTAGTACTGCAGGGACTAATGGAAATATAACAACTCTGGGAGCTTCCCCTATCTGTAACAGCAGCTTGCCAGGGGTTTCTATTCCCAGACCAGCAGAGATTTATCCTAATATTGTTTGTCTTTTAATCTGGTAAAAAAAAAAAACACAAAAAAAGGCAACTAACCCATGCCAACACCAAAGCATAAAATTAAACCCTTCATGACCTTGGACGTGTCTATACCTCATAGGTCAGTGGTACTTAGCAGCCTATAATGTGAAGGTACGTCATGACCATTTTGCAGCACAGCAGCTGTGCCAGCCATGAACGAAACCAGGTCTCTGGCTGATGTTACAGACGACACCCGGCTTGAGCTGCTCTAGGCAGTTTAGCCCTCTAAATGCCACGATCGATATTGATACAGCACTTAGGGGACTGAAAGAGGATTCATGCTCCCTCTCCCTTTCAATCGGTGCCCCCAACGATGTAATCGCGAGGGTCAAATCGTCATGGTGATCCAATGATCACCTGACTACAGGAAGTCACTGTGATCATGCCTGCAGCATGTTCCCTGAACTTTGAGAGACAGCAGCTCTGACAGCTGCACTGCAATACAATGATTAAGCATTACATTGCAGTGCAGCTGCGATCAGAGTTGTAGAGGTAATTGTTCCATAGAGGGAATAAGAAAAAAAGTTAAAAAGATTGTAAAAAATGTAAAACATTGAAAAAAAGCAGAAAATAAAGAACAAAATATATTTATATATATTCCAATAGTTGTATTTATGTAAAAACAAAACAGAAAAAGGCACATATTTGGTATTGTTTTGTCCGTAATAACCTACTCTTTAAAACTGTCACACTAGCTAACCTCTTCAGTGAACACCATAAAAAAATATTTATGCAGTCAATTCTTCAATTGATGTTTATTCTACCTCCCAAAGAATCACAGTCAGGCTCGGCTAACGGTTACGCGCGTCTTCCCTTTCCTGCTCTGCTGTGCACCCAAACAGTAGTTTTCCAACACATTTTGGGTATCAGCATACTCCGCATACTCAGGAGAAGTTGAACAAGTCTATTCCAATTAGTCCTGTGTTATGCTGCTGTAGGACCCTAGAGGATCCTCGTGTAAATTACCTCTAGTTTTATAGTGATTTCTAGATTAAGTGAAAATATAAAAATTGGAGCTAAAAATATTTTTTGTGGAAAAAAATATACTTTTTCATTTTCTCAGCTGGGGTTTCAAAGTACTTACAACACATCTAGATAAAATCCTTGAGGAGTCTGGTTTCTAAAATGAGGTCACTTGTGGAGAGTTTCCACTGTGTAGGCATCATCCGGGGCTCTCCAAAACGCGTCATTGAGTCTTCTAACAATTCCAGACAATTTTCCTTTCAAACCTTCAAATAACACTCCTCCTTCCCTTCCAAGCCCTGCCGTGTGCACAATCAATGATTTACCACCATATGTGGCGTATCGGCATACTCAGGAGAAATTGCTCAACAAATTTTATGGTGCAATTTTTCCTGTTACCCTTGTGAAAATTCAATATTTGAGGCTAAAGAAATATTTTTGATGAAAAAATGAAAATTTTATTTTTTACCTTCCACATTGCTTTAGTTTTTATGACACATCTGAAAGGTTAATAAACTTTTTGAATGTGGTTTTGAAAAGTCTAAGGGGTGCAATTTTTAGAATCACTTTAAGTTATTTTCTCTCATGTAGGCTCCTTAAAGTCATTGCAAATGTGATGTGGTCCCTAAAAAATGTGGCTTTGTAAATTTTGTTGGAAAATTAAAAATTGCTGATAAATTATGACTCCTTCCAGCTTCCTAACAATTTTAAAAATGAATGCTGTTGTGTGTGTTGTATCTGCTTTCTCTTCAAAAGCTGTATGACATACGGTTGTGAAGGTCTTGATCCTGACTTACCTGCTGTATTATACTTCAGAGCTGAACTTACTATTATGCTCAGCTGCTGGTTGAGGGGTTGATGCAAGGCTGGGGTGTGACTCACCTGGAATCCCCTCCCCCTGGCTTTAAATAGCTTTCCCTTCCTCTGTCAGATGCCACTGATAGAGTTATTTACTCTTGGTCTTTGTGCTGTGCTGAAGTCCTTGCTTTGGGAGTAGCCGTGACCCCGGATCCGTGGGTGGAGGTAGGGACCCTCAGCCTACGGCTAATCAGGAGCTCAGGAAAACAGGGTGGAGACTCGGACCTCTCACTATCAGAGGTACCTCCAGAACAGGGCAAGCCAGGGACCCCCAGTGTAAGGGTCAGATTAGCTCCCACTGAATCCCCTCGCCCCTCGATTTTAGTATCTTTGAAGCCGGAAAAATCGTTTTGCGCATGCGTGGTGCACTAAATCAGATCCGAGAAACGATCCAATATTTTAGCTGATCCGACGACCATAGACTCCCATGTTATTTACCACGGACAGCATCGGATCCGTGCCTGTCTGATTTGACCAAAATCAAAGCAGACTCTGATTTTGGGGATGGGAAAAAATCTGACACAATTGGATCCATCACAAAACTAACACAATTGGAGGCCATTTAAGGACCAATCTGTTCACATCCGTGCCCATATGGATACATGGAGGCCAAAAAGGATCCTGGCTGTCTGTTTTACAACGGACAGCCACGGATGCCAAAAAATCTTGATGTGAAACCAGCCTAAGCTATTCTACAACACTGTATATGTAGTTGTTTACTAAGCATGGTGTTATTATGTTACTTCTGCTGGATGTGTATGTCTATACTATTGTACCATTTCAAAGTGGATTAATTAAAGTACCACTCCAGAATTTTTTTTCACTACTGGAATGGTGCTTTTAATCTAATGTCCCAGCACCTGGTGTTATGTTCACCCTCTGATGTGTTTACTTTTTTTATCAGTTGCGCTCCAGTCCCGTGGTGCCATCTTGTGACTGCAACTTCTGACTGCCTGGAAGTCAGACGTTACATCACAAACTCCCAATGCAACTCTATTAGAACAATGACAAGGCTCTCAGGCTTGCTCCATGAAACACTGAAGCAGCTGGCAGGTCACAAACTGCTTCAGAGTGAAAGGAGTATCTCTGATTTAGGCTATGTCCACACACATTGGTTTTTGGTTTTAACAGATCTGCAGCAAATCTGCAGCAATCCTAGGGGTTGCTTTTTCTTCTGATTTCTTGGCAGGAGGTTTGCTGTGTTTTTGGTGCGTTTTTATTACTTTTTGCTACAGATTTACAATAGAAACCATAGCAAAAATGCAGAAAATAATTGACATGCTCATTCTTTCAAAAATGCAGCGAAACCTGTGGTGTTGACACTTTCTTCAGAGAACAAAAACTAATGTGTGTGGACATCTTATCTCTGAATCACATAGGTTTTGCTGGGAAACAAAACTGCAGGATTAGATTATCATAGATTTACACAAAACCAAGGCAAAACCTGACCCCAAACACAAGGCAAAACTTACCTGTGTGAACATAGTGTAAGGGTGCATTCACACACTGCGTATTTGCTGCATATTTTTACGCGAGTGCTCTGCAGTTTTTCTAGCCAAAACCAAAGTGGCTGATTAAAACCAGCAGTGGGTGATTAAATACAGAAGTAGAGCATTTGTTTCTATTAGACTTTTCCTCTGATTGTTCCACTTCTGGTTTTGGCTACAAAAATTGCAACAGCACTTGCATAAAAATAGCAGCAAATACGCAATGTGTGAAAGCACCCTAAAGGTGAGAACACTAGAAGGTGCATATTAAGGCCGCTTCACACGCTAGGATATAGGTGAACGAGATCATTAGCTTTGTCACGTGACCGCGATCCTTCCGACATCGTTAGTGCGTTGTCACACGCAAGGATATCGTTAACGATCTTAAATTTGGCAACACACCAGCTATTTGCAGAAGAATGTTTGAACGATTTTACAAAGTGTCAGGAATAGGAGAATTATGAACGAAATCGTTCAAAAAGGTGTTACACTTAACGATGTTGCTGCTTCCAAACGTTAATTGGACTGACGAACGATAGATTTGAGGTCAGGATCACAAATTTTGGATGAACGATCCAACGATTTTTCCTTCCAACATCGTTCGTTTACATGCAATGACGCTCAAACGATATCGTTTGAACGATCACAAATCTGTGACGTTTCAATGACATCGCTAACGAAATCCTAGCGTGTGAAGTGGCCTTAAAACTGAGGGCAGAGACCTAAGCTTAAAAGTATCACTCCAATGGAGAAAAAAACAAAACGCTAGTGTCATGGTTTAAAGGTTATTTTATCAGACCTGCCGGCACTGAATGTTGTTGAGGTACTGTAGGAAATCCATGAAATCTATACTTTTAGGTGATATACATTAAAAAAAGGAATCTGTCAGCAGGATTTCACATCCCCCCCAACCAATTTGACTGTGCTTACCTTTGAAAGAGTTACATGCACATATAAATAGTTTGGCTTATGAAATGATGCCAACAGATTTCCTTTAATGAAAACTAAGCACACCCTCTTTGAATTCTATGCTTTTATGTATCAGGATATACGGTAATAAAACTAGCTGGGTGCCCGATGCACATGCATCGGGATTCTAGAAGAGCGAGTCTCTGACTCGCAATGGCCGCTTCGCGGCCAATGCTTCGCGCTGCTAAGGCGACTCGCCATGCCCGCTGCGCGGGCATAGCGAGTCGCCTTAGAACTGCTCGCAATGGCCGCTGTGCGGCCAATGCTTCAGGCGTATCCACATGACCACGCTGACTCGCAGCGCGAGCGGACTCAGAAGGGGCAAAAAACCCATTCGCAATTATATAATAGATACAAATCTTGTCCTTTAGAAACTCTTAAAGTTAAGTAAATACGTCAGATAAATAACAACACATGAAAAGTTACACAAAAAAAATGAGCAGTAGCATGAGCAACATGCTTTTATACATGCAAAGCATAAGAGCTTGTTCATACTGGCCATTAAACAGAGAAAATCTAAGATGAAAATTATATGAACAAATATCCTGCTGTAAATAAATAAATAAATAATAAAGCATGCTTTTGTTTGTGTGTGTCTTTTCTTTTATTACTGGATTACTAAAGAGAACTTGTTAGATACTTTTGCACTTCTAACCTATCACTACCTGTCCCTGCAGCTTGCTACTACATACCGTATATACTCGTATATAAGCCGACCCGTGTATAAGCCGACCCCCCTACTTTTGCCCCCAAAATCTGGGAAAACCTATTGACTCGTGTATAAGCCGAGGGTGGACCCCAGCACAGGTATACAGCCCCCAGCAGTGTGGTATACAGGCCTCCCCGATGGTATACAGGCCTCCCCAGTGGTAGTATACAGCCCCCAGCAGTGTGGTATACAGCAGCCTCCCCAGTGGTATATACAGGCCCCAGCAGTGTTACAGCAGCCTTCCCAGGGTTATATACAGCAGCAGCAGCCCCAGGGGTATATACAGCAGCAGCAGCCCCAGGGTTATACAGCAGCAGCCCCAGGGTTATACAGCAGCAGCCCGAGGTATACAGGCCCCCCATCAGTATCCAGGGCCCCCATCAGTATCCAGGGAAGATGGAGGAGCGCGATGCAGAGCGGGGATGGCAGCGGGACAGTGATAAGTATAATCATCTTACTTTACAGGTTACCGGAGCTTGGGGGGCCCTGGATACTGATGGGGGGCCTGTATACCTCTGGAGGGGGGCGCCCGTGTAGTGACTCGCGTATAAGCCGAGGGGGTAACTTTTCAGCCCAATTTTTGGGCTGAAAAACTCGGCTTATACGCGAGTATATACGGTACCTAACCATCCCTGTCTGAGCTAAATGGGTATTATAAAAGTTTAAGAAATGATGTTAAACAACTTAAATGTTCCCCCGCCTGAGCACGTTCCTCGTCGTGTGGGCGGTCCACTGTTTAGGGAGTACGCATACGCAGTGCCGAACACAAACACTTTCATGTGAACACAATGGAGATTGTCCGCATACATTCACAAGAATTCACACCCAATCAGCGGCAGCGGCCGGGAGGCGGAGATCAGCGGCAGAGATCTCTGCCTCTTGGCCGCCACCGCTGATCTCTTCCTACCTGCCGCCGCTGGTTTAAAATAGCCTAGGAAAAAAGAGAATTGCCCAGTAACTACGCACCCTTTCCCCGCCCTGTAGCTACACCTATCCCTCTATTTTACTGTAGCCCTGGTCCTGGGACACACCATCCCAGCTGGTTTTAATTGCATTCCTAGGCATATAACCCATTCAAGCAATCAGTGTCAGAGTAGGACCCGGTAAATTGAGAGCACTTTGGCGTAGTTACTGGGCTCTTCGCAGTGGCACCAGTGTTAGAGCTAAGTCTCTCACTTCTTTTTTCCTAGTACAGTATTTACTGTGTTCCTTTACCATATATATTTTTAGCTGTACACATTATCCCTGCTTTTCATTGTTTGTCATTAGCCATTAGGTTATTCACTTTCATATTATGTTTAGTGTTGCAGCAATTCTCTTTTTTCCTAGTACATTGATTTTTTTGCTTGCACCTTAGCATTAGGTGATGCCAGTCCTTCTCTTATACAGTTAGGGCCAGAAATATTTGGACAGTGACACAAGTTTTGTTATTTTAGCTGTTTACAAAAACATGTTCAGAAATACAATTATATATATATATAATATGGGCTGAAAGTGCACACTCCCAGCTGCAATATGAGAGTTTCCACATCCAAATCGGAGAAAGAGTTTAGGAATTATAGCTCTGTAATGCATAGCCTCCTCTTTTTCAAGGGACCAAAAGTAATTGGACAATGGACTCTAAGGGCTGCAATTAACTCTGAAGGCGTCTCCCTTGTTAACCTGTAATCAATGAAGTAGTTAAAAGGTCAGGGGTGGATTCCAGGTGTGTGGTTTTGCATTTGGAAGCTGTTGCTGTGACCAGACAACATGCGGTCAAAGGAACTCTCAATTGAGGTGAAGCAGAACATCCTGAGGCTGAAAAAAAAGAAAAAATCCATCAGAGAGATAGCAGACATGCTTGGAGTAGCAAAATCAACAGTTGGGTACATTCTGAGAAAAAAGGAATTGACTGGTGAGCTTGGGAACTCTAAAAGGCCTGGGCGTCCACGGATGACAACAGTGGTGGATGATGGCCACATACTTTATTTGGTGAAGAAGAACCCGTTCACAACATCAACTGAAGTCCAGAACACTCTCAGTGAAGAAGGTGTATCTGTCTCTAAGTCAACAGTAAAGAGAAGACTCCATGACAGTAAATACAAAGGGTTCACATCTAGATGCAAACCATTCATCAATTCCAAAAATAGACAGGCCAGAGTTAAATTTGCTGAAAAACACCTCAAGAAGCCAGCTCAGTTCTGGAAAAGTATTCTATGGACAGATGAGACAAAGATGAACCTGTACCAGAATGATGGGAAGAAAAAAGTTTGGAGAAGAAAGGGAACGGCACATGATCCAAGGCACACCACATCCTCTGTAAAACATGGTGGAGGCAACGTGGTGGCATGGGCATGCATGGCTTTCAATGGCACTGGGTCACTTGTGTTTATTGATGACATAACAGCAGACAAGAGTAGCCGGATGAATTCTGAAGTGTACCGGGATATGCTTTCAGCCCAGATTCAGCCAAATGCTGCAAAGTTGATTGGACGGCGCTTCATAGTACAGATGGACAATGACCCCAAGCATACAGCCAAAGTTACCCAGGAGTTCATGAGTGCAAAAAAGTGGAACATTCTGCAATGGCCAAGTCAATCACCAGATCTTAACCAAATTGAGCATGCATTTCACTTGCTCAAATCCAGACTTAAGACGGAAAGACCCACAAACAAGCAAGACCTGAAGGCTGCAGCTGTAAAGGCCTGGCAAAGCATTAAGAAGGAGGAAACCCAGCGTTTGGTGATGTCCATGGGTTCCAGACTTAAGGCAGTGATTGCCTCCAAAGGATTCGCAACAAAATATTGAAAATAAAAATATTTTGTTTGGGTTATGTTTATTTGTCCAATTACTTTTGACCTCCTAAAATGTGGAGTGTTTGTACAGAAATGTGTACAATTCCTACATTTTCTATCAGATATTTTTGTTCAACCCTTCAAATTAAATGTTACAATCTGCACTTGAATTCTGTTGTAGAGGTTTCATTTCAAATCCAATGTGGTGGCATGCAGAGCCCAACTCGCGAAAATTGTGTCACTGTCCAAATATTTCTGGCCCTAACTGTATATATGTTTTAAAATAGCTGGCGGGAAAACCAGCGGTGAAGTTCACCGCCAGCTTTCCCACCCCACTAATTCAAATGAACAGCTGGTGCTGATCATTTGAATTAGCAGGGCGGGAAAGCTGGCGGTGAAGTGTTTTCACCGCTGGCTTTCCCGCTGGCTATTTTAAACCAGCGGCGGCAGGGAGCAAGAAAGAACATGATGGAAGAAGGAAGAAGGAAGGAGGAAGAAGGGACGAGGGAGAAGGGAGAAGGAAGGAGGAAAGATTCACCTGTAGATGACCTCAGAGGTGGTCATCTTCCGCAGCATCTGTGCGCTTGCCAGCAGATGGCAATGCACACAGATTGATTCTCATTCATTGTTTTTGCGCGGCTGTCTGCATGCGCATAAAGCAAGCACACAGCCACGCACAATAAATGCAACATGTTGCGTTCGGCATGTGCATAAATGTGCAACCGAATGCAAACGCAGCTGAGCGCAGGCACACACAGGCACTATGCGTTCCTATGTTAAACATAGGAGCGCATAGTGCCTGCGTCTTGCTGCGCTTGGGAACACTGTGTTCACAGCGCACATCATGCACAAATGTGAACCCAGCCTTACCTGTGTCTTCGGCTTCTCAGGCTTCTTCTCTGGCTGTGTGTAATCGCAGTGTCATAGTGCAAGAAAGCCCATGCCCCCTCCAGTCTGCGAGTCCCAAGCTCTCTGCTCTCACAGAACTGTGACTGTGAGGAGAGGGCTGAGAACTTGAAGTCGAAGACACAGGCAGGAGGGAGGGAATGATCTAGGGTACATAGGAGCCTGACACTGTGCGATCTACATGCACAATGTCAGACCTAATGTGCCTGCTACTCTATATAGTGTCAGCGAGGGCGTGAGAGGGAGGGAGGGGGGAGTGTTTGGCTTAGAGCAAACTGTAAAGTAATAAAGAGAAACCCAGCCTCTCCCATACTAATTGCTGCACACTCCCTCCCCTTGCTGCACACTTTCTGAAATTTCTGAAGACTTCAATAACAGTTTTATATGTAATCATACATGGAATCATTAAAGTAAAGGTAAGATTGCACTCAGCATCCCAGAGTCTGTAAGGTAGTGGCTTCACTTTATAGACCTAAAACCTTGTGGTCGTTCCTCTTTAAGTAGTGGGAATAATATCCCACTGAGTGTGGAGCTAGTCTCTAGGCTTAGAGAAAATTCTACATCTAAGTTCAGTTAGTTACAGGCTGTACTGAGGGAAGTATAGTGAGTAGGAGTAGCAGTGTGCAAGCCAGAAAGATACCTCAGTCCACAGTAAGTGGGTGTTTGTGGCATCTATAACCTTACCTTGGACAGTGGAAACAGAGCACCCATAAAGGACTCCAGATGGGGGACCACATATATAGAAAGCTACCTCAGCCCTTCTGTCACGAGCTCTAGGCCCGAACTCTACAAAAATTCCCCTGTCAGTGTGTCAGTGGACTGTCTCCAGTGGTATGAGACTACAAGAGGAGACTTGGCATAGAGCTGGGAGAACAGGTCAGCATGGCAACAAATGTTAGACGAGGCGAGTCCAATGACGGTCTACTACATTAAAGAGAATGGTTCCTTATTGGTGGGACGAGACTCTGGTCAGAGAGGACTCTAACATGTGGGACTCTGGTGCTGAGCAGTAAGGAGGAGTATGGATGAATGTCAGCCATAGCACCAGAAGCAATGAAGCAGTTGAGAGTTAAAGTAAGCCATAAAGACAAGTATGAGTTGAATGACTTTAAATTGTTGTCTGCACAATATCAAAGTCTTTGTAGTACTGTGTGAAGTGATAAGTAAAAGACTTATGCAAGAAACTCGTATCTGTATCTGAATCCCCAGCGGAAGAATCCTGCCCTGCCCTAATCACAAGTATTGGTAGTACACACAAAGACCACTCAGGATCACCATAACCAGTTTCTCTCCTGCTCTGCAAGGATGGTCGGGATGCATATGGCTTCTACCACTTAAAAAGAAGGTAGCCCCTCTGCTGTGACTACTGCCCCAGTCCACCCTCACTCTTCCAAATATATTCATGCACGCATCATGGTTGCCAACATAGTATTCAATGTTACCCGGACCATTGGACAACAATTTATGGATGCTCCACAAGTTTTATAGCCGTAACCCCTAATAATGATCATACCCTTGATGACGATCATACCCCCAAAGATATCAAGCATAAAAGCAGATACCGAATTACAGCCAGCATATAGGACATGAGAAGTGGTACTATGCCTTGTCCATACATACAGAATAACAGCAGATTCTGAGATTACATTAATAATGCACAGCTTCACTATATATAAATATATTTGTCCTCCTTTTGGAATGTGCACATTGTAGATTCAGACCAAGAGTGGCAAAACCAAGAAGGAACAAATGTAGCAACAAAGAGCAATGAAAAACATATGAAACATACGAGAACATATGTTAAGAATTAGATTGTACAAAGTACCTCCCTTTTACTGTATTATATATTACTATATACACTGATCTGCACTATATACCATTCTATACACAGTTCCATATCACATAATGTTAAATTCACAGCTCTATACAATATACTATATTAGAGAAATATGTGATGTCGCATCAATCCATTAACTTCAGTAGAGTGGCTATAAATTAATAGGATAAGTTATTAAATCCAAAATTCAAACCAAAAATAACAGTTACGCAGCACTGGGTGTAACTAGGGTATAATTAATATCTTGAAAATGGGTGAAGCTATTATTCACCAGTATTTCTTAGTTCAAGAAAGAGCAAATTTAACATGAACTAAGTCATGTTCTGCCAGTCCCTGATCCAATTTCATCTGTAATAAACAAATCAAGACATGCTTTCCACATTGTGTGGCTTCATACAACGTCACCTGCATGGCTAATACGAACTTACAGAACCACCAGATGGATACTTATACAGTGGTTTATTAGTAGTGGTTTATTAGCTATGCTCACAAAAGTACATTAAAAATCACTTTCAGTAAGAACAATAATAAAAAAAGATATAAAAATGATGGCTAACGCTCATTGATGACTACCCCATGGTGATACTGATCAATTAAGCCAATGTGGATCTGTGTATATAGTATATATTTACATATATAATTATATATAGTAGGAAACTGCATATACTATATAGTGCTGTCTCCACACTACATATACAGGCAGTTTTACACTATATACACAGCTCTGCACTATATGCTTTAATCATTATTATAATATGGTATATATGGTGAAGCTGTCTATACAATGTGGAGCTGTGCTTATGTATATAGTATACAGTGTGGAGACCACACAGTACCCTACATACACAGAACCACACTATATAGTATATACACTCAATTTCTCACTATATTGTATATTCACAGTACCTAACATTCAGACTGAGCACACGGCGTAACCGGAATGGTAACAGAAGTCATGTAATCTGGTGGTTAGTGAAGACATTAGGAGATGTTGCTACCAGAGGAATGAAGTCTCTCGGAGGATGTAGCACAAAGTAGTGCATGTAGAAAGTAGACACAATACTATGCCGTCTCCTATGTTACTGCTGGTGGCTGGCAGTTGCTCTGTGATGTAATTGCAATGTGCATGTCAGTGCATGCACAGTACAAACGTTTGAGGAAAAGAAAGAAATTGTGGGTGATGCTTTTTATTGGCAGCAGATTATGCAGGATAATCTCTAAACCTTTATTCAGCAACAAACAGGAACAAATATGATAAGCTTAATAAATCAGGAATAAAACATACTGTATGTGTCTCAGTCTCTGTGCAGCATCTGTAGCTGCTTCTCTCTCATACACATACACAGGGAACTGGATACCGTCACATGCTCTTCCTGTGTGAGCCTCTGGGAGTTTTTTTTGTTCAAACCTTATCTACAGCATACAAACCTAGCAACTAAACACTCATATACAGTAATGGAGTTGTTGCAATAAACATATTCCAACACCCCCACTCAACAACTATTCATCCTGTTAGTCCCATT
Source organism: Allobates femoralis (assembly GCA_033576535.1). NCBI lineage: Eukaryota > Metazoa > Chordata > Amphibia > Anura > Aromobatidae > Allobates > Allobates femoralis. The sequence goes on from JARQOC010000002.1 coordinate 236,175,068, forward strand.
GTGGTTCTGAAGTCCACAAACTTAGCTCTTGATAATGGCTTTGTCATACCATTAGCTATCATCTTGTCAGACTTGCAATAAACAAACTCGAGTACATGATGTTCCACTAAGTCACATAACTGGTGATGTTTTATGTCAATGTGCTTAGCCCTTGCACTAATCTTCTCACTGCTGGCAAGTTTAATACATTCTTGCTTGTCCTCATAGATAACTGTTGGCTGAGCAAGTGGCTGGCTTGCTGAAGTGTTCCAAAAGTTGTTTCAACCAAATTACTTCTTGATTTGCATAAGCAGCAGACATATATTCTGCTTCTGTAGAAGATAATGCGACTGACACTTGTTTTCTGCTGGACCACCAAATTGAATTTTCTCCTAACTTGAACAAGTAACCACTTGTTGATTTCCGATCACTTGAATCTCTAGCCCAATCTGCAACCACATAACCTCTGAGAGTGAGATCTCCTGATGCAGATATCTTAATATTTATCCTTTGAGTTTCTTCATGGTATTGCAGAATTCTCTTAATTGCATTCCAGTCTATTTGGCGTAGCTTGCTTACATGTCGGCAGAGAATTCTGACTGTGGCCGTAATATCTGGATGAGTTGTGGTTGCTATGTACAGACTGCTTGTCTGTAGCTCTCATTGCTGGGTAGCAGATCTTTTTCTCCTTCCAACTTTAAGTAGGATGTATCCATTGGTGTTGACATACCTTTGGCTTCTGACAGCTCTTTTTTCTTGTGGTAGCTCAGTAAGCTCCCATGTCTGGAGTTGGGAGTCCATCTCTTCAATAGCGGCATTTATTTACTTCTGCTTCTCGTGGACAGGCAGTTTTTGCATCGCTTGCCATGACTGTGGCTTTGGTTCAGGTAGTGTTCTGACCATATAAGAAAGGCATCTAGCTGGGATACCTTTGTTTGTCCTTTCTGATCTCCTGACTGGAGGTTGACTTGGTTCTTCTGTGTATTTCTTGGTGGCTTCAGAGCTTATCCAGACTTCAGTGTTTTCCTTTTCAGCGTCTGGGTTTGGTGACTGAGATTCTTGTACTTGTTTTTTAGGTTGAATAACTGGTGTAACTTCATGGAATTTGAGTGATACAGAGTTCTCATCAATCACTACGCCTCTGCTGATTGTTACTGTGTTGGTCTCCGGGTGCAGGATTCTGTATCCCTTTTGAGTTTCGCTAAAGCCCACTATGACTCCTTGCTTGGAACGTTTTTCTTTGGGAACATACGCAAACGTTTTACTTCCAAATATCCTGAGGTGCTGAGATTTGGCTCCGAAATGCGTTGGAATTAAAGCCATCATTGCCCTGACAACTGTGATTTCTTCAGCTTATTTCACCGTATGTGTAGTAGATCCAGGAAGCACTGTCCTCTCTTCCCTGTATTTGGTTTTGGCACGCCTGTGTAGAGTGTGGATCCTGCAACAGCCATATTTATGCCTTCATACCAGTTGTGGGTTACACAACTGTCTCAGGTGAGCAGTGACAAAAAACTGTTTACGAATTTAGTATCTTTGGGATAAGACCCTATTGCGCTTTCTCTCCTCTCCCATAGTTTGCAGTTACTCTGGGCCCATAACCTGTTAGTAGCGGATTATTCGGGATACTGTCCAAGCATGTGACAACAGAGCTTCTTTAGTCAGCAGCAAACAGGAACAAATATGATAAGCTTAATGAATCAGGAAAAAAACATATCTTATGTGTCTCAGTCTCTGTGCAGCATCTGCAGATGCTTCTCTCTCATACATAGACACAAGGAACTGGATACAGTCACATGCTCTTCCTGTGTGACCCCTCTAGGAGTTTTTTTTTGTTCTAACTTTAACTACAACATACAAACCTAGCAACTAAACACTAACAGACAGGAATGGAGTTGTTTCGCTAAACATATTCCAACACTTTTTTTCTGCCAGACATTATGGACAGCAGAAACAAAACAAACAACGCACCAGCTTTTTGCAGATGGTCAGAAATGTTATGGATGGTTGGTGGCAACTCAGGCACAAGTTACGTAGGAAAAGGATAGCATGAGGAAAATCGTCAAATCTCAGATTTTTATTTACAATATATTTACTGTATGTGAACCTGACCTTTAAATCTAGCAAAAACAGAATTATTTCAGAGTTTGAAATAATGTGTGTCTTATGTGCTTTCAACGTACAAGATGGAAAATGGAATTTATAAAGCACGTAGAGGTTGCTTTAAAATATGTAAATGCATGGAAAGAAAAATCTGTAAAGAAACCTGGTCAACATCACATCTGCCAGGAAGAGATGAAAAATTACCACTATACATTTTACCGAATATTATAAACTAAGAAAACAAATCTTTTAGGAAGCAGTAAAGTTTTATTTTTAGGAACCTTTCAAAGATATGAGGCAGACGTTTAAATTTATTTAGCATTGTATTTAGAATACAATTCATAAAAAACATTTAAGCTACAAACCGGGATTAATTACTCTCTTTGTGTTCAGAGACATTTTCCTTTAAAAATAAATGCAGCTGGAAAGTATGAAGCCCCAGTACACAATGACACCTGGTCAGATTGTTCCTGTGACGTGAGCAATGTGTAAAGATTCTGGCTGTATGCGTAAAGTCCACTAATCTTCTTACAGATTACAGATCCTAATATAAACCTTCATTCAGATGTGAAAAACTGGGTCATAGCAACAAAAGAGCAAGCATGGATTGTGCCAGTTTTAAACCCCCAGGTAATATTTGCCTAAACTAAATTATGCCCCCTAAAATGGAGAGTATGCTCTGTATTTAATGGCAATAAACCTTCTAAATAAATGTAAAAAATTACTTAATAAATTATTCACAATTATAAAATGGAAGAAAATATATGTTCATTGATTAAGAGATATCATCAATAGCAGACAGTAATACCTCTGTCGTATTGTCATGAGTAAAACCTATTAAAGGGTAGACAAGGGTGCAATAGGGTATTATCCCTTAGGGTACCTTTACACGTGGCTACATTTCTAGGGTGGCTACAGGTAACTTACTGGTTGCAGTGAAATCATGGAGAGATTATTCCATTTGTACACAGCAACAAGATAGAACCATGTCTCCATGATTTCACTGCAACCAGTAAGTTACCTGTAGCCACCCTAGAAATGTAGCCGTGTGTAAAGGTACCCTTAAGGTACCTTTACACGCCGCTAAAACAGGGTGGAAACAACCGGGTTTATGAGACAAATGTATCTTGCACCGTCAAATCAACCCGAGGTAGCGGCGTGTAAACTCGGTTGTTGCCACCCGTCACTTGCGGCACCTGTTTCAGAGCAGTGCTCTAAAACAGGTTGATTTCAACCTGATGGTAACGGCGTCTAAATACGGTAGGGTAAGGTTTTTTCACCACCTAGATAAATCCCCGGGGCGTGACACAGCCTCCGGGAAACCACCCCCCTTCAGCGATCATTGGTGGAAGCTCCTGCGTTACGATTGGTTGTCGCTGCATAGGGCGGCATATTGAAGGAGCTGACCAGTCACACTACACATTTGCAATAGCGTCATGTATTAGCCAGCCTTCCTGCGCTGGCTGGCCAATCATGATACTATTGCATTGTCCAATCATCGTACGAGCGTCTCGTAATCCACAATTCTGGCACGCCTATGTGTTGTCCCTGCTGCACCAGGTCCTCCCATATTACCTTCTGTAGCGGCGTGTAAATGAGGTAAGGTGCTCTGCAGAAGGTAACTTGAGCACCCAGCGGTGCATCCAGAGATAGATTAAACCTTCTGTAGAGCACCTTGTAGTGGCGTGTAAAGGCGGTATCGGGTACCGTTTATAACCGTTGGTACGTGCTCGTGCACGTGAAGCACCCGGTTGTTTCCACCCTGTTGTAGCGGCGTGTAAAGGTACCTTTAGATACCAGATAGTTAAAAAATGAGGTACTGCTCACCTTATGCGGTTGTGTACCCCACAACCGGTTTAAATACTTAAAATCCGCTGCTGCAGGATCCACCGTTCCATCAGGAACAACGTATGCATAAATCCAAAGGAGCAGGGTGTACAATGATCCGCACTACTGAGTATAGGAAGGACCACAATCTTGGTATATAAGAACGGTGCTTTATTATATAAACAAAAGCAAGCTTTTGTTTATGGTGGTATTCCTGAGGAAGTGGCTGGGACAGCCACGAAACGCGTAGAAGAAATAAAGCACCATTCTTGTATACCAAGATTGTGGTCCTTCCTTATACTCAACAGATCGTTGTACACCATGGTCCTTTGGATTTATTTATTGTCATGAGTGTTGCATGCCCTGCTGTGACCTCTGGGGCATCTGGGATCAGAAGGTCATGGCGTTTGGTTGATCGCAAGTCCTCTTTAGAGCTCGCTCGGGAATTATTATGAGTAGAAAAAAATAATTTCTTCTGTGTGCTCAGATCTGAAGGATGAGGTGTTGAAGGCCCAGGGGGATGACCCTGTTTCCTGTCCTTCAGGTAACTTGTTTGTGTCTTTGTAATTGTATCTCAATATTTTAGAAAAACATTATAGCTCTGCTTTTACAGGTCACCCATATAGTAAAGCAATCTTGGACTTCCTTTCTTGTCGTTTTAGGTGGCCAAGGATGCATAAAGGTGTTGTCCATTTTGTGTCTACCTGCAATGTATGTGTGTATTCTAAGACTCTACATACTCGTTTGCTGTGGTATCTCCTACCTTTGGTTAAACCTGACAGACCATGGACACATCTCTCTATGAATTTTTTTACCCACCTTCCTCCACTGAAAAAATGGTAATTTTAGCGGTGGTAGATAGGTTCAGTAAGACGTCACACTTCATTGCCTTATCAGCTCTTCCTAATACCAAAACTTTGGCTCAAGTGTTTGTCAGTAAGATCACTGCTCAAAATATATGTTGCATCTTCTGATCAGTCAGCCTTACCGCCTGCTCCAGTCATCATTGATGGTAATTTAGAATTCCAAGTGGCAAGAATTGTGGATACCAACTTTGCCCGCTGCTCTCTTCAATACGTGGTATACTGGACACTGAAAGGATTATAGTCCAGAGGAAAGAATATAAGTGGCAGCATCGGAATTTAATGTCAGTAGGTTGGTGCGTTCCTTAAATGCGTCTCATCTGGATAAACCCCATTCTGAGGATACGGAGGTCTCTCGTAAAATGGGGGAGGGGGTACTGTCATAAGTGGGTTGCACCCTGCTATGACCTCTAGGGTATCTGGGATTGGAAGGTCACGGCATCATGAGTAGAGCGGAATTATTTACCTTCACTAATGAAAATGTTAATTGTTCCTTTCTCATCCTGCTAGAGGCCCTGTTACACGTAGCGACGCACCAGCGATCCCGACAACGATCCGACCTGGCCAGGATCGCTGGTGCGTCGCTACATGGTCGCTGGTGAGATGCCACACAGGCAGACTTGCCAGCGATGACCCAGCAATGCGCCGACAACCCGACGGTCGCTGGGATCTGTCAGGTTGTCGGCCGCAGAATAGGAATCGCTGGTCGTTGCCCGTGTCACACACAGCGATCCAGCATGCCCAGCAGGCCTTTCATTAATGATCAGCGATCTCCCAGCAGGGGCCGATCACTGCTAAGTGTCACACACATCAAGGTCGCTGCTAAGTCACAAAATCTGTGACAATGTGGCAATCTCATTAGCGATATCGCTATGTGTAACGGGGCCTTAAGAATCCTTATAGATTTAAATCTCAGCTGCTGAGTCTTATGACCACTTCCTTTGTCTATTCAAACTCACTCCTATCTTTCTTCTATTCTGATTATAGATCTTATAGGCTGACCACTCTGGTGAATTAGTTCCAATTGAAGCTGTGGAGTTCATTGCAGTAGAAGCTGTTAAATTCTTTCTGGCAAAGCAGTTGAGATCAGTTGTTTGTGTTTATCCAGCTTGTTTGTCTCTCTCCCCATTTTGTCTTACTGCAGAATTAAAACTAGTGTCTTGTTGCGCAACTCACCATCTAGGGCTGGCCCAGGGTCAGGCAGGGCCTAGACGCATGATTGTGCATGGGGTGTAGTAGGGGTAGGACTCGTCTAGGGATGATAGGGAGCTATGGGTACAGACTACAGTGAATGTTATGGGGTGGCCCATCTCCCCTCTCTCTATCGCCAGGGCCTACCTTTTACCTATTCCCTGATATTCCACTCCTGTTGCTCTATGAGCGAATGTCGAGCGTTTCCTCCCTACGGCGTGACAGGTACATGGTTGACATGGAGCAGGGCGGGTATAAGCGGTGATGTCACCGTAGGAGGCGGGGCAATGCGGCCAGCACCGCAACAAGCGATCTCTCGCTGTGTGGTATGAAGCAGGCGAGGGAGAGAATGATTGGCATGAGGGAGGTGGCGGCAGCCGGATAACAGATATAGGGGGTGTGAAACTGCCCTGTGAGGGACGTGGCTCCAGCCACTAGACCCCTCCTATCTGGCTCCAGTATGTAAGTTTTCAAACTCAATTATCTCGGGGTACAGGGGGGCTCAAGGGATCGGGGACCCCTTGCCTGAATGCAGCAGACATGCTGCATTCAGTGCTGTAATTAGAACACCATACATGGTTGGTGACAGGTCCTCTTTAAAAATTCTTATGGTTCTTAAAAGGAGATAATTAGGATATTATACTAGGATTTGTACTTAAAGTTCTGTAAACAACTCATAAACTCAGTTGAACATTGGTTAATACAGTGGTGCACACAGAGGTGTAACTAGGTTTCATGGCGCCCGGGGCACAGCTCTATTTCGGCGCCCCCCCCACAGAGTAGGTGAGGAGCGGGGGGGAAGGGGGAAATTGGTGTCGGTGCTGTCAGCTCCAGCTTTCAGCCCCGCTGCCCTGCAGCCTTGGTTGAGGAACGGGGGGGTGGGGGGGGGGGTTATTATACCTCATAGCATGTGCCTGCCTGATGTATACATATATATACCCCAGGTATGTATATGTATACATCAGGCAGGCACACTATGATATGTATGTATGTATACATCACCAGGCAGGCACATACTATGAGGTATAGTGCCTCATAGTGGGTGCCTGTGCCTGATGTATACATATATATATATATACACCTCATAACCCCCCTTCCCCCCTCGCCTGTTTAGGTTACTTTATTACAATTTAATTACTCTAGTAGAGTAGTACCTAGTCAGGACGGACCGGACGACTCAGTCAGGAGGAGGGAGGCAGGCAGGCTGCAGCAGCTCCTCTTCCTCTGCTCTGTCCCACTGTGGCTCGGCGCGCGCTCACTGTTTGCGGCGCGCCGGGTGACGTCAGCCGCAGCGCGGCCGTGACATGACCGGGGAAGGGGGGTGGGAACTGCTGCCAGGGGCGGACCAGCAGCAGGGGTTGCGCACGCGCAGCGCCGCCCGTGCACAATATGCAGGGCGGCGCGGAGGAGATTAGTGCCGGCGCTGTAGTGCCACCACCGGACGCCTGACCTGATGATGGCATCGGCGCGGCGGCGCCCCCCCCACAGGGTTGCGCCCGGTGCAAAAGGTCTGGCTGCACCCCCCCTAGATACGCCCCTGGGTGCACAGCTCCATTCAAATATCAATTATTTATTCTACAGATTTCCAGGCAGTACTTGAAAACTGCTGCATGAAACCTGAACAAGCATCAAGGTCCAGTGAAAATATCCAAGGATATAATAACATATTGTGGCAGGGCAGCCAGAGTTCGGGGTCAAAAAGGCTCATGCCTCCCGGGCCAGCTATCAGACCGTAGAGTGGGGGGGAGACACTGCAGCAGATGCGCGAAAGTTCACCTGTGGTAAGAGCTTGGCTGCGTTGCTCAAGCTGACCTCAGGTGAACCAGACTGTGACATTTTCCCGCTCACAGCAGGAGCTGAAACTTGTTCAGTTTTGGGTCCCTCCATGAATTGATGTCGCAGGGGATCGTGGTTTTTTGGGCACCAATAAAGATGGGAATGAGGCATGTGTTTGTGTTCTTTTTATAAACACATGAGTTTTCAGTGGGGTGTATTATTTACTGTTTACTTAAAGGTTCATAATGGTTGGGTCTAACATTGGCTTGACATTATGAACCTTGGGCTTAGTGCCAGCTGGCAATGCATAGCTGGCATTAACCACTTATTACCCAGTCTGCCAACTACCCACAGGGCAACTAGAACAGTCAGATACAGCTCCAGAGACAGGCACTTCTATGAATGTGCCATTTTCTGGAGTGGCTGCAGGCTGCAATTGACAGAGTTGGAGTACCCAGAATGCTTGGGACTCCATACCCTTAGGATTCCAACCCCCAGCTACCAAAAATACAGTAAAGCCCCATGCAATATTTTTTTTTCATTTCAAGAATTATTATTTTTTTTTAAAAGGGTTCACCTGTATTTTTGATTACCAGCCAGGTAAAACTAGGCTTCTCGGGGTGTGTGGTAGCCTGTATCTGCCTTCTGTACCTGTGCTGGTGACCAAAAATACAGCAGAGCTCCATGTCATGAGCACAAAATTTGTGCCAAATCTGCACTAAATATGCAGCAAATATACACTGTGTGGACAGTACTGCATATTTGCTGCGTATTTTACAGCTAACACTGAGCTCTATGGGTGAAAATCGATACAAAATACACTGCAAAAATTGACTTGCTGCACATTTTTCTGTGGTAAAATGCATGCCATTTCCACCAGGAAAATTCAAAGCATGGACACACTTCTAATTTTCCATACACTTTACAGGGAACGTGCTGTGCTGTGGATTTGTCAAAATACGCTGAAAAAGTGGGAAAACGTGGGAAAAAAATGCGGAAAATCCACAGCATCGGTACATAGCCTAGTAGTATAAGTTGAGACAATAACTCTACAGAAAACTAGCAATTGTTTCTGAAGCTTGAAAAAAATCAACGCAAAATTTGAAAACACAAAGAAAACATGGAAGTAATAAAAATAATTCATCAACTTCCAGCAATGACCTTCATTTATTTGCTATAATGAGGATAAGAGTTTATTTAGGGTAATGAGCTGAGCAGACACACTTAGTAATAAAAATAAAATGAGCTGCCTTTATTTTCTGTGCAATGTAGCAGCTTGTGGTAGTACCGTCACAAACATTACTATATGTGCATACAGTGCCTACAAGTAGTATTCAACCCCCTGCAGATTTAGCTGGTTGACACATGCGGAATTAACTTGGCATTGTGACATTTGGACTGTAGATCAGCCTGGAAGTGGGAAATGCACTGCAGCCAAAAAGATTTTTTTTTTTTTTTTAAAGCGTTAAAAGTGAATTCAGAGGGTCATTTATTATTCAACCCCTCAAACCATCAGCATTCTGTTTGGTCCCCCTAAAGTATTAAGAAGCAGTTCAGGCACAAAGAACAATGAGCTTCACATGTGTGGATTAATTATCTCTTTTGCCAGCCTTTTCTGACTATTTAGGACCCTCCCCAAACTTGTGAACAGCACTCATACATGGTCAACATGGGAAAGACAAAGGAGCATTCCAAGGCCATCACAGACAAGATCGTGGAGGGTCACAAGGCTGGCAAGGGGTACAAAACCCTTTCCAAGGAGTTGGGCCTACCTGTCTTCACTGTTGGGAACATCATCCGGAAGTGGAAGTCTTATGGATCAACTCTGGACAGCCTTTGAAAGTTTCCTCCCGTGCTGAGGCCAGGCTTGTCCGAAGAGTCAAGGCTAACCCAAGGACAACAAGGAAGGAGCTCCGGGAAGATCTCATGGCAGTGGGGACATTGGTTTCAGTCAATACCATAAATAACGTACTCCACCGCAATGGTCTCCGTTCCAGACGAGCCCGTAAGGTACCTTTACTTTCAAAGCGTCATGTCAAGGCTCGTCTACAGTTTGCTCATGATCACTTGGAGGACTGAGACAGACTGGTTCAAGGTTCTATGGTCTGATGAGACCAAGATCGAGATCTTTGGTGCCAACCACACACGTGACGTTTGGAGACTGGATGGCACTGCATACAACCCCAAGAATACCATCCCTACAGCCAAGCATGGTGGTGGCAGCATCATGCTGTGGGGCTGTTTCTCAGCCAAGGGGCCTGGCCATCTGGTCCGCATCCATGGGAAGATGGATAGCACGGCCTACCTGGAGATTTTGGCCAAGAACCTCTGCTCCTCCATCAAGGATCTTAAGATGGGTCGTAATTTCATCTTCCAACAAGACAACGACCCAAAGCACATAGCCAAGAAAACCAAGGCCTGGTTCAAGAGGGAAAAAATCAAGGTGATGGAGTGGCCTAGTCAGTCTCCTGACCTTAACCCAATTGAAAACTTGTGGAAGGAGCTCAAGATTAAAGTCCACATGAGACACCCAAAGAACCTAGATAACTTGGAGAAGATCTGCATGGAGGAGTGGGCCAAGATAACTCCAGAGACCTGTGCCGGCCTGATCAGGTCTTATAAAAGACGATTATTAGCTGTAATTGCAAACAAGGGTTATTCCACAAAATATTAAACCTAGGGGTTGAATAATAATTGACCCACACTTTTATGTTTAAAATTTATTAAAATTCAACTGAGCAACATAACTTTTTGGTTTGTAAGATTTATGCTTCTGTTAATAAATCCTACTCTCGTTTGCAGTTTGAAGGCTCTAACTTATTTGCATCTTATCAAACCACCTAAATCTGCAGTGGGTTGAATACTACTTGTAGGCACTGTATATCACTGCGGACAAGAAACACGAAAACTGCGCTTGCTGTTTTGTAGGACTACTTGTATTTTCAATGGCACCATGTAATTTACCATTGAATAACAAACATTTTTTGTTCTGCTATTTTTTTTATGTGAGGGGGATTTTTTAAATCATGTTTACTGTGTGTTAGAAATGACAAGTTAACTTGTTATCTAAAGTGATGGTGATGGTAATATTTATTTTGATAAGTTTTTTTAAAAAAACCTTTGAATAAAATTTGATTCGTGTCCATTTTGTAAGATCAATAAGAGGGCTTATTTTATTTTTGGAAAACGAGATGTTGCTATGATTGGTACCCTTTTGGGTTATATACTACTTTTTGTTTGCTTTCAGCCAGTTTTTTTATGAAACTATAAGAACAACAAAGTTCAAATCTGCTTTATTTTTTTACAGTGTTCATCTTATGGGATAAGAATAATATTTGAATAATGTCAACTTATATTGGCATGGCATTTTTTAAATCACTTTTCAGATTTTTTTTTACTTTGAAACTTTTTTTTCCCCATTTCTTTACAGCTCTATTGATCACTGGTACGATGCACTGCAATGCTTCTACATTGCAGTGCATTGTAATTCTAGTGATTACCAAATAAGCCCTCACCTTCCACAGTAGTGCTGTTTCAGCAATGTTATCATTGCTATCCACAGCAGATTAACTACTTTGTTGTCTTGAGACTGCTGCAGCCAATCAGCTGTGCCTAATCAGTTGCAGCTTTTACTATTTTTCAGAGTATACGTCTACACTGAGAGAATACATAGAACTGCAGGGGTAAAATTACTGTATTTGAAAAGAGGCAACCTTATATGCTTTCGACCGCTGAAATCAGTAAAAATATCAAAAAAATTCCATTATGTACAGTATTTTCACCATTGCTAACTCCATAGGCTTTTTTTTTAACTATACTTTGATCCCCTTTGTGTGACCTTTGGTGGATGATTCTGGTGTCATTAGATTGATTAGAAATGAATGGGCGCTGTGCTGTGATTGGCTATTGTGGGCAGAGATTTTCTTAACTTAGTGTCCAGAGGATGGTAGTGTCCATAGCACCCAATCTTATACTGCATAGGGTGGCTTCACACCATGGTAAGGTCCGATCCGGGGCTGTCAGCGATGAACCTGACAGCCCCGGACCGGATCAGCACACAGAACCAGAGGGCAAATATGCCCTCTGGTCCGATGTGCAGCCTGACACAGCTGCCGCTGCTGGTGAATCAGGACCACGGCTCGCAGGTGGCTAGCCGCGGTCCTGAAATAACGCCGGTGCCCGAATCCCGAATCCTGCCGGATCGGGGCAATCTGGCCCCATAGGCTCCCATGTTAGGGAGCGCCTGATTGCATCGGATCTGGGAGAATCCGGCAATTTGGGGAGATTTTTCTCCCCAGACACAGAAATGTTGCAAGCAACGTTTTTGTCTCCGTTGAGAAAAATCTGAATTCTCCCAGATTCTTCCGGATATATGGAAACCAGATGACAGAGAGCTGCCATCCGACTCCATCCGGCCCCAATGGATACTATGGGGCCAAAATCCGGTCCGGGGCTGTCTGGTTTACACCGGACAGCCCCGGATCGGATCTTACAGTGGTGTGAAGCCACCCTTAGGTAAAATGAAAGCTATGCTAAGAAATGAAAGTTGCCTGGTGATTATTTACTATGGACAGTAAAGAGAATTTATTTGAGTCACAGTTTATAAAAGTATAGTGGTGTGCTTACCATGATTCATTTTAGCATTTAGTCGTTATGGTGACTTAAGCTTCCGTTTCTAACAACGTGATCGAAATGGCTACAAGGGGGTGTAGTAATTCGCCAGACAACTTTTGCTACATTTATGGTTGTTTTGTTATGAAGAAAGAGAAACACTATTGGACTTTGTTACAAAACTGTATGTGCACTTTGGTGTAAAAATTTGTGATCAGGACAAGTCGTGGGCTCCATATGTAGTGTGTTCTGTTTGTGCAGCACTACAGATAGTGGTCTAAAGGGAAGAAAAAGCAAGCTTTCATTTTGGCGTGCTTATAAACTGGAGGGAACCGCATAATCATAGTGATGACTACTATTTTTATAAGTAATTATATAAAAATAAGAATAAAACTGTACCAATGCATTAGAATTCAAATTTTTATTAATAGAAAATTTATTTTAGAAAAAACATATAGATACAAAACACATAATTACAGAATACAAACTAATGAGTAGCCAATGGTTAAATGTATTATCAACGAACAGGTTTAGGTCCTACAAATGCTATGTGTCAAAAAGTGCCTCGTGCTTAATCCACCACATAAATGCTTCCTTGTATGACCAAATATACTGAGGAAATAGAGACAACACTCAATATTTCTCAAATGACAAACAAAAGGAAAGCGTACTCAAAAAAAGAAACCTCCACTCAAGCAGTCTTAAAACACACCATAGCCTGAATAATTATATCATGCCATTACCTGATAAGTGTAAGTGCCATTACCTGAATAAAGGCCCTGTCTCATATAACGACAGCTCCAGTGATCCCGACAGTGATAACGACTTGCCGGGATCGCTGGAGCGTCGTTACCTGATCGCTGGGGAGATGTCAAACAGGCAGATCTCCCCAGCGATCAGGGCCATGGGAGCCACCTCCCACAGCGCTAAGCAGGGAGAACACTGGTAACTATGATAAACAGCGGGTATCCAGGCAGCGCGCGCTACCTGGATACCCAGTGTTTATCATAGTTACCTGCGTTCTCCCTGCTTAGTGCTGCCTGTAAGCAGGGAGGATGCTGCTAACCATGGTAAACACCGGGTATCTAGGCAGAGCGCGCTGCCTAGATACCCGGTGCTTACCCTGGTTACCAGCCAGTGAGGTCACTGATTGGTGGTTTCTCGCGGTCACACGCAGTGATGCGTGCTGACCAGCGGGAAACCAATGATCAAAAAATGACCCGTAGCACTTTGCAGCAATCAGCGACCTCACAGCAGGGTCCTGATCGCTGCAAAATGTCACACAGAACGAGATCGCTGGAGAGATCGTTGTAACGTCACAGTTACAACGATCTCTCTAACGATATCGTTATGTGAGACAGGGCCTTAAATGTAAGTGCCATAACCTGAATAATTACATCATGCCCTGATAAGTGTAAGTGTAATTGCCATTACCTGATAAGCCTTCTTCCCCTGGAAGAAAGCTTGTAGCCGAAACGTGCATGTAGGGGCATTCCCTGACTGTCTGTACACTTATCAGGTAATCGCATGATGTAATTATTCAGGCTATGGTGTGTTTTAAGAATGCTTGAGTGAAGGTTTCTTTTTTTGAGTACGCTTTCCTTTTGTTTGTCATTTGAGAAATATTGAGTGTTGTCTCTATTTCCTCAATATATTTGGTCATACAAGGAAGCATTTATGTGGTGGATTAAGCACGAGGCACTTTTTGACACATAGCATTTTTAGGACCTAAACCTGTTCGTTGATCACAGACAGTTAACCATTGGCTACCCATTAGTTTGTATTCTGTAATTATGTGTTTTGTATGTATATGTTTTTTGTAAAAAAAAAAAAATTCTATTAATGAAAATTTGAATTTCAATGCGTTCGTACAGTTTTATTTTTATTTTTATATGAGTTTTTATATATCCTTTATGCAGTCAACATTCCATGATCTTGTAGGATACATTTGATCTGGGTTCTCATAAGGTATCCTTCTGTCAGCTTAATTCTGTTAATGCTATTTTTATAAGTGCAACGTGGAGGGATTCAACCTCAAATGGAATCTGTTGGGTCAAAAATCCATAGGTAACTGCTATCATTTTCTAAATCCTCTTGTGAAGCTCTTTCTATTCATGTATTTCTTTTATTTATACTCCCCCCCCCATTCTCTGTAAACGGCAATCTATCAATCACAGTGAGTGATCACTTAGTTCTTTGCTGCACACTCCCCGAGAAATGAATATTCATGTAGTTACATCACTGCACTGCCCTCCTCTGTAAGTATACAACCAAAGCAGTGGAAATAACTCAAATGGGGAGGCTGTATCCTTCTGTTTCTGCTCTCCTTGTTTCTGCAAAACAAATGTTAAAATAAACATACAGAATCTCTCACAGACAGCAATGCTTCTGCTCAGAGCAACAAATGGAGGCCTTACCATTGCCTTACCTAGATGAGCTATCTGATACATGACTGCCATTTCAATCCCCCTTCCCATCAGAAGCACTGTGCAGGACAGCAAAATGAAAGAACTAGTAGTGAGACAGAACAAAGGGAAAGGGAGGGAATAGCTGCCAGGGAAGGAACATTTACATACTGCGGACTTCTGCAGTACTGCAGTAAAAGTAATGGACTGGACTAGTGAATCCACTACCTGCTGGGCAGTGGCGTAACTAGAGTCCATAGGGCCCCGGTGCGAAACGTGGACCTGGGCCCCCCCCTTCCCCGCGCGCCTACATTGGTCAGATGTACAGGCCCCATGTACTGTTCTAAATCCTATAAAGACTCACGAATTTACCTCTCTCCCCTTCATTATGTGTTAATGTCCCTCATCCTACTATATATGGTCCTCCTCCTGGAATATGCCCTTATTCTGTATATATGGTCCTCCATTATAGTATAACGCAGCCTCATAGCCCTCCATATAATATAATGCAGCCTCATAATCCGTCATATAATATAATACAGACTCATAGACCTCCAGATAATATAATGCCGCCTCATAGCCCTCCAAATAATATAATGCAGCCTCACAGCCTTTCAGATAATATAATGCAGCCTCACAGCTATCGAGATATACTGCAGCATCACAGCCCTTCATATAATATAATCCAGCGTCACAGCCCTCCAGATAATGTAATGCCGCCTCATAGCCCTCCAGATAATGTAATGCAGCCTCATAGCCCTCCAGATAATATAATGCAGCGTCACAGCCCTCCAGATAATATAATGCAGCGTCACAGCCCTCCAGATAATATTATGCAGCGTCACAGTCCTCCAGAGAATATAATGCAGCGTCACAGCCCGTCATATAATATAATGCAGCCTCACAGCTATCCAGATATATTGGAGCATCACAGCCCTTCATATAATATAATGCAGCTTCACAGCCCTTCATATAATATAATGCAGCGTCACAGCCCTCCAGATAATATAATGCAGCTTCATAGCCCTCCAGATAATGTAATGCAGTGTCACAGCCCTTCATATAATATAATGCAGCGTCACAGCCCTCCAGATAATATAATGCAGCGTCACAGCCCTCCAGATAATATAATGCAGCGTCACAACCCTCCAGATAATATAATGCAGCGTCACAGCCCTTCAGATAATATAATGCAGTGTCACAGCCCTCCAGATAATATAATGCAGCTTCACAGCCCTCCAGATAATGTAATGCAGCATCAGAGCCCTGCAGATAATATAATGCAGCGTCACAGCCCTTCATATAATATAATGCAGCCTCATAGCTCTACAGATAAAATAATGCAGCATCACAGCCCACCACATAATATAATGCAGCATCACAACCCTTCATATAGTATAACACAATAATTCAGCCTCATAGCCCTCCATATACGGTAGCATACATCCTCCCCACACACACTTTCCCCTGAACAACCTGCCCCACTCACCCAGTTACACTGCCCTCTGTACAGCCCTCCCACCCCTCACAGACAGAGCCCACTGTACAGCCCCCGCACACACACACACACACTGCCAAACACACACAGTCATGCACACACACAGACACACAGTCACACACGGCCAAACACACACACAGTCAAACACACACAAACACACACAGTGACACACACAATGACACACACAGTCACACACAGTGACACACACTGACACTCCCTGTACCGACCTCCAGCTGTGATCAGTCTCTGTGGCCACCGGGGCCCCCGCTCTCCTCCTGACTGGGGTATGTCTTGGATACACTGCAACGACCCCCCAGCTGTGATTAGTCACTGTGGCCCCCAGGGCCCCGCTCACCTCCTGACACTGGGTATGTGTTGGATACACTGTACTGACCCCCAGCTGTGATCAGTCTCTGAGGCCCCCAGGGCCCCGCTCACCTCCTGACACTGGGGTATGTGTTGGATACACTGTACTGACCCCCAGCTGTGATCAGTCTCTGTGGCCCCCAGGGCCCCGCTCACCTCCTGACACTGGGGTATGTGTTGGATACACTGTACTGACCCCCAGCTGTGATCAGTCTGTGGCCCCAGGGCCCCGCTCACCTCCTGACACTGAGGTCTGTGCTGGATGCCCTGTACCGATTTCCCCCCTCTCCAAGAGCTGCAACTCTTCTGCATTTCTGTTCCCGCTGGCAGCTCCGTTCTGTCTGTGATGAGGTCATATGAACTCATCACAGTGCAGCAGCAGTGGCCGCAGGAGATTTAAAGTGGCAGTGCCTGCCAGTCCTCCGGCGGCCGTGATCAGCCGCCTGGGGACCGGCTGGGCAGAGCACTGCGCAGTGACATGGACGCACATCCATATAAAGCTGTCACAGCGGTCGGCGGGCTCCGAGCCCCTGTACCTCCGGGCCCGGTCTCACTTGCAACCCCTGCGACCGCGGATGGTACGCCACTGCTGCTGGGTGTGAAGGTACTTATAGCAAGATAACTACAAAGGGTACAGTAATGATTTTTACATGTTCTGAAAGGGCTGCTCAGGCACTATTTCAGGGTACTATGAGTATCATACTAAAAAATAACCTGACAGAGTACCTTTAAAAATAAGAAGGAAATTATAGACCCATATCTCCCGTCAGTGATTCGTCCTATACCTCACAGCTCAGGAATATCCGTCTCCTCGCCTTTCATGCTAGTCCTACTGAGCCACAGCTTTTTTCACAGCTCAAATTAAATGATTTAGTCATGAACCTTCAGAAACATTCTGCAGAACTTTTAGGCTCTAGACTAAAGGAAAAGAACCCGCCAGCTCCTGGTATCTATTTTTCATGGTACAGAAGCAAACAAAAGGAATTCTTTTTATCCTTTTCTCAAGACAGTATTCTAATGTATTGCAGTGATGTTGCTGGGCTAATAGAAATCTAACATTGACTACAATGTGAGCAAATGGAGACTATTGATTCATTAAAAAAATAAAAATCTGAAAGCTGTGCTACTGCACAATGGAAGCAAGTATGCTTTAGTGCCTGAAGGACATTCTGTGCAGTTTAAGGAAAGCTATAAAAATGTAGATTATTTTCAATAAGCTTAACAATGAGTATCAAGAGTGATCAACATAGTAATTTGACAGTCCTGTTTGCTCCTTGTACAGCACGGAAGATACACAAAGTAACCATGCTTTTTTTGTGAATGGGATTGCCAGGATAGAACTAATCACCAGAGCCAAAAAAGGTGAACATCTTTGCAACCTGGACTTAAGAACGCAGTTGTGGAAAGATTAGTTTATGCCACTAGTTCTCCTTCCATTACTTACCATTAAGCTTGGAGTAATGAAGCATTTTGTGAAAGCTCTACCAAAAAAATTGACTTGTAAGTACAGTGATACCCCGGTTTTCATTGACATCAGTCATCATGCCTGTGATATTAATGAACTGCAGCCGATCAGCAGCTGCTGAATGGCTGCAGTAATCATGTAATACAAAATTGTCATGGTGACCTGCCAGACATAGAGGCGCCAACATTGTTAGAAAAGCATCACTGTGTGCAGGCTCAATAAATTATCGCTAAAATTACAATACACTGCAATACAAGTATTGCAGTGTATCACTCCAGTGATTAATGAAGTTATTACGCTAGGTGAATATACAGGGTGGGCCATCTATATTGATGCACCTAAATAATATGGAAATGGTTGGTGATATCAACTTCCTGTTTGTGGCACATTAGTATATGGGAAGGAGGAAACTTTTCCAGATGGGTGGTGACCATGGCGGCCACTTTGAAGTCGGACATTTGGGATCCAACTTTATTTTTGTCAATGGGAAGAGGGTCATGTGACACATCAAACTTATTAAGAATTACATAAGAAAAACAATGACGTACTTGGTTTTAACTTAACTTAATTTTTTCATGAGTTATTTACAAGTTTATGACCACTTATAAAATGTGTTCATATGTGCTGCCCATTGTGTTGGATTGTCAATGCAACCGTCTTCTCCCACTCTTGATATACTGATAGCAAGATGGCAGAAGAAATGCTAGCACAGGCTTCCAGTATCTGTTGTTTCAGATGCTGCACATCTCGTATCTTCACAGCATAGACAATTGCCTTCACATGAGTGATGAGGCAAACTTTTTTGTGAATGGTGAAGTTAACAAACCAAACCACCGCTGTTACTCTGACACTAACCCACAGTGGATAGATCCCTCCAAGACTGTTGGAACACAAAAATTGATGGTATGGTGTGGTATATGGGGTACAAAGATAGTGGGGCCATTCTTCATCAATGGAAACCTCAATGCCACTGGATATCCGAAATTGCTACATGATCCAGTGGCATTGAGGTTTCCATTGATGAAGAATGGCACCACTATCTTTGTACCCCATATACCACATCATACTATAATTTTTTTTTCCAACAGTCTTGGAGGGATCTATGTGTCACATAACCCTCTTCCCATTGAAAAAAATAAAGTTGGATCCAAAATGTCCGACTTCAAAATGGCCACCATGGTCACCACCCATCTGGAAAAGATGTCCCCCTCCCATATACTAATGTGCCACAAACAGGAAGTTGATATCGCCATCCATTCTCATTTTATTTAGGTGCATCCATATAAATGACCCACCCTGTAGATTGATTTTGTTTACTATAGAGCCCTAAAATAATTAAGCTGGGGTTGTCTAGTAGTGGACAACTCCATTAAAGGAAATCTGTCAGCAGTTTTTTGCTACTTCATTTGAGAGCAGCATGATGTAGGCATAGAGACTCTGGATTCAAAGATGCTTAACTCACTGGCTGCAGCCATTCTGACACAATCAAAGCATTTAGCTTTAACCATGCAGCAGAGCTGGGAGAGCTGCCCCAGCCCACACCAATATCTCAACAGAAATTTGTATATTGACAGTGAGGTGTAAATCTTATCAGGGGGTGTGTCTCGGACTGGCGTGCATGAGACAAAGTACTCCAGTAATGGTAATCATCAGGTGATAAAGCATAGTTAGATTGTTTTTTACCTCTACAGCATGCTGTACTCAACTTACATAGAAAAGACCTGCTGACAGATTCCCTATACCATATTATCGACACTGTAGCAATTCTTAAGTCGAAAGCTAGATCCGTTTCGTTGATGGAAGTTCAGGAACTGAAGTTATTCAGCCCGCAACTTCCTCTAACAACATTAGATGGAATTGAGCATTGCTCAGCCAGGCTGTTATGCTCTTATATAGTGCTGTTAAACTCTATCAGTGACATATGCAGCATGTGACCCAGGGGGCTGTGCTGTTCTATGCACCCATGCACTTTCAAATTATCTCAGTTTATACAGTGTAGAATATGAGCACCACTTGTAGAAATACACCTCTTGCACACCTTGGCTACAATCAATGAGGTAATTCATGGCTGCCTGAAGAATGTTCTGCCACACTTAATACACCAAATCTGGTACTGGTAGCTCCCTTTGCTATTGCTGAACAATGGTGTCCTATATGTGCATGATGGCAGACAAGTCAATAGACACTGCAGGCCATGGTAGTAAGTTTGGGCCATGGAACCTTCACACAGTAATAAGAACAACATGCAGCCTTGCATTTTTTTTCACATTGAAATATCAGTGAGATATTCCCTAGTAAAGACCTCTTAATGGGATTCCTCATGAGGTTTACAAATGCATAAAGGAGTCTTGAATGGAGAAATGGAAGTCTATCACCTTCATTGATGAGTCCTGCTTTAATTTTGGATGTTATGATGGTCAAAGATTTGCATGGAGTCCAAGTTAGCAATGTAATGAAGATGCCTTCAGGAACGAACATCACACCGGTCCGTTTCCCAGGATTATGGTGTGGGGTGGCATAATGTACGGTAGCTGGACCTCTCTGGTCTTCATGACAGGTACACTAACAGTGTCGAGTTACATCTATTTGGTCATGGAACATGTGGTATGCCCAGTAGTTTTTCAAAATAACCGCACCAGGCCATATCCTGCTTGTTCCTCTTATTCATCATTTGCATATCATTAACATGTCTACTGATCACTCAGGTGATGACCATACTTCCACAACTTTTCCTTCCTGTTGTTGCAGTTTCAATATTGAGGAGTATATTACTAAGTAGAAAAGAATCATGTCCCTGTCACAACTCTTACAATAAAGATAAATTGGACAACCCTTTTAACTGTCTTGATTAAGCTGACAGTAATTTCCGTAGATCATGAAATATTAGGATTGTTGGTCGATATTTCCTTATTGGTACAGGGGCTCAACTTTTTCTCTCATTTGCCCTAGCCGCTCTTTTGGTTTACGCAAAGGAATAAAATGTTAAGTCCCTGATTTAAAACCAGACAAAAATTGACATAACAGCCAATCATAACGTGCCACAAAACTACCGTATTTAGTTTTTTTCGCCAAAGACACTCATTTCTTAGGCTTTATGTCAAATATACTTTATGGGTGCCTAATATTTTGATCCATAGTCTTTTGAAACAATTATTTTCACTGAAGTCTTTTGTCTAGTTTCTTGCCAACAACTCTGGAGTCAGCTGTATGTTAAAGAAGAACTGTCAGCTCTCCATACTTGTCTGTTATAGAAATTTCTGGCATTCACTATGGAATAAGAATTTTGGATCATTTTTCTAGAAAATGGTTGTGGATCCCTATCCACAGTTATTTTGTAGAAGTTACAATGTAAAGCTCCTGCGACGAAGCAGTGGCGAAACGGCTGTTAGGGGCGCGCTGCATACCAGGACACTGTGGGGGATTATCAGGACGACTCACGAGAGTTTGCAATGGGTGAGTGAATTGTGCTAGCCCTTTAGGCTTGATTACCCACTATATAGGTGCACTTATAACTTACTGTGATGTTGTACCACACATGCATAATGTAAAACCCATGGTGTGACTACCTGCTTGCAGCCTCTGTAGGTGTCTCCCATTTTTGTACTTCGTTTATAACGTTTATGTGTCTGCTTTTATATATATTTAATAAAGGTGAAAATGTTATGTAACTCAAAACTCCATAGTGGTTTCCACTTATTTAAATTTTGTAGAAGTTGCAACCTCTACCAACCAGCTGCACACTATCAATGAATGAAGCCAGGCACACAGAACATGGCGGCGCTCACCATACGGCGCCACCACTAATCCCCCGCAGCTGTGCTCGCACCCTCCAAAGCCTGCCTCCGACACCCCTGCTCCACAACTGCAGCCGCCCCGCTTGGTACGCCATGGGTGGTTCAGGGGGAATGGGGGCCATGTACAAGGAATGGGAGGACATATATACAGAATGGGGTACACATATACATGATAGGGGGACATATATACCAGGATAGGAGCATATATAACAGGATAGGGGCATATATAAAGGATGGGGGGACATATATACAGTATGGGGGCATATATACAGGATGAGGGCATATATACCATGATGGGAGGATATATATACCAGGATGAGGGGCATATATGTCAGGATGAGTGATATATATACCAGGATGGGGACATATATAGCATGATAGGGGACATATATACTGATTATAAGAGATACACTGGCATTATAAGACGGATCCAATTTAAAATCAAAAATTACTTTTTTTCTCTTTTTCTTCAACAAATTTGGGGGTGCCTTTTATAATCTGGTGCGTCTTATAAAGCGAAATATACAGTAATTTTTGTTCTAGAAGTATTCTAAATAAACTGACAATGGAGTATTAACATTTGGCAGTATATCTCTATCCAGACTGACATTGCAATATCAATGCTAATTGTGGCGGGTTAAGCCGTTTTTAACAAGAAAAATGATGATACCCAGATGCCAACTTTTTCATACATTTTATTAAGGGAATATTGGAAACGTTGATAATTAGTTCTTAGAAAAATTTCCCTAGAATTGATATTGGACACAGAATACAATTCTTTACTAAAACACACATCAGGAGTATCAAGATACATAGAATCTGGAGCAGTAATGCAACCGTACATAACTGTAACAGCATATGGTACAGACTTTTCTCTACAAGATCAATTGTAAGTATGATAACCATCTCAATATGCTTGTGGCAACACTAGCAACAAAAATTTTAACCACTAGACTAAAGGGGTTGTGTGGTTTTAAGCTACAAATCACTCTATGTGTATCACGCTTAGGGGGAGAGGGAATCAGGAACTGGATAGTGAGGTGGGCGAGGAGATTCCAGTGAGGCTAATCTGACCGTGATACTGGGCTCCCCGGCTCACCCTGTTCTCGGAGGTACCTCTGATGGTAAGGAATCACTACCCTATCCTAAGCTCCTAAAAAATCCCTAGGCACAAAGTCCCTACCTCCTCCCACAGACCAGGGAAACACAGCAGCTTCAAAAGTAGAGGATTGCAGCAGCTCCAGAAGAACGTCTGCACACAACAGGCCTCAGATCAGGAATGAATTGAGACCTGTTGTGTGCAGATGCTCTTCTGGAGCTGGTGTAATCCTCTTATTTTGAAGTTGCTGGATTTCCGTGGTACGTGGGTGGAGGTAGGTTCTTTTTCAGGAGCTTAGGAGAATTGTGGCGACTCAGACCTCCTTACCATCAGAGGTACCTCCGAGAACAGGTTGAGTCAGGGACCCCAGTATCAGGGTCAGCTTAGCCTCCCCGGAATCTCCTCGCCCACCTCACAATCCAGTTCCTGATTCCCTCTCACACTAAGCGTGACATAATCAGCGGCATGTGACTGCATGTATACAAAGGTATACTAGCAGTCACAGAAGGCATATGTATACATCTTGTAATATAGTTTTTGGCAACAATGTATGTTTTTCTATGTGTATAATCACCTCTTGGTTCCCCCTCTGTGCATAACACACCTGCTCCATATGTTTGCTTTTAATCATTGCTTCTGTATGGTTGTTTGAACTATCTTTAAGTAAGAGAAGATTTTTTTGGAGAGCTTCCACATTGTTTTAGCTTCCGTAGCGAGTATGGGAAGTGCTTCCGAAAAGGTGCCAGTTGCCAGCTGGTATGCTTCAGCAATCATGGATCATGTCAGGTGAGGCAACTATGATGAGTTACAATCTTTCCAGTAAAATCTTGAGCTGTTATTAAATTGTTTTAAAAAGTGCAAAACAGCCTTATAGCAGACGTGCTTCGAGTACAAAGTACTCTTTATCAAAGCATTTTGATAAAGAATATATTGCACTCTTACATTTTTTCTTATTCCCAAACTAAACTTTAGTAACCAATGCATGGCAGCTGCTGTCAAGGCAAAATCATAGAAAGCATTAATAGAGCCATTGATAACAAGCTCATAGTATTGTCTCTATACAAGTCACTAGGGTGGTCAAACTTATAAACGCATGTAATGCATAATTATACACACTATTCTAAAGGCCCAGTTACACGCTTCAATATCGTTTAGATATCACCAACGATCTCGGTCGTTAGGACATCTTTTTGACATCATTGGTGAGATGTCACATGTCTACATATTGTGGACGACGCACCAATGATGTAGTGAGCAGCTATCGTTCGCTCAATCCAGCGCACGATACTTGTTCACTGTTGTGAATAGGGGAAGTCGTTTACGACATCGTTATCGCGGTGAAACACACAACAATACGGCAGGTTGGCTGATCGAGGATCGTTTGATTTGAGAACATGTTCTCAAATCTGAGATCAACGATCCAACGATTTATCGTAGTCGTATCTCGGTGTTACATACAACGATGTCCCAATGATGTAATTTCAATGACTTCAAACCCGTGACGTTTGAGCGATATCGTTCACGATTTCGTACCATGTAATGGTACCTTAAGAAGGACATAGCTGAACCAAAGTAGATGCATACAAAAGCAGCCAATGTTACTAAGGGAATGGGTGGACTGCAATTCCAAAACAGGTTATCAAAATTGATCTTTCTAATGATGTTTTTATACCTGAGAAGGACTATGGAACTATCTGCCACTTTATGTAATAATGGTTGATTCACTACAAAAGTGCAAGGAGGGCCCAGCTGTCTTTCTTGAAAAATAAAATATTACAGGTTATTGGTATTAAATTCTGTGATGGAATGTTGATCCAGAGAAATAGTCTGATAGCTGTATGTGAAGTCAGGAAGGAATATTTCCCCTAATATGGGGCAAAAATCATATGCCCCATGAGGTTTTCACCTTCCTCTGGATGAAAATGTTAAGCTTTAGGTTGACCTCAATTGACCTTCAACCTTAAACTATGAATACACTGAATTCTACAGTTTTCTAGCATTCAAAGGAATATTCTGTCCAAAATTTTTATTACAAAATAGTTCAAAGACCCTCAAATATCTCAGCAAACAGATGAAGTCTGGGACAACTGGCCATGCATGTTCTTCATTGGAGTCTTCCTGGATGGGTAATCTATGATGCTTGCTCAGAAATGATAATTGTTATCCAAATATGCATGCTTTTTACAATAGAGATCATTCAGAGCCTCTGTGGTTAGTAGTCAGTTGAATGACATAAGGTATATATTGAATAACTAAATCATGACAGAATCTCAATAATAACTTGGTAAATGGATCACTTTAGTACAAAAAAATATCAATTCTAGCTGACGCATATAGAAGTATGATGTATTTACACATTTATCTCAGTGGACAAAGCCCATGTTTAGTTTTTATGTTTACTTCCACTTGAGGTGGGGCCATTGTGTGGCCGATTCATGATCGGTAGGAATTGATCACAGCATATATTGACATAATTATACTGTGACAGAGCTCTAAAGATTATTCGCTCATTATCTTTAGTGCATGAGAAAGGTCAGTGTTTGTAGACAAGGAAAGAGATGGTAATAACACACACTGCAATAAAAAATGTGCACAATCTGAATGTCAGCAAATGAGTGTGCTTCTTACAAAAACAATTGGCAATAGACTATTCCAGTCTTAAGGCATAGGCGTAAACTCAATATGGCGACCAAGCTCTATTTCTGTTGCTGCATAGCCCACACCGGATCCTGTTTTTAATTTTCTGTAACTATTTCCTAGCCTACATACATGGCACATTGGGAAAGAGGGCGCTAACTGTGTATCTGGCCCATAATCGCAAAGATTACCAGAATGCAGACATAATAAAAATGCCTTATGATTGAATGCATGCCTTTACGTATGGTCAAGTTACAAGATAGCCTAGATTTTCCATTTATCTGACTCGGTTCTGAACCTGCCAATATTATCTTTGCTGGGGAATAAAATAAACCATGTTTCAGAAAGCAAAGAGAGACAAATAAACTGGAATATGGGAGTTTTCTCCCTATAAGATATAAAGGGTTATTTTCTACAGCTCTAATGCTGCTTTAGAAATAAACAGCGAGCAAAGGAAACGGCTTCATATATAGTGGGTTAATATTTAGAACAGACCTCTAGTATAAGTAGATATTTAAGACTGCGCAATACTATAAAAATATTACCCATAGCCCAACAGTCCAGCTCTACCCCTCCCACATGAGGATTTATGGTGCACAGTTATTCTGTTACATGAATGAAAATCATTAGGATTCCATGACTATCTAAAACAGATTACAGTAAAATATGAGCATATATTTCCTAGAATGAAAAAAAAAAACAGTGGCTCGATTCCACAGAGGAGGGGGATAGTGAGCAGGTTCTTATGCCTTCCAGGAACATCATCCATCCAGCATCATTGCTTGAAAGCAGCCCAATACAAGAACCGTAGAGCTACTTGAGGTTCAACAGCTGTCAATGCCAAATCTTCATATGGCTGACATGTTTCTCATCGCATATGCAGTATTTTTCATGCTGATCGCAGAAATACTCTGACAAATAACCTAACATCTATGGCTAATGGGAACACACGATCAGGCTATATAGAAAGGCTACAAGTGCGAAGGTGATGCTTTACTCTTGACACTTTAAATAGTTAACCATTTACTTGCCTGAGGAGAGATTGTTCTTCTCTCTTCATTGCTGCAGCGTTTAGGGAAGCCTCAGTGCAAATCAGCTTCTACAGTAAAAGACATAATTATTTATTGAATTTCCTCCTGAAATATTGCAGAATATCAAGACTTTTCAGTCCAAGTGACTACATAGAAGCTGCTTCAAAGTGACACTTTGGAGATTTAGACAGCAGATTTCGAGAACGATGAACCTGCAGCATCTTCCTACCTCCTCTCACTGTGGATCCACCACTCCCTCACTGTGTGACAAGGAAATGCTGCAGAGAACTCTCACAATGGGATTGGCTCTTCGAGAAACACCTCTGTGCTCTCATTGGCTGGCCCCATTCTCCTGTTCAAAACAAACCACAAAAATGAAGATCATTGAGCACCATCTAGAAAGAAAAACAGGTCACAATCTCTGCTCCATAGTTTACCATCGAACCACAGATTACAGTGAGAAACAATGGCAGGGAGATCCTTGGAAGAGCATGGCAGAACTGCATAGCAACAGCAAAAGAAAACACACACACAGACACTCACACTGTACACAGACACACACATCGATCACAAATACCACACACATTGATCACACATACACTGAACACAGACACACACATCGATCACACATGCAACATTGATCACACACACACACATCAATCACAAATGCACCACACACACATTGATCACACACAACATCGATCACACATGCATCGCAGATAGACACACAAAATCGATCACACACACTGCACACATACATTGATCACACATGCATCGCACATAGACACACAAAATTGATCACACACACTGCACACATACATTGATCACACATGCACCGCACATAGACACACAATATCGATCACACACACTGCACACAGACATCGATCACACACACAATATCAATCACACACACATCGATCACACATGCACCACATAGACACACAATATCGATCACACACACTGCACACAGACATCGACACAACACAAAATCGATCACACACACATCGATTACACATGCACCGCACATACATCGATCACAAATACCACACACATTAATCACACATACACCAAACACAGACACACACATCGATCGCACATACAACATTGATCACACATACACATCAATCACACATGCACCACACACATCGATCACACACAACATCGATCACACATGCACCGCACATATATCGATCACACATGCACCGCACATACATCGATGACACATGCACCGCACATACATCGATCACACATGCACCGCACATAGACACACAATATCGATCACACACACTGCACACAGAAATCAATCACACACACAATATCGATCACACACATTGATCACACATGCACCACACATACATGGATCACACATGCACCGCACATAGACACACAATATCGATCACACACACTGCATACAGACATCGATCACACACACATCAATCACACATGCACCACACACAACATCAATCATACATGCACCGCACATATATCGATCACACATGCACCGCACATACATCGATCACACATGCACCGCACATAGACACACAATATCGATCACACACACATCGTTCACACATACAACATTGATCACACACACATCAATCACACATGCACCACACACAACATCGATCACACATGCACCGCACATATATCGATCACACATGCACCGCACATACATCGATCACACATGCACCGCACATAAACACACAATATCGAGCACACAGTCACACACACACTGCACAAAGACATCGATCAAACACTTTCATACACACCACACACATCGATTATACATGCACCGCATACAGACATACACATCGATCACACATGTACCACACACAGAAACACATCGATCACACACATTGAGCAATTAGGTTTTAATATATCACTGTAACTATGGAAAACAACACAGTAAAGGATTATTGAGTAATAAAACTGATATGCCCCAAGGTCGTGGAGTAACCGAGCAGCAGTTCTGCTGTGGAGTCATGGGGATCGAGACCAGGCTCCATGACCCTGGGAATCAAGTTAAAAGTTCTGGGTTTGGGGGGAGGTTGGACCGCCCCCGGGCCCTTTCACATCAGCGTTTTTCGTAATTCGCGGCAGATGCGGTGAAAAAACCGCATCTGCCGCGTTTGCCGCATAACCGTTCCACTTGCGGCGCGGTTGCGGTTTTTTCTATGCAAAGTATAGGCATACTTGCGGCAGGTGCGGCAAGTGCGGTTTTGCACTTGCGGCAGGTGCGGCCGCGAAAAAAACCGCAGTAAGCCGCGTTTTTTTTCGCGGCCGCACCTGCCGCAAGTGCAAAACCGCACTTGCCGCACCTGCCGCAAGTACGCCTATACTTTGTATGGGAAAAACCGCAACCGCGCCGCAAGTGGAACGGTTATGCGGCAAACGCGGCAGATGCGGTTTTTTCACCGCATCTGCCGCGAATTACGAAAAACGCTGATGTGAAAGCACCTTTACATGTGTACTCACAGGTACCAGCCAATAAAAGGGGCAATACATGAGCTCTCTATGTGTATTCACAGGTAACAGCCAATAAAAGCAGCACTATATGAGCTGTATTTGTGTACTCACAGGTAACAGCCAGCTAAGGCTGGTTTCAAACTTGTGTATTTTGTAATCCATTCGCTCGCATAAAATTCATGCAACTCCCTGGATACGCATAAACATCCACAGATCCATGCATATGGATGCCAACGGATGTCCATGCAACTTTTTTTTAACGTATCCATCCTCAGCCACCAGAGATAAAGGTGGGAGGAGCTGTACCATTCTTCTGAGCATGCTCAGTCCACCAAAACGGATCCGTGCACACGGAAGCAAACAGATTTATTTTGAAATGAATCTGTTTTCCATAGAGTTCCATTTAAATTCATGACGTTTAGTCACAAATCTGTGAACGTCCATTTATTTTCATGCGAGCCCAATAACACAACATTTTCTGTTTTTGGGGCCGTGAAAAATATGCAGACAAACGGATCCATGACAAAACAGTGACAACTGGATACAAAGACGAATCCATCACCACTGAAAATCAATGGAGATAAAAACAGATCAGTGTCCATCCATTTCAAAATGGATAGAAACTGATTGCAAAATAAGCAAGTGTGAAACCAGTCTAAGGCCCCTTTCACATCAGCGGTTTTGGCACTTGCGGCAGGTGCGGCGGTGAAAAAAACGCGGCTGACCGCGGTTTTTTTCGCGGCCGCACCTGCCGCAAGTGCCAAAACCGTGTTTGCCGCACCTGCCGCAAGCCCGCCTATACATTGTATGGGGCTTGTGTCGGGCCCACGGGACTGGGGTACTCGATACCGGACCGGACGGTACTGGGGAAGTCACAGGTGGCTTGGTCCGGACCGTGTCCCTGGCTCGGCAATAAAAGGGGAATTATTTACAAGGGGATTTGTCACGGGTGACGCCACCCACTTGGTGCGGCCAGTGATGGGCCCGCCGCTGCTGCAGAACCTCCGGGGGTGATGGAATGGCAGCGGAGATGGTATAGTTCCAGTGGGGAGAACTGTATCCCCCGACGCAGTAAGGGTTAAGTCTCTGGTGCAGGTTGTAACACACTTACTTTGCAGGCTGCAGGGATCTCTCCTCCTGGCTGGTGCTGACAGGCTGGATCTGTAGGGTGGAACGGTCTGCAGATAGAGACTGACAAGAGAGGCAATTCAGGGTTTTCCAAAGCTTTACTCGTTGTTTCCTTCAAGCAGTTTACAAGTCATTTACAGTTGGTACACAGTTCAAGTACACGGGTTCGGTCTACTTCTGCAGCCAGGCCTCTCTCTCCCTGTGACCCCTCACACAGTCTGTGGTGTCCCTTTCCGGGCTATTACGGTCTCCGTCTGTACGGGTTGGTGTGTGAACGCTGGACAGTATGGCGGTGACTCGGGCTTCTGTGAGTCCTAGTACGTCACTGAGCTGCCTGTCCTTTGGGTTAGGGATCTCAATCTGGAACTCAGACCCCTCGTCGTGTTGTCTGGGGATGCCGGGTGAACTACGGTCCCCTTTAGAGCCGACACTCTACTTTAGCCCAGCCTCCAGTAGTCCTCAGCACGAGGCTCTACCAGGCTCCTTCTCTCTGTTCCTTCTGGTATTATAGGAGGGCTTCTCCGCCTGCAGTTGGTTGCTTTAGCTGTAGTTCTAGGGCCCCGGGTTACACCGTCCCTCTCGGCTCTCTCACACTCCTGGGGATCTGACTCTGGATGGGCTTTCTCTCTCCTCTGGCTCACACTGGCTCAGTACAGATTCTGCGCTCCGTGTGTCTTCACTCTTCCAGGCAGTGTGGCTCTCTCCTGCTCAGCTTCAGCTCAACCTCCTGCTGTTCTCTGGCCTTTTCATCTCAGCTCACTCTACTGCTCCTGGTCTTTACAGCTCAGCCTACTGTGGCCTACTGTCTTCCTTCACTCCTCCCCCTCACTATATACTGTCAGTCACCTGACCTCTGGTGTGCCCAACCCACTCCTCTGAATCCACCACACCCTCCGATCTCATATAGTTTCTAATCTCAGGGCTGTATGTAACCTCTCTGACACGTGGGTTGTGTGGGCTGTGAGGGTGTTGTTGTTCAACAATGTCCTACCTGCCTGGCTGCAGTTCCCTTTGTGGCCTCCTGGACGCAGGGGCGCCACACTTGCCGCAACCGTGCCGCAAGTGCAGCCGGTATGCGGTAATCGCGGCAGATGCGGTTTTTTCACCGCATCTGCCACGATTTGAAAAAAACGCTGATGTGAAAGGGGCCTTAGGCTACATTCACACATTGAGTTTTTGGTTTGTTTTCTTCTCATCAGTTTTCATAGCCAAAACCAGGAAAGGTTGATAAATACAGAAGTGGTGCCCTTGTTTCTGTTATACTTTTCCTCTGATTGTTCCACTCCTGGTTTTGGCTACAAAAACTGATGACAAAAAAACAGACAAAAAAACAGACCAAAAACTGAACGTGTGAATGAATCCTAATAGGGGCAATACATGTGCTGTATTTGTGTACTTGCATGTAACTGCCAACTAAAAAGCTAAAAGGGTCCTCTGTTAGAATCCCCAACAAAAAATCACGTAAAAGCCTTCAAGTGTTCCATTTCCTTATAGAGCCACCAGGAGGATATATAAAACATTACAAAATTCCCACCGAAATCAGTTGGCTGTTTGTATAATACAGAGATGTGCTAGGTTCTCCAGATTGTGAGATACACTTCCACAGTTTTCTGTTCAGGTCAACAGATGGCCCTGTGGAGGGGCATCTCCATATTATGATATGATTGCCTAAAATGTTTTATTTTTCTAATTTTAACCCCTTCACCCCCCAGCCTTTTTTCACCTTCATGACTAGGCCAATTTTTTCAATTTTGACAAGTGTCATTTTATGAGGTTGTAATTATGAAATGCTTTAATGGATTCCAGTTTTAGGATTAGTTTTCTTCTGACATATTGGACTTCAAGATAAAATTTAGGACAATATTTTTTGTGTTTATTTGAGAAAACAAAATCACAAATTTGGCAAAAAATTTTGAAAATTTTGCAATTTTTAAACTTTCAATTTTTATTTCCCTTAAACCAGAGAGTTATGTAACACAACATAGCTAATAATTAACGTTTCCCACATGTCTATTTTACAGCAGCGCAATTTTGGAAACAATTTTTTTTTTCGTTATGACGTTAGAAGGGTCCAAAGTTCATCAGCAATTTCTTGTTTTTCCAACAAACTTTACAAAACCATTTTTTAGGGACCACATCACATTTGAAGTCACTTTAAGAGGCCTATGTGACAGAAAATATCCAAAAGTGACACTATTCTAAAAACTGCACAACTAAAAACCACATTGAGCAAGTTTATTAACCCTTCAGGTGCTTCACAGGAACTAAAGCAATGTGGAAGGAAAAAATGAAAATTTTACTTTCTCCAACAAAAATGTTCCTATAGCCTCAAATACTGAATTTTTACAAGAGTAACAGGAGAAATTGACCATATAATTTATTGTGCAATTTGCTCCAAGTGTGCATATACCCATATGTCACAGAAAATCAGTGTTTGGGCGCACAACAAGGCTCAGCAGGGAAGAAGTGTAATTTAAAAAGGGATATTGGCTGGAATCGTTAGCAGATTACTCGTCACATTTGGAGAGCCCCTGATGCAACTAAATAGTGGAAACTCCCCAAAAGTGACCCGATTTTGGAAACTAGACCCCTCAAGGAATTTATCTAGATGTGTGTTAGAACCCCCATGCATCACAGGATTTTATAAAATTGAGCCACGAAACAAAAAAAAAAAAATGTTCTTTACAAGGTCAATTTATTGTTGTGCAATTTCTCCTGAATATGCGGATTCCCCATAAGTGGTGGGAAAGCACTGTTTGGGTGTACAGCAGGGCTTGGAATGAGAAACATTTTGGAGCAGGCACCTAGTATGTGAATTTTATAATGTGGTGGAATATGTCAGTTGTGTAGTACATCAGGTTGGTGTGTTTGAAATGTGTAGAGTTTGTCAGATTGGTATATGTGAGTTGGTTAGGGAGTGTCAGGTTGATATATGTGAAGTTAGTACGTCCATGGACATGTGGTAGACTTTGAAACATTCTTTCATGCAGATTCCAGGTTTGTCAGGGCAGGTGTCACTTTGCCAAACGGTGTCCTTCCTTATCCCTTTCATATAACACACTCAGCACTTTCTTTGAGACCTTCCTTTTCTGGCCGTTTGAGGGATCTCACCTGGCAAATGTTGCCCTAATACAACATAAGGACCTTCAATTCCAGAAGTACTAGGGCCCACTCCTTCCTGACTTCAAAACATCAGAGCCTTCAACAAAAACCTCCTGTAACTGAAGGATGGCATCGGTCTTGCGTGCACATCATGATAGCAAGAAAGCATTAAAAAGTGCCATCTGTACGATGTGCACGGCCAGCTTCTTGTATCATACCTTAGCTTTGCACATGGCACTGTAGGGCTGGAGGGCTTGATTAGAGAGATCAACTCCCCCAGGTTTTTTCTGTATCCCAGAGCACAGTCTGGTTTGCAGACAGGGCAGATTCCAGGTTTTTGTGGACTCCCGGCAAAAGAGTCTCAGTGGGCTCTTTTAACATTCTGCCACAGCCCCTCCTGCTGTTGATGCATGTCCGCACCTTAAGTTGCACCTCAGGTTTAGACAGCTGAAAATAGGAAAAACGTTCTTTCTATTAATTAAAGCTTCCCTGGACATTTGTGAAAAGGAGATGTCATTAGCACTAATTTTAAAGGGAACCAACCACCCCAAATGACCCCCCCGGACTGTTAATATGTGTCCCTACACCCAGCACACACATTTGGGGCAATCGTTTTTGCTAAAAAAACTGTTTAGTAGAAGCTAAGATATATGTTTATGAAGTTTAATAAATGGAGACGGATGGGTGTTACCTAGCTTTGTCCACGTGCAGTGTTTGTGCCTGTGATCCTCCTCTCCCCCCTCCCCTCTCAATTTCTAAGAGCCTGGCCGCGTCATGAAAGGGGCGGGACTAAACCGCGTCATGAAAGGGGGCGGGGCTCTACGCGATTTAGCCCCACCCCTTTCATGACGCGGCCAGGCTCTTAGAAATTGAGAGGGGAGGGGGGAGAGGAGGATCACAGGCACGAACACTGCACGTGGACAAAGCTAGGTAACACCCATCCGTCTCCATTTATTAACCTTTATAAACATATATCTTAGCTTCTACTAAACAGTTTTTTTTAGCAAAAACGATTGCCCCAAATGTGTGTGCTGGGTGTAGGGACACATATTAACAGTCCGGGGCGGTCATTTGGGGTGGTTGGTTCCCTTTAATGTACTAGGGTAGAATACAGAGGCAATAAATCTATTGTTATTGTAAGTCTTTCTGCAAATTATATATTAGACATACACAGCTCTGCTATATGTCTTTCGACATACATGCACATGTAGACACATACAGCTCTGTTACATGCACACTACACACAAAGCTCTGCTACATGCACACCACATACACAGTTTTGCTACATGCACACTACACACAGCTCTTCTACATGGACAATATGTGCACACTACACACACACAGCTTTGCTACATGGACAACACATGCACATAAACACAGCTCTGCTACATGCACATTTCACACACAGCTCTACTACATGGAGAAAACATGCATATACAGATTCCCACAGCTCTTCATTTACACAAACACACTATACATTACCACATCTTGCAGTTCTTGATGGGTGCAGAGCAGGAGAGGAGGCAGTGGGAGTTGCATGGAGGTTGAAGAAGTCAAGCAGCTGCAGGATCTTCCAGGATCTTGAGTTCAATTATATGATCAGTCACATGACTGGAAGGACCTTCAGCCTCCATGTAGCTCTCGGTAAGTTTCCTCTTCTGCTCTGTACTGATCACATAGATCAGGAGAGACGGCAGCTGTCTATGAGCAGGTCTCCTCTTTGCTTCCGCTTACAGACAGCGAGTGACCACCTCACCTGTTCAGGGCCCCGACGCTTGTCCAGGTGCTGATGCTGGCCCTGTGTGTAGAGGAATCTTGAACAGTGGTGGTGGTGGCACCAGGACCATATATTGTGGTCAAGGCATTTTTATTTCATAATGTGTCCTTATTAAAGGGAACCGGTCACCTCCG
This sequence comes from Allobates femoralis, assembly GCA_033576535.1. Taxonomy (NCBI): domain Eukaryota; kingdom Metazoa; phylum Chordata; class Amphibia; order Anura; family Aromobatidae; genus Allobates; species Allobates femoralis. Next base: position 236,210,320 of record JARQOC010000002.1, read on the forward strand.
AAAACCCACCTAACCTATCAATACATGTCCCTGCACCTTCCTATTTCCATTATAACTATCCTCTCTCTCTGCTAAATGCTTGCTTTTAATCTGCTAAACAAGGTTTTTATACTTACTATCTAATAAATTGCAGTACACCGCGTTTCAACTCTAATATGAGTCTTCCTCAGGTACAAATATATTGTCTATATATTTGTACCTGAGGAAGACTCATATCAGAGTTGAAATAATTATAACGATTACCAAGTCTCCCAAGGAAGTGCTGCCTTACCAGTTGGGTAACTTTTAATCTGCACATGTATAGTGATTGGCAAATGCATTTAAATACATACTGATTGCCATTTTCCCTGGTTTCCGGCACCGCTCTATGTCTCTTATGGTCCACTTGCCCTGAACGCAGAATAAACGGCTGACACAGGGATTTAGGAGTTTTCCGGATGTCACTTTATCGTCATAAGTCTATTTAGCCATGTACTGAGTCTCTATAGGCTTATAATGGAGGAAGAAGCTTCATCCTACACAACAATACCTGTGTGAGCCAGTAAAAAAGAGTAGTGGTCATGTGGGAGTGAAACAGTGAACCCAGAATCGAGGAAAACAGCAGTGTTTAAATAAACCTCCTACACATCATTACATAGGTAATTTGGATATTTAAACATTTTGATATGAGATCTTCTCTAAGTCCACTATTCATGCTATTTTGAAATTAAAAATAGAATCTTGAAAATGAACCTCTTTCTCCCAAGCCCCTAGTGTTAACTAGTTATCACACAATATTGTGAGTAATAGTACAGCAGCAGTAGTACACAACGGGTACATTACTCACTTCCCTAACACTCTGCCATGACATTGTGCCCATATATAAATATCTTGCCAGTAAAAGCCAAAATAAAGGTTTGCTCATCATTGCTCCCCATTAGTACTGTAAGCTACAGTACCCTGTTGACTAACAGCCTCAGTGCCATTATCATCATGAATGGTATCTCTTGTCTTCTCTCAAACAACGAGAACGTATTGGCAACCTTCGGGATTTGTGAGCATCGTCGGAATTTGCGTTACCAATATCATCATTTTCTTTGAGACTTTATTTAAAATGTATCTACATTTGTCGTTACAACCCAGACTCTTTCACCTCCCTTAATCTTACCCTTCTGACTATGCCTCCGTCCCTTTTCTCTCTTTACCTGAGCCAGTCACACTCATGTACTCCTACTGTTTCATAATACCCATTACTTGTTTATATTATAACTGTAGTTACTCTACTTTACTGTTATTGCAATTGATCTTTCTCAATAAAAAAATATGGTTTTAAAAAAAAACGCCAGTCAAAATACCACCAAAAGTACCAAATCCAGTGACCCTATCAGCAGGCCCGGATTTGCCAACTGGCCGACCATGCAGATACCAGGAAGGCCGTTATACCCAAACCCATAGCACCTCATCAGTGACTGCCACCACATTTTCAGATGACTTCCATACTTACGGACACAGTGAGCACACAGGGTCCTGCTTTGGAGACTAATACAAAGTGTCAAGATGTTCTATGGGGGAAGAACTATCATTGATTCAGTCCTCAATATATGTGCCTCACTCTTCAGTGACATCAGATGGTCTGCCCATTTACTGAGTTTATTGCTGGTCCATAGACATTTACCTGCTGCACAGGGCCCCTCAGAGTGGGGAGGGTGCTATATGAAGATTAGTGATGGGTGATTTACAACTAATCCACCACAGAGTGACACATTATAATGGATGATAAAAAGGGTTAGATGATATTTGCACTGCCGGGCACAATCAGGAAATCCACAGGACATCCAAGGATCATAGGCATATTCTTTACTTATCGAAGCTGTGTTTTGTGGAATTTTATCCACTTTATTAGCATAAAAATCTATACCTTGGTATAGATTTGTATCGTGAAGAAGTGGATGAAATTCCACAAAGCACAGCGTTGATAAAGAATCTATCTGCTTATATTCCTTGGACGTTCTGTGGATTTCCTGAGTGTACCTGGCAGCACAAATATCATCTAACCCTTTCTATCAACTATTATAAAGTGTGATTATTCGTGGGTTCTATTTGCTGCAGCTGGTGATGTCTTTGTAGTGGTTGTGTCTTACACAACGTAATCAGGTGAGCGGCTCTAAATAATTTTCTATTAGGGTAAGACCCTATGTGCGCTTCATATCTCCTTCCAGTTTGACACCACATATAATCAGCTGCCTTCTATTAAAAATTTGAACTGGCTCCTCAGTGAGAACCACTTGAGTTTCTCACTGCAACCACTGCAGGTGAACATGTATTTAATAATGATCTGATTGAGATTCAAAAGAGCCATCTTTTTGGTTAGCAGAACCAAATTATTGAGATCACTAAAAACAAACAAACTGCCCATCACTACTACTGACTGCTTGTAGTGCTGCCTGCAGTGTAGCTCTTGCTGGGCCGGCTGATGATGGTGTGGCGCCCCTGCGACCAGGGTGGCCACATAGGGAACTGCAGCCAGGCAGAAAGGTAGACAGTTTGTGCACCAAACACCCTCACTGTACACACACCCACAAGAGCACGGCAGCCAACCCGGAGCCTGGGACTCTAGGCGGGCAAGGGATGGTGGGGTTTAGAGGAAAGTGGGTGGGAAGGAAGGAAGGTCAGGTGACAGACAATACAAATAAAGGAAAAGAGGAGGAAGGAGTTAGTAGGCCAGAGTAGGCTGAGAAGTAAAGACCAAGTAGGCCGGAGTAGGCTGAGAAGTAAAGACCAAGTAGGCCGGAGTAGGCTGAGAAGTAAAGACCAAGTAGGCCGGAGTAGGCTGAGAAGTAAAGACCAAGTAGGCCGGAGTAGGCTGAGAAGTAAAGACCAAGTAGGCCGGAGTAGGCTGAGAAATAAAGACCAAGTAGGCTGGAGTAGGCTGAGAAGTAAAGACCAAGTAGGCCGGAGTAGGCTGAGAAGTAAAGACCAAGTAGGCAGAGTGAGCTGAGCAGCCAAGATCAGACAGAGTGACACATCCCGGTGGAATTGGGCTCCCTGGAGACGCAGAATCCATAGAAACACCGTTCCATGGAGAGAAAGCTCGTCCATAGCCGGCATCCCAAGGGAGTGTGAGGACAGAGTCCGAACCGGTATCACCGGTTCCGAGGAACACGGTAGTACCGACCAACTACAGGCGGGATAGATTCCCTGATTGCATCTGGAAGTCCCACGGGTACGAAAGAGCCGGTGATCCCTTGCAAGATAGGGACACCTGAGCTAGGCTAATACCAGAGTGTCGGCTCTGAGGGGGACTGAAGTTGCACACCGGCTCCCCAGACAAACCGGCGGGGAGCACAGATTCCAGATCCGTGTTCCCACTACAGGATTGGAGGCACGGCAGCAACCAGGAGGACCTGGCTTACCACCCATACACATAGGGGAAAGCTACACACAAGGGACCGAGCTGCTGCCATACAATCCGCTAGAAAGAACAAACAGGAGAATAAGCCTGAAAGGTTACTAAGAAAGAGTAAGGGGTCTCAGAGTGACAGCCTGGCTGCAGAGGGTTCAAGTGTCCGGAGTTAATGGAGTTGTGAATTGAACGGTACCGTGAACTGTGTTGTAAACTGCTTGAACTGAAGAACTTGAAAGTAAACCCGGTGAACCCTGCTCCAGTTTCCCGTGTCTGATTCCAGGTATTCTGAACTGTGCATTACACCTTTTACCTTGCAAGGAGCAGCCCGACCCGCGGCGGGCTCATACATCTGGCTGCAGCCCATCCATCCCTCCATCCTCCTGGCAGAGCTGCGCTGCAGCGGTGGTCCCCTTACTGGCCACAACCCATGGGTGGCGTCACGACAAACTATCCCTGTAAATACCCCTTTTACTTGTAAGAATCCGAGACATGGTCCGGACAAAGACCGCCGTGATATCCCCAGCAGTACCCCGGTCCGGTACCGAGTACCCAGTCCCAGTGGGCTCCACAATGGCTTTTAAGGTACCGTTGCACACAGAGACATCTGTGCAGACATTGCTTGCAACTCACTGGTTGCAGTGAAATCATGGACACATTGTTATATTTTGTTGCCGTGTACAAATAGAACAATGTGTCCATGATTTCACTGCAACCAGTGAGTTGCAAGCAACGTCTGCACAGATATCTCTGTGTGTAACGGTACCTTTAGTCTGCTTCATCCTCCTCCTTAGCTTGGGAATATAAGAATAGGACAAATTGGAAGGGTAGCTTTGCACGTCGCAACATTGCATGCAATTTCACTTGCAACTTACTGGTTGCAGTGAAATCATGGACACATTGTTCTATTTTGTTGCTGTGTACAAATGGAACAATGTGTCCATGATTTCACTGCAACCAGTAAGTTGCAAGTGAAATTGCATGCAATGTTGCGACGTGTAACAGTACCCGAAGAGAAGATGGAATAGCTAGCTAATGCTACTGATGTCAGACTGCTGGTGTAGTGTGAGAAGAGAAAAGCATAAGCCATTGCTGGAAACTTGCCTATAAAATAGGTGAGGAGTCATAAGAAATTTTATTACTCCACGGTTGGGAGTGTCTGAATATAGTTGCTTAGATGCTTTGTGCACGTAAGTACTCTGCTAAATAAAATCCAGTCTAAAGAATCATCTTTTCACTTGAGAGATACAGCGCAGTGTTACTACAACGAATCTTGGAATGGGTCATCGTTTTTAACAGTAATTTAGTAAATGTTTTCTGCAACAGTAAATGTAATGGTGGCACAACCCCGTAAAGCAAACTTAGGGTGCGTTCACATGCTGTGTATTTGCTGCATATTTTTTTTTTTTTTATTATCATTTTTATTGCTTTTCCAATATTTGACAAAAAGTACATTCACCATACAAAAGCATAAAACATAACATGTCAAACAAATTTACTCAATGGGTCATATAACGGTTAGAACATCCAGTCTTCTTTAGTCATTCGTTCTAAAGCTATTCCTACAAATATTTGAACTTTAATTAAGTTTAGTAACACCATATCTATCCGTTTCATAAGTTTTGACAACCCATCCCACCCTCCCTCCATCCCTTGATGCAATTGTATATCACCTATTAGTCCCAATGCCCTAAGGTGATGTTCTTCATATTATCTCCTATTCATTTCTGCTCAGTCTACCCAGTGTGCCTTCAAGTTCTGCCATAGCATACCAAGCCGTCTGTCTAAAAGGGGAGATAAACATCTCAATTTCCGAATCGGAAAGTTCTCTTTCTACAAATTTTCTCCATTTGCGAAAGAATTTTTCTACAAGACGGGTTGGGCTTTTCAAAGCCTCAGTAGCTTCAAGGCGTAGTACTTTTTTTATGGTGTTGCGTAGTGCCTTTATCCCTGGTATGGACCTCTCTAGCCAGTGCCTCAAAATCAGTCGTTTTGCCACTATGGCTATAGTGTGAAACAATATGTGAGGAGGTCTTTGGTCGGGTGTATCTCCATGGTAGTGAAAGAGCCAAAGCATTGGGTTGAGCCGTCCCTCGTTTATAAAGTGCCCTCTGGCTAAGCTCCCCACTTCCTCCCAAAACTGTGTTGATTTCTGGCATGACCATATATCATGTTCCAAATCCGTCATTTCGTCTCCACACTTGGGACAATTTATCCACCTATTTTGGTTGGCTGGTGAGGGTGGGATGTTAAAACCCTGGATAGCTCCATGCATTAATCTGAATTGTGTGTCCCTCCACATTTCATTTGTGACTGCCTTCCTCATTGACTGCCATCCCTGTTTTATCTTGTTTGGCAAGTCACTCTCCCCAAAGTTTTCCTCCACCTGGAGAAAGGCCCTCTCGGTCTTAATGGTCGAAGTGTAACTCCCAAATTGCTGTATATTGTGCGTATGGACGTCCTCCACCCTTTCACACATCAGATCCTCTCATATTTCATTAGTGAATTCCCCTGAGATGTCATTCAAGTTAGTCAAGAGGTGATGGTGGAGCTGCTGGTATTGTAATAGATGGAATCCAGGTAGATTAAATTTAGTCAGCACCTCTGCTCGTGTTAGCCATCTCCTCTCACCCACATGCATGAGATCAAACAGCGTCCTCACCACTCTAGATTTCCAACTCTTAAATAGAGAATTTTCACGTCCTAAGGAAAGGATGGACACGCCCAGGGATTAAGTCTCCCCGAGATCTTCCAAGAGAGACCCAATTTAGAACGGACATTTTTCCAGGTCATAACTGTGTCTCTATAAATCGTGGTGTGTTTCAAGTGGCACAGTAACATAGAAAGGGGTGTGTGTAGAAGTGACGCCAGATCCCACGGCCCTGCATATTCTCTTTCCAGGTCTATATCAGAGAATCTAGTCGACCCCTTAAGCCAGTCCAACACATGCCGCATAATGCATGCTAGGTTGTACCCTCTAACATCAGGCAACTGTAAGCCTCCCCTCTCTGTGGATTGAAGTAGATAATTGAGAGAGATCCTTGGTCTCCTGCCCCTCCATAAAAACTTGGAGAAGGCATTGTTCAGCCTCCTCACGTCTAAATGTGTCAGTAATAAGGGGATTGTCTGAAGTGGGTATAAAAGTCTGGGAAAGCTAATCATCTTAATTAGGTGGCCACGTCCCAATAACGACAAAGGCAATCCTTTCCACCTCTCCAATTCTTGTTCTATTTTAGCGATAATAGGGACAAAGTTGTATCTACAGTTAGGGCCAGAAATATTTGGACAGTGACACAAGTTTTGTTATTTTAGCTGTTTACAAAAACATGTTCAGAAATACAATTATATATATAATATGGGCTGAAAGTGCACACTCCCAGCTGCAATATGAGAGTTTCCACATCCAAATCGGAGAAAGGGTTTAGGAATTATAGCTCTGTAATGCATAGCCTCCTCTTTTTCAAGGGACCAAAAGTAATTGGACAATGGACTCTAAGGGCTGCAATTAACTCTGAAGGCGTCTCCCTTGTTAACCTGTAATCAATGAAGTAGTTAAAAGGTCAGGGGTGGATTCCAGGTGTGTGGTTTTGCATTTGGAAGCTGTTGCTGTGACCAGACAACATGCGGTCAAAGGAACTCTCAATTGAGGTGAAGCAGAACATCCTGAGGCTGAAAAAAAAGAAAAAATCATCAGAGAGATAGCAGACATGCTTGGAGTAGCAAAATCAAGAGTTGGGTACATTCTGAGAAAAAAGGAATTGACTGGTGAGCTTGGGAACTCTAAAAGGCCTGGGCGTCCACGGATGACAACAGTGGTGGATGATCGCCACATACTTTATTTGGTGAAGAAGAACCCGTTCACAACATCAACTGAAGTCCAGAACACTCTCAGTGAAGAAGGTGTATCTGTCTCTAAGTCAACAGTAAAGAGAAGACTCCATGACAGTAAATACAAAGGGTTCACATCTAGATGCAAACCATTCATCAATTCCAAAAATAGACAGGCCAGAGTTAAATTTGCTGAAAAACACCTCAAGAAGCCAGCTCAGTTCTGGAAAAGTATTCTATGGACAGATGAGACAAAGATGAACCTGTACCAGAATGATGGGAAGAAAAAAGTTTGGAGAAGAAAGGGAACGGCACATGATCCAAGGCACACCACATCCTCTGTAAAACATGGTGGACGCAACGTGATGGCATGGGCATGCATGGCTTTCAATGGCACTGGGTCACTTGTGTTTATTGATGACATAACAGCAGACAAGAGTAGCCGGATGAATTCTGAAGTGTACCGGGATATGCTTTCAGCCCAGATTCAGCCAAATGCTGCAAAGTTGATTGGACGGCGCTTCATAGTACAGATGGACAATGACCCCAAGCATACAGCCAAAGTTACCCAGGAGTTCATGAGTGCAAAAAAGTGGAACATTCTGCAATGGCCAAGTCAATCACCAGATCTTAACCCAATTGAGCATGCATTTCACTTGCTCAAATCCAGACTTAAGACGGAAAGACCCACAAACAAGCAAGACCTGAAAGCTGCGGCTGTAAAGGCCTGGCAAAGCATTAAGAAGGAGGAAACCCAGCGTTTGGTGATGTCCATGGGTTCCAGACTTAAGGCAGTGATTGCCTCCAAAGGATTCGCAACAAAATATTGAAAAAAAAAAATATTTTGTTTGGGTTATGTTTATTTGTCCAATTACTTTTGACCTCCTAAAATGTGGAGTGTTTGTAAAGAAATGTGTACAATTCCTACATTTTCTATCAGATATTTTTGTTCAACCCTTCAAATTAAATGTTACAATCTGCACTTGAATTCTGTTGTAGAGGTTTCATTTCAAATCCAATGTGGTGGCATGCAGAGCCCAACTCGCGAAAATTGTGTCACTGTCCAAATATTTCTGGCCCTAACTGTATATATCAGGCCCATTGTCCTTGCTAGATGTACCCCCAGATATTGTATATTCTCCTGAGCTACCCGAATGCCCCCCAGTGATTCAACCCTCCGCAATGGACAGTTCTTATGTATGAAAAAAATCTTGCATTTATCTCTATTTAGTCGAAAGCCAGAGAAAGCACCCACTCTCTCGATGGCATCTAGGACATTAGCTAGGTCTCTTCCTGGGTTCTGCATAAAGAGCATGATATCGTCTGCGAAGAGAGATATCCTCGCCTCCTTTCCCCCCACCTTCAAACCCTCATATAACTTGTGTGTATCCAGATATATTGCCAATGGCTCTATGGCTAAGTTGAAAAGCAACGGGGATAGTGGGCATCCCTGTCTTGTTCCCTTTTCTAACACAAACGTATCTGATAGGAAACCTGGTGTGCTCACACAGGCTTTTGGAGTATTATAGAGGGAGCGTATATATTGTCTGAAGGGGCCGTCGAGATCAATAATATCTAGCACCTGTTCCAGCCATGACCACCTCACATTATCGAACGCTTTTTCTGCATCCAAGGTGATCACGGCTGGATAGTGGGCATCCCTGTCTTGTTCCCTTTTCTAACACAAACGTATCTGATAGGAAACCTGGTGTGCTCACACAGGCTTTTGGAGTATTATAGAGGGAGCGTATATATTGTCTGAAGGGGCCGTCGAGATCAATAATATCTAGCACCTGTTCCAGCCATGACCACCTCACATTATCGAACGCTTTTTCTGCATCCAAGGTGATCACGGCTGGATCGGCGCCCCCTCCCTCCCCTCTTTGTCTTGCTACATCTATTAGTAACATTGCTTTACGTATGTTGGTAACTGTTGAGCGTCCTTTCACAAAGCCAGCTTGTCGGGGTGAATTAGTCTGGGTAGAATGTTGGCCAGTCTGTCCACCATGATTTTGGAGATTATTTTCAAGTCCTGGTTTATTACTGAGATTGGCCTATAGCTGGCGGGATCATTCAGTGGCTTTCCTGGTTTCGGGAGTAATTTAATGTGGGCTAGATTCATTCTTTCTGGTATAGGCCTACCCTGCAGAAAGGAGTTGTATAGATCTGTAAGTACCGGGGACACCTGTTCTCTGAGGGACTTAAAAAAGGCTCCTCCAAATCCGTCTGGGCCTGGTGCTTTATCCAAGGGCAGTTGTCTTATTACCCCTTCGATGTCTTCCACAGATATGGGTGCATTTAAATATTGTTTATCCTCCTCCGTCAACCCTGGTATGTCGATGTCTTTTAACCAGTCCTTGCCTCCCAAATTTCCTCTGGTTTCATCTTTATAAAGGGATGCATAAAACTTTCCCAATACCCTAGTGATATCTTTAGGTCCCGACCAGATATTCCCATGTCTATCTTTAATTTCTAGTATGGGTGTAGCCGGATGTCTCCCCTTCGCTAGGTGTGCAAGGAGTCTACCCGCTTTGTCTCCATATCTGTGAAGTTCCATCTCCAGTCTGCTTCTATACATCTCTTCTTTCTTATTTGCCCATACGTCAAATTCTTTCTTTGCTTCCAACCAAATTTGTTTGTCTCCCTCTGTCATTGTCCGTTTGTATTGCTGGTATGCTCCTCTTACTGTCATGCTGGACTTCAGATATTGGTCTTTGATTTTGTTTTTCAATCTTATCTGATATGCCATGACATGTCCCCTCAACACCACTTTAGCTGTCTCCCAAAAGAGCCCCGAGTCTCCCCTGTGTGTCTCATTATTTAACGCGAAGTCAGTCCACCATTCCTTCAGCATATTATTGAAGTTCTTCTCCCGTGTCATGGTGTCAGGAAATCTCCAAATGTAGTCCGTTCCCTTTTGATGTACCTCCCTAGTTTCCACCGCCACTGGGCTATGATCGGAAATGACCATGCTCTCTATAGCTGTGGTGACCACTCTCTGAAAAAGTAGTGGCGACGTGAGGAGCATGTCAAGTCTCGACCAGGACCCATGCGGATGCGAAAAGTGCGTGAAATCCCTCTCCAATGGATTCATTACCCTCCACGTGTCCGTTAGGTTACAGTGCTGAAACAGATTCTCCAGGAGGCCTCCCCGGGTGTTCCCTCCCCCCCCTCGTCTCTCAGGGTCCGAGGGATCGTGGTGCGTCTGTCCTCCTGCTCGTGCACCACCATGTTGAAATCTCCTCCTATTATGCGAAGGCTGAGATGATCTGTCAATAGATCATTCTGGAGGGACTGGAAGAACGGCTTTTGAGCTGAATTTGGTGCATATAGGTTATATATACTAAAAAATATCTTCTTTGATCTGCAAAATGAGGTGGATCAGTCTACCCTCTTTATCTTTTTTCTCTGAGATTAATGTGTGGGCCAAGGATCTCCGCACTAGTACAATAACACCTGCTTTTCTTCCCATTGCCCCTGAGCCATATACCTCCCCCACCCATAGCTTTTTGAGGCGAAAAAAATCCTCCTGTGCCAGGTGGGTCTCCTGAAGGAGGGCGACATCAGTATGTAGTCTATTGAGATGTCTGAGAACCATCATGCGCTTAGAGGGAGAGCGCAGACCCTTGAAGTTCCAGGAGACCCACCTAACCATATTTGGTGGAGACTATTAATGTACCATAATGGAATGTCCGCCCGGTTCTCCCAAAACCTCCACCAAGACACCTTTGAACATCACGTTTGCTTCTGACACCTGAGTATGCTTTACTGGTACAGCCGAACAGGAAGACAGATTTCCAATCACTATATTGCATCAACCCATACCTTACCATATTAGACCATCCCTCCCCCCCCTACATTTCCCCTTTTTCTTATCTTATCCGTCACATTGACTTCTCTTTCTTCCTCCATGGCATACGTCGCCCCAAGGATGGGCCGCTGGAGATCCGCCTCTCTCCATATATTGATGATGAGTTCACATATTCAAGTCCCGCCCCTTAAAGAAAAATAGAGAGGGAGCAACAAACAAGCAAACAGCGTAATTATTCCCAAACGTTAATCTTTCCTTTCTATGTAATTTCCCTAGTGTAGCCTTGATTCAGTGTCTTTTTTTTTTTTCCCTTTTGGCTACCACTAATCAATTTCTCCATATAATGGACCTTTCCCACCTTCAGTCTTTTGTTTAAGTCATCATATTCTATGCATATGTCACCTTCCCTTTTCCATTTGGCCCCCTCCCCACCTCACTACGGACCCTTTAATACCCCTGTATCCAACTTGTTTTCAATATATCTCACTAAGTAAACACCTGGGTTCACATGTTCAAGGATCGAGACATTACATCCAGTGATGGTCTTCATCTCGTTTTCTTCTTGGGCGCCGATTGGCGGTTTTTTCCGGGGTGTAGTGTACCTTTGGTGATCTCCACTGCTGTTACCCTCCGAGCGCAGTTGGTAGTGCCTTAGAGAGTCACGTGTTTCATCTCCAGTTTCTGTAGAATTCTGTGGGCTTCCTCCTCCTGAGTGCTTCTCGCGGTCTTTAGGATTGTTTGCTGTTGAGTCATTGCTGGGAGTCTGTTCAGGGGATTTGTCACCCATGTTGATTAGTGCCATGGCTTCTTCTGGTTCAGTAAAAGAAACCGAGGAGCCATCCCTTGTGCGAAATCTCAGGGTGGCGGGGTATGCTAGCTGGAAACGTATGTTGCGTTTATAAAGGATAGTGCATACTTCGCTGAACGCTCTCCTCTTATTGGCAACTTCGATAGAGTAGTCTGCGTATAACAGCACCCTATGTCCTCTGATAGTAAGGGGTATCTTTTTGGCCTTGTAGGCCCTCAGGATCTCCTCTTTGTCTCGGTGATTCAAATATCGTGCTATAGCATGCCTTGGCTTGCTCCCCGCTCCTCCTCCCTCAACTCCAGGATTTTCAGCTCCACGTGGTGGTTTTTTTTTGGGGGGACCAATCCTGTGTGTGCGTTCTGTTAGGCATCTATGTGTAAGGCCCAGTGTTTTTGGGAGATCAACTTCAAATATGTGTATCAGTAGGCTTGGTATAATGGATTCTGGGAGACCGACTATTTTGAGATTGTTGCGTCGGTCTCTATTTTCTATATCTTCTAATTTATTATAGGCATAAGTTGAGCGGCGCTGCAGGACCTGTAGCTGTTATTCTAGGTCTTCCACTTTCCCCTCTGCTGCAGCTATCCTGCCCTCTGCTTCTATTAACTGCTGGTCATGGCATCCCAGCTAGTTGTTTATGTCCTGGGTAGTGGCAGCCACCAGTTCTGCTACTGCAGATTTTAAATCAGGTGCTAGATAAGCTGACATCTCCTTGGCTAGGAGTTTATAGTCCAGCCATGGTAGCCCTCTTCCAGAGCTGTCTTCTCTGTCCCCTCTCTCTCCAGCTCCTCTGCCTGCCATCGTCTCTCCACCCCTCCAGTGTACCTGGGCTTGTGCTGGTATTGCATCTGGCTCATTCCAGTCCTGGCTCCCCTCCTGTGATTCCGCTGAATCCTCCATCACTGCGGTCTCCAGGCAGGTTCCATCCTCCTCCTCCTCTATCCTCCCCACCTCCGGAGTCTCGCCTGTACCTTTCGGCGCCATGAGGGAGAGGGGGGGGGGGCGCCATGTGCTGTGTCCCGCTCGCCTCCGTCCCTCCCGAGCGCGCAAAGTAGCGATCTAGTGTGGCTGCCATCTCCTCTCCTTCCCTGATGTTCGTGTAGCGAGTTATGATGCTAGGGGTCGGGGATGGTGGCAGATTCCTCCTGCGGTCCCCGGAGCCTTCTTAGCAGCGGCCGGTCATGGAGGCGCTGGAAGCGGAAGTTATTTGCTGCATATTTTTACGCTAGTGCTCTTGCAGTTTTTGTAGCCAAAACCAGGAGAGGCTGATTAAAACCAGCAGTGGGGTGATTATATACAGAAGTAGAGCACTTGTTTCTATAAAGGTACCGTCACACGCCGCAATATCGCCTGGAAATCATAAAGGCAATATGCCGCCCCGGAACAATCGCCGTGAAATTGCCTCACGGTTGCGGCGTGTGATTGGGGAATTTCACGGTGATAAATTGCCCCTCAGCCATCACCTGATTCCTGAACAGTGCTCAGTAATCAGCTGCAATCCTTAAGGCGATATTTCCGTGTTGTGGCGTGTGACAGGGCGATAGTGATGGAAACAGCGATTTCTATGATTTCCCATAGGTGTGCCTCAAGCGTTCTGTAGTCCGCGCCCCGTCCGCGATGATTGGTGTTGGGTACTGTGTTTCCATTGGCTGTCAGTTGACAGCACGCCATATTTGAGCGTGTACTTGTGCCAAACTCCGATAGACAATGGCATCATGTATTAGCCAGCCTTCCAGAGCAGGCTGACCAATCGTAACGCTGTTGTATTGTCCAATGAGCGTGTATGGAGCGCGGTGTAAACCACTGTGGCACGCCTATCTCCTCGCCACGCTGAACATTTACGCCCACATTGCCTTTGAGATTGTGGCGTGTGAAGTGGCGATGGAATGAGGCCAGATTGGTTTTGTTGTAGGTGAGGCGATTTCTGGAGCGACACATTGCCTTACCTTCAGGGCGATATTGTGGCGTATGATGCTGCCATCGGCGATCTGAGGCGAGCACGAAAAACGTGAGCGCACACGTCATATCGCCACATAACGCCAGGCGATATTGCGGCGTGTGACGGTACTCTTAGACTTTTCCTCTGATTGTTCCACTCCTGGTTTTGGCTACAAAAAACTGCAACAGCACTCGAGTAAAAATACACAGCAAATACGCAGCGTGTGAACGCACCCTTACAGATAATTGCACCTGACAAGCTAATGTTTTACTCGTGTATTAAATAATTGACAGATGGTTTAGACAATAATTGCAAAGCAATTATCAGCTAGTGTAAATGACCCTTCAAGTGTAAATGTCATTTCATTGTAGTAAAAGAAAAAAAAAAACAATATTGCACTGATTGTTAAGTATGGATCACATAACAGCTAAAATAATACTTTTTTGTGCCATATGACTTATTTTCTCATATTTTTGTGCTCTTTTAAAAACTGCATTTTATGGCTGTGTGAGTGTGGCCAGTGTCCCCGAATGTCTGAATTTCCACAGCTTCTGTGCGCAGTGTGATGTGCTAGCAGAGACGGGATTAACGGAGATCCTGACTGAGCAGTGTGGAGCCAGATGACAGATCAGAAGCTTTTGTTATGGAAAGAGGAGTTTGTAGTGATCCTGACATTAGCTCAGCATACCTAATATAAACTGGAAAAGAAAATGGCGCACCCAGGGTATACCTGTTTTGCAAAATAATTAAATTGTAGGGTGATACTGCTCACCTTATGTGGTTGTGAGAGTCACAACCACTAAAAATACTCATTGTACCAATTTTATGTCCTGGCTGTAACGGTCTGCTGCAGTCTCCCACAAGGTAAATCAGATGACAGATCAGAAGCTTGTGTCATGAAAAGAGGAGTTTGCAGTGATCCTGACATTAGCTCAGCATACAACACAGTTGCTAAGCAATCTGATACATTGTTTCTTCACCAGCTGCAGACAGCAGTGTAGGTCACACCCCATCCCTTACATGGCACATGCTCCGTATTCAATGTGAAGATGGATCTGAGTGAGAATGAACATATGTTTGCTTCACACAGTGTAGTGAGGACAGCTTGTGGAAGGTTTATGAATGGTTTTCAACCAGAATTTTTGAATGAAGTATATTTGAAAGTTTATTAAAAACACTTGCTCTACGTTATTATTAAATAAGAATTTAAATGGTGGTTACGCTTTAAAGAATAACTAAACTTGTTGGGATATTTTTTTTTTTTAATTTTTTGTAATTTGGAGAAGATAGCTGGAGTACCATATCCTTAGACCCCCACTGATCCAGCACACATTCTCGTATAAGTGCACACAGAGTTTGGCTGCAGGAGAAATTCATAGGCTCCTAAGAGGTCTTCTGAGAGATCGGTGTGGGTCCCATATCCCAGTGATCTGCCCAGAATTAAAAGACCTAAATATCTCCCAAAAGTTATGCTTCTATACATCTTTCTTATTTGCCCATACGTCAAATTCTTTCTTTGCTTCCAACCAAATTTGTTTGTCTCCCTCTGTCATTGTCCGTTTGTATTGCTGGTATGCTCCTCTTACTGTCATGCTGAACTTCAGATATTGGTCTTTGATTTTGTTTTTCAATCTTATCTGATATGCCATGACATGTCCCCTCAACACCACTTTAGCTGTCTCCCAAAAGAGCCCCGAGTCTCCCCTGTGTGTCTCATTATTTAACGCGAAGTCAGTCCACCATTCCTTCAGCATATTATTGAAGTTCTTCTCCCGTGTCATGGTGTCAGGAAATCTCCAAATGTAGTCCGTTCCCTTTTGATGTACCTCCCTAGTTTCCACCGCCACTGGGCTATGATCGGAAATGACCATGCTCTCTATAGCTGTGGTGACCACTCTCTGAAAAAGTAGTGGCGACGTGAGGAGCATGTCAAGTCTCGACCAGGACCCATGCGGATGCGAAAAGTGCGTGAAATCCCTTTCCAATGGATTCATTACCCTCCACGTGTCCGTTAGGTTACAGTGCTGAAACAGATTCTCCAGGAGGCCTCCCCGGGGTGTTCCCTCCCCCCCCTCGTCTCTCAGGGTCCGAGGGATCGTGGTGCGTCTGTCCTCCTGCTCGTGCACCACCATGTTGAAATCTCCTCCTATTATGCGAAGGCTGAGATGATCTGTCAATAGATCATTCTGGAGGGACTGGAAGAACGGCTTTTGAGCTGAATTTGGTGCATATAGGTTATATATACTAAAAAATATCTTCTTTGATCTGCAAAATGAGGTGGATCAGTCTACCCTCTTTATCTTTTTTCTCTGAGATTAATGTGTGGGCCAAGGATCTCCGCACTAGTACAATAACACCTGCTTTTCTTCCCATTGCCCCTGAGCCATATACCTCCCCCACCCATAGCTTTTTGAGGCGAAAAAAATCCTCCTGTGCCAGGTGGGTCTCCTGAAGGAGGGCGACATCAGTATGTAGTCTATTGAGATGTCTGAGAACCATCATGCGCTTAGAGGGAGAGCGCAGACCCTTGAAGTTCCAGGAGACCCACCTAACCATATTTGGTGGAGACTATTAATGTACCATAATGGAATGTCCGCCCGGTTCTCCCAAAACCTCCACCAAGACACCTTTGAACATCACGTTTGCTTCTGACACCTGAGTATGCTTTACTGGTACAGCCGAACAGGAAGACAGATTTCCAATCACTATATTGCATCAACCCATACCTTACCATATTAATAGTGTTACTGATAGCATCTATAGAGTAGATATGACAGGCTCAAACCCCTCCTGGCCTCCTCTACACCTGACCAGACTTAGGACACAAGGACGGGAGTCACGTGCTGACCCTACACATCGTGGTCACTATAGGTACCGCTCCAGCGATACACACCTGAGGTCTCCTTCTCATTTATCCTTCTAGCCTAAGGTACTCCACCTGTGCTAATACAATAACCCCTTATTCTCTCCTGTGACATCTGTGACTTCAATTGAGTCCGGACCAGCAGGACTACCCTTGACAGGGATGACCTCACCCTATCTGGACCACAAAAGTAAAGCTATACCACCTATACATACACCCCGAAACTAAGGAACAAGTCATATCCCTGATGAAAGCTTGAGATGTAGAGCTGAAACGTTGGATTGTAACACCACCATTTTCACAAAAATATAAATCACAACAAAAAAGAATGTCGTTGCAAAAACTCTATTTTCATGATATTAGTGTGCCGGGGCTACTCCTATACTGATAGCATCTAGTCAGTACTGTGGTTCCTGTGTGGTCCATAGTCTGATGATGGCTAGCAACAAAAACTCCCATCATCTCTACACTATCAATAAGGTTAATATGGCAATTACAGGTTCATGCGATACAACTATATATACCAGTGGCTTTTCTGATATTGCAAGTGACCACACTACTAACCTTGGTGATGTAGTCATATATTGTTGAAACTTCTGGTTGTGCAGTATTTCTATACTGATTTCGCTTTACAATTGTATTCATGTACTGATGTTGGTGCTGGTAGTGATGATGTATGAAAGTATTTATAATGGTTCTAGTGATATATGAATGTACTGATGGTGGTTCTCAACCTGTAGTAAGGTATATGTAATAATTCTTAGTAGTAGATCACTGGATGGGTAGTGTGCTGTCCAATGCACACATGGACACCACAAAGACTGAAAAACAGCCCTCTGAACCAGGCCGTTGTATGTCAGCCAAAGAATTGTTTGACTAAAGTCCTTTGTACATTTTAGGTAGCTGAAAGACATTGCTGAGTGGGTTAATGTAAGGAAGTTCACCTCAGGTCAGAGAGACACGTTATTTTAGCTGACCTCAGGTGACTCAGACTGTGATGTCACTTCTCTCACAGCGGGAGCCAAAACTCAGTCAGTTTCAGATCCCACCGTGAACGGTAATCACAGAGGATCGTGGGGGGTTTTAATTAATTTTATTTTTTATGGAGTGATGTATTATTTACTATTTACTTAGAAATTCATAATGGCAGGGTCTAACATTGGCCCAACATAATGAACCTTAGGTTAGTGCCAGCTGGCAATATTCAGCTGGCATTCATTATTTTATTACTCAGTCCATCACCGCCACAGGGCAGCTGGATTAGTCAGGTACAGCACCAGAAAATGGCGCTTCTATGAACTTCCATTTTCTGGGGAGCCTGCAGGTTGCAATTCGCAGCATGATGGGGGGCCAGAATGCTTGGCCCTCCCCATGCTGAGGATTCCAGCCCCCACCTGCCTACTTGTACTTGACTGGAAACCAAAAATACAGTGAAGCTCTATGTTATTTTTTGAATTATTTCAAGAAATACCACTTGATCATGTACATTATGTCACAAAAAAAACCTCAAACACTGAGATCTCTTGAGTTCCAGAGTTATTACCTCATAAAGTTATACTGGGGAAAGGTGAAAACAGGATTTGGGGCAAAAAGTTTTAAAAATGTCCGCTGAACTTATAAGTTGTCTATTGTCCCAGAAAAAAACTTAATGTATAAACATGATATCAACTTAAAGTAGACTTATGGAAAATGTTGATTGCTATCTTTTTTGATGGCAGACACACTAATGGTACCTTTACACGCTGCAACAGGATGGTGGCAACAACCGGGTACATGAGAGAAATGTATTTGCACTACCAAATCAACCCGAGGTAGCGGCGTGTGAAGACGGTTGTTGCCACCCGCCACTTGAGGCACCTGTTTCAGAGCAGTGCCCTAAAACAGGTTGATTTCAAGGCGATGGTTGCGGCCTGTATCGGCGTGTAAATAAGGCACAGAAGGGTTGTTTCGACACCAAGCTATGTACCTGGGGCGTGACACAGGCTCCGGGTTACCGCGCCCCATCAGCGATCATTGGTGGAAGCTCCTGCGTTACGATTGGTAGACGCTGCATAGGGCGGCATATTTAAGGAGCTGACCAGTCACACTACACAATTGCTCAAGCGTCATGTATTAGTCAGCCTCCTGCGCTGGCTGCCCAATCATGATGTTATTGCTTTGTCCTTTCAGCGGACGGAATTCTCGTAATCCACAATTGTGGCACGCCTATGTGTTGTCCCTGCTGCCTTCGTCCCGCCCATATTACCTTGTTATAGCGGCGTGTAAATGAGGTAAAGTGAGCTACAGAAGGTAACTTGTGGCACCCGGCGGTGTATCCAGAGATAGATGTAACCTAAAGTAGCGCACCTTGTTGCGGCGTGTAAAGGTGGTGCGATTACCGTTTGCAACCGTTTGTGCGTGCTCGTGCACGTGAAGCACCCGGTTGTTTCTACCATCCTGTTGCGGCGTGTAAAGGTACCATTACAATATGAAAGTGCAAATTAGTAATTTTTTTCCAGTATATTTAATTTTTTTTCATCATAAAATTCAAAACTAATTGACCAAATATACTATTTATCTAATGTACAGGGTGTCACAAAAAATATATACAAGAATCATTGGATATGTACATGTACTGCAAAGTTATTGTGACAAAGTGATCCATGATATTAGAACTGGATATATACAAGTATTCTAAAGTTATCATTACACAGTGACCCACTCCAGATTTGAAAAATGGGTGTGCGTCCTAACATTCAAGGGTTGTGTCATTAAAGGGTTAAGAATGACAACACTTAAAGTGAACCTGTCACCCCATTTGGGCGTTCTAAACTGTGCCCACCAGGTGTAACATGATGTAATTAGGGTTTTTGTAACCCCTCTATATGCCCAGATATCCCTCTACATACCTCAGAAATTAACATTTATTCTTTCCTGCGCTGTATGTAAATGACTTCTGAAAAGGTCCGGGGCAAAAGGCGGTCTGCTCTCTGAGGTCAAAAAAGAAACAAAAATGAGTTTTATGTATATATAGCTTTCCATTGCTGGGTGATTTCTGTAGGCACCCTGGGTACTACTCAGTCCTTATCACAGTTACGTCACCTTGACATGGTGGGATGGCTTTCACATGTTTTTTGTTCAAACTAATGATACCAAGTGCCCTATTTTTATTTTCATGCACTATTTCAATTAATTTATTTGAGTGAATTTGCTCATTTTTGATTTCTATTGTTTGGTTTTGCTGTTTTGTGGTCTATGTGAACATGCACCTACATGTTGCATGCATATATACTTGTATTCTAGTTAATTTTTTGGGGGTATTATCCAAAACAGCACAGTATTTCATAGTACAACATGCATATATTCAATAAAGAAGCCAGTGTCTCATTCATGCTGCCTGTGAGTCGAGTCAATTTCATTCCCTTAAACATATATACAGAATATAAAAAGTATAATTACTCTTGGCATACATTTTATTATGCTATACCATCATTACATCACCTGTAAAGGTTTACAGTGAGGTTATGATCACATAGTATTTTAGAATACATTCGTTTGGCTCCATCGGGCTTAAATTTAAAGCACTGCAAATTGGGATTGGGGCATATGTGTAGACAGGGTCATTGACTGTAATCTGTGATCCAGACAGAGTAACAGCGTGCTCTGTGGGACATTATTTTTGGCCATGGATGCCTAGTTAAGGCGGCGAACACTAAAGCTACATTCGCACATTTGCGTATTTTGTTGCGCTTTTTGCTGCGATTTTGGCCGTGCAATAAAGTGCAACAAACTACGCAGGTGCTTTCACACATCGTGCTTTCTTCACCCCAAAAAGTGCAGGTGATGTCACAGAGGGGAGGAAGAATCCTGCTTCCTCCTCCCCTGTGTGACATCTGTGACAGACCCCATTAGATTTCGCAATGTATTAGTATACACTGCGACATCTAAATTAAATAAAGGCAAATGTATGAAAAATAAGAAAGAATCAAATACTTACCCTCTGACGCCTTTTCTCCGGTGCAGAGGTATCGTCCTGCCAGGGCCTGCCGTGATGTCAGAGTGACGTCACGGGCGCTGATTTGCCGCTCGAGAACATGACCGTGACGTCACTCTGACGTCGCCACAGGTCCTAGCAGGTCAATTCCTGCGGTGGCTCCTGGCTCCCGGACACCAAAACACTCGTGAGAGGGTAAGCATTTCATTCGTTATTATTTTTAATACATTTGTCTTTATTTAACTTTGATTTCGCAGTGTATATTAATACACTGCGAAATCTAATGCACGGTCACACGTGTCACACAGGGGAGGAGGAAGCAGGATTCTTTCTCCCCTCCGTGACATCAGATGCAGCAGTGCCCGCCCTTATAGGAAAAAGCGCTGGTGCTGCTGTGCAAAGAATTGACAGGGTCATTCTTTTTATCTAGGCGCTTTTTCCTATAAAAGCGCAGCATATTTTTACGCACTGTCTGCACGGCAAAGTGAATTTCACATTCACTTTACCGGCAGACAAAAAGCTCATTTCGTATTTTGAAAAGTGCATGCAGAAAAGCGTGCAACAATATTCAATGTGTGAATACAGCCTAGGATGTAGACAAAAGCCGTCAGAGTAAATACTTTGTCAGACCACCTTTTGCTGCAATTACTCCCGCAAGTGAGCAAGTATTGCCACAGACTCTCAATGGAATATAGGTCTGGACTTTGACTGGGCTACATATGAATATGCTTTGATCTAAAATCAGTGGTCTCCAACCTTGTTTGCCTTGAGAGCCAGATTCAGGTCTTGAACTTTAGCTACATCCAGCGTGCCCACCCTTCCCCACTGTAGTATCACCCAGGGCCCCAATTACCAGTGTAATGAAAGCCAAAGCTTCTTCACAGAAAGCACCTTGCACCAACCTGAATTGTAGATGGTATGCTTATAACCAAGGATTCCAACTTACCCCCATTCAGCTTCTCACATGAAGCACTCCCATATCTACCTTCAATATCCCTCTAATAGTATCATCCTATCTCTAGCTCACCATATTTATCACTCCCCCACCAGTATATGCACATGTAGAAGTGTTCTTCTGTGCAGAGCAACTCATAAAGTAACTTTATGCTCATAAAGTATTTTAGCATACGTTTAGCAGAGCTTCGATGATTCAGGAGTCACAGTGTGCTCTGTGGGACATCATTTTTCACCATGGATGCCTAGTTGAGGCAGGTAACAACATGTAGACATAGTGCTCCGTAGGGCAATTATAGCTGTTTGATAGACCTTCTGCTAATGCACCAAGCCGGCAAAAAGCCACAAAATATTGACTCACGAGCCACAGTTGAAGAACCGCTAATCTAATCCATTCTAATGTAGCTCTGGTAGTATGTTGAAAGTCATGGTCTTACTGAAAGGTGTACCTATGCTATGGTCATATTATTTTGCAGTTTCTAACAAGATTGCCCCATATTCAATTCCATGTGTCCATCAACTCTGACCGGCTACTCTGTCCCTGCTGAAGAAAAGCATCCCTACAGAATGCAAGATTTTCAGAAGCTGGCCATTACGTTGATTCACGCAAATCATGTAATCATGTCCACAGGGGTGTGACAGTCCGCTTTCTATTTTGACTAGTCTCGGGAAACAACATCCTTTCGACTAATCAAAGTCCTAATTTGCATACGAAAAATATTTGTATTTAATTCCTTTTTTTTCTCCAGATTTTAAAGAATGACGTTATACATTGCTGGTTAGGAATGGATTTTTGATGTACAAATGTGAATGCTGCAGTACTGGCTTGGATAGTATAAGGGACCTGGCAGGTTGCCGTTAAGCCACTTTAATGTTGTAAATTGTTATGTATTTGCTTATCATGCTCTCAAAAAGCTCCACCAACTATTGAATTTGTTAGCAGAGTTGTCCAGGACTGGCGGAAAGTGGAAATAAAGGTTCATTCTACTGAAATTTACATGTAAATTTTTATGTTGCGAAAAATAATTAAACTGACTTTAACTTTTGTTGGAAAAATGCTGAACTTGTTGGCCCTATAGAAAGAAATATAAACATTTCGGCACAGATTCCTCATTGCTTTGGTACCTGATTTCTGTCTAGTTTTACGCCTGATTTGCATCCAATTTATTACTTTATTTGCACCTTTTTTAAAGTCTACTTTACTCGTATATTTTTTTTTACGCTTTGTGTGCGGAGTCTAGCAATTTCAGATATTTTAGCCAAATTCATCAATTGAGACTTTTTAAAAGGTCATTAAATTTGGCTTAGATTTTTGAGTACACCAAAAGTTGAAAAAAAAATAGTTCAACACAGAAAGAATGCCTATTTTTTGACTTAGAGTAAAACACATGACTTGTATATGCTGTTGATTAATCTGATGCCAAAAACAGCAACTAACACCACAAGATAAAAAAAAAAAGGAAAATAAAATCCGCAAATCAGGAATCTGCTCCTTCATGTAATAATTTTGATATCTATTACATTGTAAAACTGAGCAATTCCCCAAAAGATGACTGAACAGCTATCACATCAAAGAATGGTTTATAATTATTTAGAAATATTCATATATATTACATATCTACAATTGTGCTCAAAAGTTTACTTACCCCGGCCAATTTTTTGATTTCTTGGCCTTTTTTCACAGAATCTGAATGATAACACACAAACTTTTTTATCACTCATAGTTAATGGTTGGGTGAATCCATTTATTATCAAGCTACTGTGTTTTCTCTTTTTAAATCATAATGACAACCAAAAACATCCACATAACCCTGATCAAAAGTTCATAAACCCCAATTCTTAATACCGTGTATTGCCCCCTCTAAAATCAATAACGCCTTGAGGTCTTTTGTGGTAGTTGTGGATGAGGCTCTTTATTTTCTCAGATGGTAAAGCTGCCCATTCTTCTTGGCTAAAAGCCTCCTGTCCCTGTAAATTCCTGGGCTTTCTTGCAAAAACTGTGCACTTGAGTTCTCCTCAGAGTGGTTCAATGATATTGAGGTCAGGAGACTGAGATGACCAATCCAGAGCCTTCACTTTATGCTGCTGTAGCCGATAGGTCGACTTGGCCTTGTGTTTTGGTTCGTTGTCATGTTGGAACATCCAAGTACGTCCCACGTGCAGCTTCCGGGCTTATGAGTGCAAATTTGCCTTATTTGCTGATAACGTGCTTTTCCCTTCAACTTTGACCAAGTTTCCTGTGCCTTTGTAGCTCACACATCCCCACCTCCATGCTTTTCAATAGGAAGGGTGTTCGTTTCATCATAGGCCTTGTTGACAAATCTCTAAATGTAACATTTATGGTTGTGGCAAAAAAGTTTGATTTTGTTCTCATCACTCCAAATTACCTTAGTTTGGAAGCTTGTCTCTGGGCTGTTTGACGTATTGTAGGCGAGATAGTTTAAGGCATTTGCGCAGTAATGGCTTACTTCTGGAGACTCGACCATGCAGTCCTTTTTTTCTTCAGGTGCCTCCTTATTATGCATCTTGAAACTGCCACACTGCTAGTTTTCAGTGAGTCCTGTATTTCAGCTGATGTTATTTGTGGGTTTTTCTTTGCATCCTGAACAATTTTCTTGGCAGTTGAGGCCGAAAGTTTTGTTGGTCTACCTCATTGTGGTTTGGTTTTAACAGAGTCCCTGATTTTCCATTTGTTAGTACCTGTTTGAACACTGCTGATGGGCATTATCAATTCTGTGGGTATCTTTTTATATCCCTTTCCTGTTTTATACAGTTTAACTATCTTTTCCCATAGATCCCTTGACAATTCTTTTGCTTTCCCCATGAATCACAATCGAGAAATGTTAGTGGCTGGATGAAAGATGCAAGAGTCTGTCTGGATTACAAAAACTCACTCAGCTTTTATGCACACACTGAATACTAGCAAACAGGTCACATTTGAGGATATTACCCTTATTAGCCATTCAAACCTATTTGTGTCAACTTCTGTGCATATTATCCCGCCAAAATAAGCAGGGTATGTGGACTTTTGATCATGGATATTTGGATGTTTTTGGTTGTTAATATGATTAAAAATGGTAGTTTGACAATAAATGGCTTTACCCCAACCACTAACCATGAGTGGAAAAAAATTGTTTTTGTGTTATCATTCATATTCTCTAAAAAAAAGGCCAAGAAAGCCAAAAATCTGCTGTGGTATGTAAACTTTTGAGCACAACTGTTGCCTATGTAAAAGTTATACAAATAAGTAATATGTACATGGCTCAAAAAAAAAGGGAACACTAAAATACCACATTGCAGATCACAATGAATTAAATATTACAGTTGCAAATCTTGATTCATTACATAGTGAAATGCATCTAGAGAAAAAGAAAAATATAAAAATGATCCATGTAAATCAAAATCCCACAGAAGTCTAGATTTTGGAATAATACTCAAAATCAAAGCGTCAAATTACAGGCTCGGCGAATGCCTCAAGACAAGGAAATGAGGATGAGTGCTGTGTGACCTCCATGTGCCTGTTTCACCTTCCTACAATGCCTGGGCATGTTCCTGATGAGACTGCGGATGTTCTCCTGAGGAATCTCCTCCTAGACATGGAATAAAGCCTTAGGCTAGCCTCACACCACGGTTTTTGTCTCTCAGGGTGGATCTTGTTTTTTGCAGGATCACCCGGACAGAACCTGACAGGACAGGATGTGTAGAAAGTGTGGCCAAATATGGTCCCTGATCAGGTTTTTAACAGGATCCGTTTTCTGCCGCTGTCCAGATTGCAGAAGTCTGCCTGTGTCTGCTCTGCCGCTGTCCTTGGTGCTGAATTCACAGCCTGTGCTTGAAATACTGCTGTCAGTGGTGCTGGACGGCAGGATTTCTGAGCATGCTCTGTGCTTAAAATCGGAACCAGATCTGGTTCTGTCCAGTTTTGTCTGATTTTTGCACCAGAGACAAAAAATGCTGCAAACTCCGATCTTGGGGACGGTGAAAAACCTGAGAAAACCAAATCAGGCACAGAATACCCAAAACCTGATGGCCAAATATGACCAATCCGGCATCATAGGGATACATGGAAGGCAAAACCGGATCAGGTTCTGTCCGGTTCAAACCGGACAGAACCCGATGCCAAAAACTGTGGTATGAAGCTAGCCTTAGTCAACTCCTGGACAGTCTTTGGTGCAACATGGTGTTGGTGGATGGAATGAGACATGATGTCCCAGACAGACTAGATTAGATTCAGGTCTGGGGAACAGGCAGGCCAGTCTATAGCATCAATGTCTCTATCATGCAGGAACTGTTGACATGCTTCAACCACATGGGGCCTAGCACTGTCATGCCACGTATCATGGTGTACTGGCCTGTCTTCCATTATTTGCTCCATGCTCTGGACAATGTGCTGACATACACAGCTAATCTTCTTACCACAGCTCGCATTTATGTGCCATCCTGGATGAGCTGCACTACCTGAGCAACTTGCGGATTGTAGATACCACCTCATTCTAATTATGAGGGTGAGAGTAATGACAAAAGGCAAAAAAATAATAAGATTTATTCATTTACACCATGTTCCAAATTATTATGCAAATTAGTTTTAAGTGTCATAGGGTTTTTTTTTGTCAATGAAAAACATTGATGGTATTGTATCTCAGGGTTCTTTGGATCACTGAAATCAATCTCACATACCTGTGATAATTAGTTTGGTAGGTAAGCCCAATAAAAGGAAAACTGGGTGTTCCACAATATTAAGCAGGCCACCACAGTTTTCAAGTAACATGGGAAAGAAAAATGATCTCTCTGCTGCTGAAAAGCAACAAATAGTGCAATGCCTTGAACAAGGGATGAAAACATTAGATTTTTCACGAAAACTTAAGTGTGATCATCGCACTGTGAAGAGATTTGTGGCTGATTCTGAGCACAGATGTGTTTGTGCAGATAAAGGCAGAATGGGGAAGGTTTCTGCCAGGCAAGTTCATCAGATTAAGAGAGAGCATCTGCTAAAAAGTTCTTACAAACCAGCAAACAGATATTTGAAGCTGCTGGTGCCTCTGGAGTCCCTCGAACATCAAGGTGTAGGATCCTTCAAAGGCTTGTTGTGGTAAATAAACCTACTATTCGGCCACCCCTAAACAGTGCTCACAAGCAGAAACGGTTGCAGTGGGCCCAGAGATACATGAAGACTAATTTTCAAACAGTCTTGTTTACGGATGAGTGGCGAGCAGCCCTGGATGGTGCAGATGGATGGAGCAGTGGCTGGTTGGTGGATGGCCACCATGTCCCAACAAGGTGCGACGTCAGCAAGGAGGTGGAGGAGTCATGTTTTGGGCCGGAATCATTGGGAAACAGCTGGTAGGCCCCTTTAAGGTTCATGAAGGTGTGAAATGACCTCTGCAAAGTATATAGAGTTTCTGACTGAGAACTTTCTTCCATGGTACAAAATGCAAAAATGTGCCTTCAGGAGCAAAATCATCTTCATGCATAACAATGCACCATCTCATGCTGCAAAGAATACCTCTGTGTCATTGGCTGCTAATGGCATAAAAAGAGATAAACTCATGGTGTGGCCGCCATCTTCCCCTGACCTCAACACCATAGAGAACCTTTGGAGTATAATCAAGCAAAAGATCTATGAGGGTGGGAGGCAGTTCACATCAAAACAGCAGCTCTGGGAGGCTATTCTGACATCTTGCAAAGAAATACAAGCAGAAACTCTCCAGAAAATCACAAGTTCAATGGATGCAAGAATTGTGAAGGTGATATCAAAGAAGGGTTCCTATGTTAACATGTAACTTGGCCTGTTAGGATGTTTTGGAGTTAAATAGCTTTTTATTTCAGTTAATGTGACCTCCTAATGCTGTAAATTCAATACATGAGCATTTTCAGTTCTTTCAAACATGTCAAATGTTTAGAAATTCTACTGTGCCTAATAATTTGGAACAGGGCATTTAGATTTATTTTTTAATTTTGAAGATTGTACTGTTATCATTGGGAGGTTTCTTCAATAAAATTCAATGCATACTCTAACGGGTGATTTTCACTGACTGTCATTTGCACAAACCATTTAGGAAAATCAGAGAAAAACAACATTTGCATAATAATTTGGAACATGGTGTATATAGCGCTATTAATCAAATAGCACTTTACATACATTTGAAAAAGTGACCAAAATAACATCCAAAAGGGAAAAAAACGGAGAAATGATCTGTGGTCACAACCTGCAGAACTGCTCCTGTATGTCTTGCTAATCGTCTATCATTTCTACTATTGTCTGTTCCATTCGCACAACAGCAGGTGAAATTGATTCACAATCTGTGTTAAGGCCCAGTTACACGGTACGAGATCGTGAACGTTATCGCTCAAACATCACGGGTTTGGAATCGTTCAAACAACATTGTTAGAACATCATTGCGTGTAACATTGCGATATGACTACGATAAATCGTTGGATCATTGACCACAGATTTGGGAACATGTTCTCAAATCAAACGATCCTCGATCAGCCAACCTGCTGCATCATTGTGTGTGACACCGCGATAACGATGTCATTAACCTGCCTAGCGGTATTCCCGAGTGTGACTCAGGGTTAACTTTTACTGCCAGAAGCGGTAACCCCGAGTAACACTCGGGTTTACCCGTGGCTGGTGCTGTCAGAGCAGCACTGCCGCCACTGCTCCCTACTTCAGCCGCCCCTGCTCCCGCCGCTGAGGACCGGCGGGGAGCACCGCCGGCCGCCCCTGCTCCCGGTGCTGTGGAGGCGGGGAGCACCACCGGCCGCCCCTGCTCCCGATGCTGTGGAGGCAGGGAGCACCGCCGGCCACCCCTGCTCCCGATGCTGTGGAGGCAGGGAGCACCGCCGGCCACCCCTGCTCCCGGTGCTGTGGAGGCGGGGAGCACCGCCGGCCGCCCCTGCTCCCGATGCTGTGGAGGCAGGGAGCACCGCCGGCCACCCCTGCTCCCGGTGCTGTGGAGGCGGGGAGCACCGCCGGCCGCCCCTGCTCCCGGTGCTGTGGAGGCGGGGAGCACCGCCGGCCGCCCCTGCTCCCGATGCTGTGGAGGCGGCGAGCACCGCCACCCGCCCCTGCTCCCGATGCTGTGGAGGCGGGGAGCACCGCTGCCCACCCCTGCTCCCGCTGCTGAGGACCGGGGGCCGGGGTGCTGTCAGAGCCGGGGGGAGGGGGCTGGGGCATCGGGTCTTACCTGCCCGTTGCCGCCGGGGCCAAGTGAGTGATATGGCACCGCCCCCTTCTCCAGGGCTAGGGTTAGGGCTAGGGTTAGGGCTAGGGTTAGGGCTATTGTTAGGGTAAGGGGGCGATATCGCTGCCCATTCATGCGGAGACGTGGGGGCGTGGCCTATCGCCGGCGTCATCGCCCCTACGTCGCCACATGTAAAGGGGCAATGTCGCCGGTCCCGGACGGTCGCCTGGTTTCACAGCAGTGCTGTGAAACCTGGCGACCATCATGGGGCAATGTGCACACATTGCCCCATGTAACCGGGCGGCAGTAACCTGTCAGGCGATGGGAGCCATAGGCTCCCATTGTCCTGCATCGCCGCCGGGGTTGTCAGACACCCCGGCGGCGATGTCGCCCTACAGGTTGCCGGAACGGGGCTGGAGGAGTCGCCCCGTCTAAACGGGGGACGGCGCTGGTGGCGGGGGCGGCGTGAGCGTGCGCGCCCCCGCCATTCACCGCCGACATCTCGAGCCCCGTCGCCCCGTGTGACGGGGCCGTTAGGGCTAGTGTGTTAGGGTTAGAGCCTGGGCTGCAGACGAGAAGAGGGGCGGGAACACCCTAGGAAAGCTGGATGCTTCCCTCAGTTACCCTCCTCTCCTCTGTCACAGGGACATCCAGCGATGTCCCCGCTGTGATCGTCGGTGAGAGCTCCTTCGGATGCCTCCATATGAGTTCCTGGTTCCGTCTCTGTGAGCCGCAGCGGCTCATTGGAGGCGGAACTGGGTTGGAGGCGGAACTGGGCGGGAAATACAAATGTATAAAATTTCTGCCCTTAAAAGAAATAAAAAAAAAAAATGGTACCGCTTTTAGCACAAAATTCCTGACATAATCATACCGCCAGGGAGGTTAATAACTTCTATTCACAACAGTGAACAAGGATCATTCACTGGGTTGTGCATACGATAGCTGCTTGCCACCTCGTTGGTGCGTCGTCCATGATATCTAGATGTGAGACATCTCACCAACGGTGTCAAAAAGATGTCCTAATGACCACGCTCCTGTGAGATCGTTGGTGATATCCTAACGATATTGAAGCGTGTAACAGTACCTTTACTTCATAACTGGACAGGTTGATTTCACTGAACTGTGATTGACTTGGAGTTACATTGTGTTGTTTAAGTGTGCCCTTTATTTATTTTTGAGCAGTGTGCTTGTGTAGGCATATGTATGCTACAAGTATGCACTTTGACTTAAGAGTGCCCCACCTAATACATTTTTTTTAGATAAGAGCCATTGCTCTTTTTTTGATTTATGATGCAAGTACAAATGTGAGTTACGAGCAGCTGCTGAATGCTCATGTCTTCCTGCTCATAAAGCAACTGAATATTCTGTTTTCCCCCACTCATCACCCCAGGCATGGGGAGCAGCGAATATAGTATCCTGGCAGCTAATCAGCATGTATAAGTGCAGTGTTCCCACACACTGATCACTGTCTGCATCGTCCCGCACACTTAAAAAAAACAAAAACTTTATATTCACCCTCTGGCGTCTTTCACACATCCGTGCAAAGGCACATGTGAGAGAGGCCGTTTTTTGGGGCCAATGTGTTCTGCATCGTATGACATATGTGTGCAATTCATGTGACATAGCACACGGACAGCATGTCATTGTAAATTCACCTGTCTCCAACACTGCCTGTCCATTTCACTTCCGGGTCCGCTGCATCTCTCAATGCAGTGAATATTCATGAGCTTAACGAGTGGCCCAGAAGTGAGAGGGACAGGAGCATCGCTGGAGTCAGGAAAATATAAAATTCTTTATTTTTACACTAACTGTCTTAGCTCATGTCCGTGCACATGGATGTGAAACTGATGACATCCGTGTGCAGGTCGAATTTTGCACTGACCCATTGACCTAAATGGGTCTGTGCTGCCGTTCAAAATCAGATATGTCTCCATGTGGAGCACACGGACACACGATCAGTGCAGAAACACGGGCATGTGAAGGAAGCCACAGTGTAAACTGTGAATATGTAACTATGTGTCTCCAGCATGTGGCTGCACGGACAGAACACCTACAGGAGACACCTACATGTGAACGAGGCTTCCCTCTGATCACCAGCAGCGTGGCATTCTCATCATGCAGGCAGCTGTGTATGAGAGCGGGTTACTGATCAGCTGACATGTTTCACACACAGAGCTGCCTGCATGATTAGAATGTCGGACTGCTGGGAATCAGTGGAAGGGTGAGAATATATTTGCTTTTTAAGTGTATGGTGTGATGGGGACATGCACCAGGATGGGATTGGACGGGGACTCATGTACCAGAATGGAGGGGAGGGGGCCATGTACCAGGATGAGGATCATATATACCAGGATGGGGCCATGTACCAGTATGGGAGACCATCTGTACAAGTAGGATCTGGAACAGATTAATAGCATTTACCGTATTTTTCGGACCATAAGAAGAATTTTTTTCTCAAAATATTTGAGGGGAAAGAGGGGGGTGCCCTTATGGTCTGAATATAGGACCTGTGTGGTTGCTGGGCTGTGCTGGGGCGTGCTGCGGCTCTGGAGCGGGCTGAGAGGAGGCTGCAGGGGGGTGCTGAGGCAGCGGGAGGTCACGTGCTCCCGCATATTATGCTAATATAATATGCACTGCATCCCGCTGTGCATCACCTCGGTGCTGAAGCTGTG
Source organism: Allobates femoralis (assembly GCA_033576535.1). Taxonomy (NCBI): domain Eukaryota; kingdom Metazoa; phylum Chordata; class Amphibia; order Anura; family Aromobatidae; genus Allobates; species Allobates femoralis. The sequence continues at coordinate 236,241,734 of JARQOC010000002.1, forward strand.
CTGAGAGATGGCGAACGGTTGCCGTGTATATTAAATTAAGTGCAATGTACACCTCCCCATCACTAGATATGCCCCCATCTTCCTGGATATGGCCCCCCTTCTTCCTGCACACAAGAAAATAACAAACAATCTAAAACTCACCCTCCAGTGCTTTCTTCCATCTTTCCTGCTGCTAGCATTCGTGGTCTGAGTCCTCCTGCGTACCCAGGGCAGACAATCATGTGATCAGGCGCGCAGTGACGATGTCACTCTGCTGTAGCAATCACATGATCGGCTGCCCCAGGAATGCAGGAGGACTCAGACCACGAATGCTAGCAGCAGGGAAAGATGGAAGAAAGCACTGGAGGGCGAGTTTTACATTGTTATTTTCTTGTGTGCAGGAAGATGGGGGGCCATATCCAGAAGGATGGGGGAGGCATATCCAGGACGATGGGGAGTAATGATCCTGGATGGTGGGGGGCTGTATACCAGGATGAGGGCTATATACCAGGGTGCTATATCTCAGGGTGGGGGCTGTTTATCAAGATGGGGGCTATATACCGGGGTGGGAAGCTGTATACCAGCATGTGTGGCTATATACCAGGGCGGGGGGCTGTATACCAGGATGGGGGGGGGGCTATATGCCAGGATGGGGGGCTATATCCCAGGGTGGGGGGATGTATACCAGGATGAGGGGTTGTATGCCGGGGTGGGGGGCTATATCCCAGGGTGGGGGGCTGTTTACCAAGATGGGGGCTATATACCAGGGTGGTGGGCTTTATACCAGGATGTAGGGCTATATACCAGGGTGGGGGGGCTGTATACTTGGGGCGGCTATATCCCAGGATAGAAAGCCATATCCAGGATCGGGGATGCTACCGTGTTTTCCCGAAAGTAAGACAGGGTCTTACATTCTTATTGTGGCCAAAAGTGGCCCCCTGTCTTACTTTCGGGGGGGGGGGCCTTACATTGGAGGCCCCACCATCCATCCATCCATCCATCCACACACTGCAGCCATCCATCCACACATTCCCACACATACAGACAGACACATGCATACACATATATACACATATATACACACCATACACACCACACACACACATAGCACCGCTTCTTACCGGGTCCGGTGTGGGGTCCCCGATGGTCCTGTGCCGTCCTCTGTGCTCCGGTCCGGTCCCTGAGATGATCCGCTGCCGTCCGCCGTGTTCCGGTGCCGTTTTGCACCGGTATTGCTGGTCCTAGGCTCCATGGTCCCTGTTCTTCCGGTGTTCAGGCCGCACCTCCGCCCAGGTCATAGTGTGGGCCAATCAGCATAGCGGCGCTCAAGCAAGTGTAATGAGGTGTGCAATTCAGACTGTATCATAGAAATGGATATAGAAATGAGCTGTGCACAGTCCGCCACTGCCCCCTTGTGGACAATTGCTGAAATGACTGCAGAGAGAAAAAAAAAACAGCATTGATTGCTGCTCCCCTCCCCCAACAGCCATGTGCTGAGGAGGAGAGAGGGCGGGAGATTAGTACAGACACAGAGTTGAACAAGAGAACATCTGCCTGTGGATGTGTGTTGAAAGAGGGCTACTTTGCAACACCTTGCCGGAAAAATCACCCCACAGAAGCCCCTGTGACTGATCCTGGGCCACTGGACTTTGGTGCTGTGACTCTGGCCGCTCTGCAAAACCTTGCCCGCCGTGCACCCAGAGTGCTTGTGCTGGGGCCGTGACCGACATAAGGGAGCCATTTGTGCTGCTGTGATCTCCCTTCTGCTGTTGCTCTGTGTGCCCTGAGACTGGGAGAGACAGACTGTTACCTGCAGAAGGAGACCAAAGAAGAAGAGTGAGGAGATCCCCAGGCCTGCGACGTGGGAGCGACATCTTCTTCTGTGAAAGACTGGTACGTGATTTTAGGGAAAGTTAGGGAAAGATACCTTTATTGTTGTGTTTTTTTCTTTTCTTGCTGCGTACCTGGAAGAAGTGAAGATCCAGAGACTCTAATATATACAAGTGCGCATATAGTTCGGTTGACTGTGAGATAAATATGTTTTACAGTAAAGAAATGTTACTACCGGTTAAACCTGAGTATGGGGATTCTGTTGAGAAAGATCATACACACACACCCGCGGCCTTACCACCGGTCGCTACATCTGGCGTAGTCGGCAGGATGTGTGATCAACAGAATCTCCTCCCGGTAGTACCTTATAACCAGACTTATACTACGGCCTGCAGGTCCATATCCGGTGCCAGCAGTCCGAGCAGTGACACGGAGGAATTGAAGCAGATAGTAGCAGAGTTGCAGAAACAGATACTGCAGCTACAGCTCAGGCTAGACCAACAGGCGGACAGGCAAGCGAGACAGCAACCCAGTCGGCCTATGGGAAGGTGCTGGACATGCGGCGACCCCCGCCATAGGGCAAACCGTTGTCCGAATCCTCCACCCGTGGTCCGATATACTAGAACCAGCAAGTCGTGCCCCACAACAGCCGCCACCTTTAAACTAGACGCCCCAGCCAAAGCGGCTCGCTCGGCAGGGGAGATCTGGGAAAAGGGTGTGAAGAGACAGAGCCAGACCGATAAGCAAGTACTGGCCACTCGGGTCCAGGGGACGGTGAAGTGGTTTAATGTCCGCGATGGGTATGGCTTCATCAACAGGAATGACACAAAGGATGACGTGTTTGTACATCAGACTGCCATAAAGCGTAACAATCCTCGTAAGTGCCTCCGCAGTGTTGGTGATGGGGAGGTGGTACAGTTTGATGTTGTGAAGGGAGAGAGGGGTACAGAGGCCGCTGACGTCACCGGTCCTGGGGGTGTTCCCGTTAAAGGAAGCAGATTTGCCCCCAACCGACGCCGCTACCGCCGGCGATCCTACTCTCCCCGGGTAGAAAACGTGACTGAGTTTATTGGAGATATTGTGAGCCCTGAACAAGGGAGCGAAGGTGAACGGGGGGATGACGGTTTCCCCCGACAGAGGTCCCTACTCCGCCGGAGAGCAATCCCTGTGATATCAACGGCCATCACTGCCTTGGAGCCGATGGTTGTTGACAGGGACTGTCAACCTTTAAGTGGGGGGGTATGTAATGAGGTGTGCAATTCAGACTGTATCATAGAAATGGATATAGAAATGAGCTGTGCACAGTCCGCCACTGCCCCCTTGTGGACAATTGCTGAAATGACTGCAGAGAGGAAAAAAAAAACAGCATTGATTGCTGCTCCCCTCCCCCAACAGCCATGTGCTGAGGAGGAGAGAGGGCGGGAGATTAGTACAGACACAGAGTTGAACAAGAGAACATCTGCCTGTGGATGTGTGTTGAAAGAGGGCTACTTTGCAACACCTTGCCGGAAAAATCACCCCACAGAAGCCCCTGTGACTGATCCTGGGCCACTGGACTTTGGTGCTGTGACTCTGGCCGCTCTGCAAAACCTTGCCCGCCGTGCACCCAGAGTGCTTGTGCTGGGGCCGTGACCGACATAAGGGAGCCATTTGTGCTGCTGTGATCTCCCTTCTGCTGTTGCTCTGTGTGCCCTGAGACTGGGAGAGACAGACTGTTACCTGCAGAAGGAGACCAAAGAAGAAGAGTGAGGAGATCCCCAGGCCTGCGACGTGGGAGCGACATCTTCTTCTGTGAAAGACTGGTACGTGATTTTAGGGAAAGTTAGGGAAAGATACCTTTATTGTTGTGTTTTTTTTCTTTTCTTGCTGCGTACCTGGAAGAAGTGAAGATCCAGAGACTCTAATATATACAAGTGCGCATATAGTTCGGTTGACTGTGAGATAAATATGTTTTACAGTAAAGAAATGTTACTACCGGTTAAACCTGAGTATGGGGATTCTGTTGAGAAAGATCATACACACACACCCGCGGCCTTACCACCGGTCGCTACACAAGCGTCATCGGGCGCTTGCCTCTGACGTCAGCGCCGCTATGCTGATTGGCCCACACTAAGACCTGGGCGGAGCTGCGGCCTGATCACCGGAAGAACAGGGACCATGGAGCCTAGGACCAGCAATACCGGTGCAAAACGGCACCGGAACACGGCGGACGTCAGCGGATCATCTCGGAGACCGGACCGGAGCACAGAGGACGGCACAGGACCATCGGGGACCCCACACTGGACCCGGTAAGAAGCGGTGCTATGTTTGTGTGTGGTGTGTATATATGTGTATGCATGTGTCTGTACGTGTGTATGTATGTATGTATGTAAACCCCCTTCCCCCCGTGTTTCCCCGATAGTAAGACCCCCCCTCCCCCTACCCTGCCTTACATTCGGGGGGGGGGGGGTCTTACATTAGCAGACCCCCCCGTCCCCCCCCACCCTGTCTTACTTTCGGGGCGGTCTTACTATCGGGAAAACACGGTATGTACCAGAATGGGGAGCCATATTTCAGATGGGGGGCTATATCCCAGTATGAAGGCCTGTATACCAGGATTGGGGGCCATATCCAGGATGGCGATTATATACCAGGATAGCGAGGTTATACATTACTTGGAAGGGGCCAAGGATGGGGACATTACCGCATAATTGTCAGCAGCACACACCCCCGTAACAGTACATTATAACCATATTTTTTGCATTTTTTTTTTTTTCATTTTCCTCCTCTAAAATCTGGGTGCGTCTCAGTCCAAAACACATGGTAACTTTAAATTGATATGAGCAACTTAAACTCATAAAGGTATCACTGTACATACACAAGCAATTTATGTGTGTATATATATATATATATATATATATATATATATATATATATATATATATTTAGTGCTATTGTATGGGAAGCGCCTTCCCACATCCTCGGTCACCACACAACACCGCTTGGTATAGGGTTGCCCTGTGAGGACTCAGGAGGAGCTCCGTTCGCACAGACAACACAATCAGTCACGTGTGTCACGTGTCCGGAAGCTTCACATTACGTCATCGCTGTACCCCCGCCCCACGCTCACTCTCACCCTTGACTTTGCCGTGGTTCAGTCATGGCCTCCTGTGATTGGCTCATCCACGCCCCAGTCACGGCCACTCCCCCGTCATCAGATCTTGTGATTGACTGTTTAACACCTCCATCATTTTTTACCCGGCTTCACTTCCTGTCCGTCGTCTTAGCGATTCTGCTAGCGAATTGGTTGTCTGAGTTGTCAGTCATCCTATCCGCTCTTCTGATTGGACGCAGCAGCTGCAATTCAAGGCGCATGAACGAGACCTCCACACTCACGTGGGTGTATGACACTTGTTTGCAAACATTCTAGACGCGGTCACGTGGTGCTGCACGTGGAGCGCAGGGGTATGCACGTGATAGCTGTGAGGCCTGGAGGAGGCTGTATGAGGGCTGTGCAGTGACTGGTAGCAGTGGATCGGCCGCTGTATTAGGTTACATGGTGGACTCATTATTTAATGGTCCTATATTGTTCCTGGTTTTGTAAGAGTTTTATTGCCGTTTTTATGACAAAAAGTTAATGTGATGTAAATTTCCAATATTGTGACAAAAAACATTCTGGTTCTTAAAAAAGTAAAGTGTGAACAGGACTCCAGGAGGGATGGACACTTTGTAGTGATTATTCATCCTCAGAGCTTGTGAACTGGCCTCAGGGTCAGAAAGCTGTAAATTCCCCTCCCCCGATCCAGCGCTGCCTCCGCACTGTTAGTTCCGGTGATTGGCTGCAGCAGTGAGGTAATTATAGAGCTTGTAACTGCTGCAGCCAATCACCAGACTCGGCAACTTTCTCCATCTACCTTGGTACAGCCACTGAGCGCAGTGATTGGCTGTAGAAGTGAGGTAATTATAGAGCTTGTAACCGCTGCAGCCAATCACCGGACTCAGCAATTTTCTCCATCTACCTTGGTACAGCCACTGAGCGCAGTGATTGGCTGCAGCAGTGAGGTAATTATAGAGCTTGTAACCGCTGCAGCCAATCACTGGACTCAGCAACTTTCTCCATCTACCTTGGTACAGCCACTGAGCGCAGTGATTGGCTGTAGCAGTGAGGTAATTATAGAGCTTGTAACTGCTGCAGCCAATCACCAGACTCGGCAACTTTCTCCATCTACCTTGGCACAGCCACTGAGTGCAGTGATTGGATGCAGCAATGAGGTAATTATTGAGCTTGTAACTGCTGCAGCCAATTACCAGACTCGGCAACTTTCTCCACTTACCTTGGTACAGCCACTGAGTGCAGTGATTGGCTGCAGCAGTGAGGTAATTATAGAGCTTGTAATCACTGCAGCCAATCACCGGACTCGGCAGCTTTCTCCATCTACCTTGGCACAGCCACTGAGCGCAGTGATTAGCTGCAGCGGTCACATGCTCTGTAGACGTGAAGTCATTGCTGCAGTAGATCAAGAAATACTGGAGCAGAGCTCTGAGAGCTGAACTGAGGAAGAAGAGAGATGAGTGCTCTGCAACCCTACACTACGATAACTGATAATAGGAAAACCCCTAAATAATAGTGGCCAGTGTTTGAGAAGCACCAAAAAGTGCCTTCAAGAGACTGCACATTTTATTCACACACATTTAACCATTTAAGTGCCATAGTCTTACATGATTTTGGGATTGCTTGTGCGATGGGGGCTAAGAAGAAGCAGAGTTCTCTCTACACATGGCTGAGGCCAGATGGGTTGTATAGCTGTCACATGTGACTAAGGCTACATTCACACACTGCGTAAACATTCAACCAAGGAAACCTGAAGTTCCATCATTTATCGTTAAACCCGAGGAGCCACTGTGCTGATAGTAGCATGGAACACCTGTTCTTTTATGGATCTCAGATCCCAGACTTATATGTTGGATTTACTGGAGTATTATTATACTGTCTGGGATCTGAGATCCATAAAAGAACAGGTGTTCCATGTTACTATCAGCACAGTGGCTCCTCGGGTTTAACGATAGATGATGGAACTTCAGGTTTCCTTGCTTGAATGTTTGCCATCGAATACCCTGTAATCCATTGAGCAGTTACTGAGAAAGGGTTAATGACTAGAGAGTAATAGCTTGTGTATACATTAGTCTTTATGAATAGACGGGTTTTGCTTACTTATAAGAATATGAAAATGTTAATGCTGTTTTAATAGAACTATATATTGTGAGTATTACTTATGAAATCAGGAGTTGTTCCTAGTAACCAGAAATATATATGGTGTAATCATGTTTTTATTGGTTTTTATTTGTTTTCTATGTGAATTTAAGGTTAATGTGACTTGTGATGATTGTTGTGATAATTTGTGCTTTGTACATTTATGTGATGTTGGGACCTATGACGTGTTTTCCATCTCATTTCCGGCCAATGGCTGTATTTAACTTGTGATGGCTGTGTAACTCTATGCTCCTGAAGAAGTGTACAGTGGGTACACGAAACGCGTCGAGACCTTTAGAGGAATAAAGATCTTTTTTATAGAGATCTGAGACCTTTTGAGTGAATTCCTTATTGATGTTGATGAACAGCACGATCTTCAAGCCGGATTTCTCCACATATTTCTTTCTCATTATAAGGACCTGGAATGCGCATTGTTGTTCAGACAATGCCTATTCCAGCAACTATAATCACAGGCACAGGAGGAAGTGATGTCACACGTGGGCAGGAATAATCCTGTTCCCGTGTGACATCTGTGCACTGTCGCTTTAGCAGTGCAACACTGCTAAAGCGAAATAAAACAAAGCAATGTGTTAAAAAATAAAAACCTTTGAAACTCACCCCTCCAGAGACTGTCCCGGGACGTCCAATCGCTGGCAGGACCTGAATCAGTTGACCGGCGGCAAACCGATCAGCTGATGTGTCATGTGACAGCATCAGTTGAGCGGTTTAAACCGGCCGCCACTGACACATCAGCTGTTAGTTTAAATTGCCTGCCAACACCGAACAGCTGATGTCAGTGGCGGGCGGTTTCAGCTGACAGATCAGCTGTTCGGTTTTGGCGGACGATTTAACCTAACAGCTGATCTGTCAGCTTATTCAGGTCCTTGAACCTGATATTGAACATCTGATCGGTTTGCCGGGCGGATCCGGATTGGACGTCGTGCGACCCTCGAGCCTGGGCTACGTCAGAGGGGGTGTTCTTTTCTTTAATAAAGATGGAGTCATTAATTGTGTTGTGTTTTATTTCTAATAAAAATCTTTTTCTTTGTGTTTTTTATTTTTTTTTAATCTTAACTAGAAATTCATGGTAGTCATGTCTAATAGTGGCGTGATCCCATGGATTTCAGGCTTAGGGCCAGCTGGCCCTAACACCATTATTCCACAGAGAGCCACCCGGCACCAGGGCCGCTAGACGATTTGGATACTGAGCCGGAATATGGCGCTTCTTTGAACGCACCATTTTCTGGGGTGGCTCTGGACTGCAATTCACAGCAGGGAGGGCCAGAAAGCTTGGGCCACCCTGCACTGCAGATTCCAGCCTCCAGTTGCGTAGTTGTACTTGGCTAGACACAAAAATAGGGCAAAGACCACGCTGTTTTTTAAAATTATTTCATGAAATAATAAAAAAAAGGCTTCCCTATATTTTTGGTTCCCAGCCAGGTACAACTAGGCAGCTGAGGTTTGGGGGCAACCCGTACCTGCCTACAGTACCTGGCTGGCATACAAAAATATGGCAAAGTCCACGTCATTTTTAAAAGACAAAATTCATTAAAAAATATATAAATAAAACCCCTAACCCTAGGGTTAGGTTAGGTTTAAAAAAAAAAGCACGGGCTCCCATGGCATTTTCTATTGCCAGCTAAGGGTAACCACAGCAGATACTGGCTGCTAACCCCCCCCCCCTTCCCCCCTGCTGCTTGGTGTTACCTTCACTGGCAATGTAAAATCCACAGGAGCCGGTTTGTTTTTTTTTAATTTTTTTTTACAAAAAAAAACCAAAATCATGACGTGGTCTTCCCCATATTTTTGTATGTCAGCCAGGTACAGCAGGCAGGTATGACATAAAACACAACACAATTAGTGACTCCATCTTTATTAAAGAAAATAAACCCTCCTCCGACATAGTCCAGGCTCGAGGGTTGCGCGATGCCCAATCCAGAACAAATATCATCTGATCGATTACCCGGTAAACCGATCAAATGATTGATATCAGGCTCAAGGATCTGTATCAGCTGACAGATCAGCTGTTAGTTTAAATCGGCCGCCAAAACCGAACAGCTGATATGTCAGCTAAAACTGCCCACCCCCGACACATCAGCTATTCGGTGTTGGCGGGCGATTTAAACAGCTGATGTATCAGCGGTGGCCGGTTTTAACCGCTCAGTGACACGTTGTAGAGGCCAGGGTAGCAAGGAGCGGGATGTAGGGGGTCAGGGGAGCCTACTCTGGCCCTGATACTGGGGTCCCTGGCTCACCCTGATCTTGAAGGTACCTCTGAAGGTGAGGAGGTTCGAGCCACCGACCTAAATCCCTGACTCCTAAGAAGCCCTAGGCATAAGCCCCTACCTCCACCCAAGGGCAAGGAACCCAGCAACTTCCAATGGAGAATATTACTGCAGCTCCAGATCAGCTTCTGCTCACAACAGGTCACAGTCCAGAAGTGAACTGAATCAGCGAAAACAGGTGTATGTGAGCTGATCTATTTAAGGGTACCTTCACACGCCGCAATCTCGCCTGGCAATCCTAAAGGCGATATTTTACCCTGGAGCAATCGCTGTGAAATTGCCTCACAGTTGCGGCGTGTGATTGGGGAATTTCGCGGCGATAAATCTCCTCTCAGCCGTCGCCTGATTCCTGAACAGTGCTCAGAAATCAGCCGCAACCATGAAGGTGATATTTCCATGTTGTGGTGTGTGATAGGGCTATAGTGATGGAACCAGCGTTGCCTAGAATTTCCCATAGGCGTGCCTCAACCGTTCTGTAGTCCATGCCCCGTCTGCGATGATTGGTGTTGGCTACTGTGTTACCATTGGCTGTCAGTTGATAGGACGCCATATTTGAAGAGCTGTCCATTCAGCAACACACACGTCTTCAATGGCGTCATGTATTAGCCAGCTTTCCAGAGCAGGCTGACCAATCGTAACTCTGTTGCGTTGTCCAGTGAGCACGTATGGGGCGCAGTGTAAACCACTGTGGCACGCCTATCTCCTCGCACCGCTGAACATGTACGTCCACATTGCCTTTGGAATTGCAGCGTGTGAAGCGGCGATGGAATGAGGCAAGATTGGTTCTGTTGTAGGTGAGGCGATTTCCAGAGCGACACATCGCCTTACTTTCAGGGCGAGATTGCGGTGTGCTGAAGGCGTGGTCCCTGATCCAGACAAGGTGACAGCTATCAAGGATCGGCGATCTGAGGCTACCATGAAAAATGTGCACGCGCACGTTAGATCGCCTCATATCGCCAGGCGAGATTGCGGCGTGTGAATGTACCTAAGGCCGAGGGGTGGGGAGCAACCAGCCCAGACACGCCCCTCAGCATACCTAAGCATTCACACACACACCTGCTACTACATACCCCGCTCGTGAGCTTCATCTACTCACACTGAGCAGGGGGAAAAAAAGGCTTAATTTAAACCTACAGCAGCAGCACTTCCATACTACAAGGCAGTCAATACGTAACACTCAGCTGATGCTGTCACGTGACACATCAGCTGATTGGTTTGCCACCGGTAACACAGGAACTGATGTCAAAGTGATGTCATCAACAAGGTGTATTTAATGGCAAAGGTGTATTAACTGGACAACGCAACAGATAATATTCTCCATTGGAAGTTGCTGGGTACCTTGCCCATGGGTGGAGGTAGGGGCTTATGCCTAGGGATTCTTAGGAGTCAGGGATTTAGGTCAGTGGCTCGAACCTCCTCACCTTCAGAGGTACCTTCAAGATCAGGGTGAGCCAGGGACCCCAGTATCAGGGCCAGAGTAGGCTCCCCTGACCCCCTACGTCCCGCTCCTTGCTACCCTGGCCTCTACAACGTGTCACTGAGCGGTTAAAACCGGCCACCGCTGACACATCAGCTGTTTAAATTGCCCGCCAACACCGAATAGCTGATGTGTCGGCGGTGGGCAGTTTTAGCTGACATATCAGCTGTTCGGTTTTGGCGGCCGATTTAAACTAACAGCTGATCTGTCAGCTGATACAGATCCTTGAGCCTGATATCGATCATTTGATCGGTTTGCCGACAAACCAATCAGATGATATTTGATCTGGATTGGGCATCGCGCAACCCTCGAGCCTGGACTATGTCAGAGGGGAGTTTATTTTCTTTAGTCATAAATCCTGATCTTTTTTTCTCCTTTGCAACGCTGGATCTGCAGTGGCCAGGCTCTTTATGTTGGTTGTGACACATCACAACCTCATCAGGTGAGTGGACCACCATAGTTATTGTGCTGGTGTCCCTCGGTTTACCGCCTTAGTGCGCTCCCCTTTCTCTTCTTTTAAAGGTAAAGATATTCCTGGACCAATGGTACCTCCATGTAATTAACTTATTCTGTAAATTCATAAAAGCAAAGAGCTCTGTCTCACTGTTAAGACCTACTGGTTGTAAATTGTTAAGCTGAAAAATCCAATGGCTTTTGATACTAGACATCTGATGTATAAAGTTACTCAGTCTCCAATGTTTTTTTACTCTTTCAATACCCCTAAAAAGGCTCCCCTTAAAGGTACTATTGTCACGGTCGCCAGGCCGGGGTACTCAAATCCGATGGATGTCACGGTAGCAGTCCCAGAGGTTGTGGCCCATGACATAACATGTTAAAGGGGGATTTAAAAGGGAATTGTTTGTCTTGACGCCATCTGAGGTTTCTAGTGAGGGATGACCAGCACTGTGTATGGTAGTCCCCAGGGTTAGGCAGCTAGTTGGAGTGTAGTGGTGGTGAAGTGAAGGTGATGGTGGTTGTAGTAGCTGAAAGTGCCGGGGTTCAGAGAGGCACAGTAAAGAGTAGACAGATATAGGATTCTTGCAGTTCTTACCGGTCACATTTACTGGAGTTCAGTGCAGACACAACCCAGCCAGGGTACTGTATTCACCAGGATTGCAGCCTGGCCAGCTCACAGGTAAACAAGGTCTATTCTTCTGAGACACAGGGAATATGGCCTTCCTTGCTGCCCTTTCTCTCTGACACTGCTACCCCTTGTCATCCTAGTGTCCTGTGGTTACAAGTGCCAGAAGGAAGCTGACTGCGGGTCCTCTGCGTGACTACTTTGCAAGTCCTCTTGACCCTATCCAGTTCTTTAGCCTTGGGAGAGTCCATAATGACAGTCATTGTACATTCAGCCCAGTGACCCCCAGTTTCTCGGCTGGTCCTGAAAATTGGGGCTAGTACCTCTGCACATCTAGTTCCTCTGCCCTCCAGGATGGCCAGCTACAGATTTGGGTCCTAAGGCCTAGGATTCACAGCTGACCCATGTATTTCCTGCTCTTTCCTAGCTCCTGACTTCACTAGAACTCATTCCTCTTTCTTTGCCTCCCACCCCTAACCAAACCCCTTCCTCCAGCCAGTAGATGGGGACTGCTCTGAATGTGAGTCTCTTCCTCCCAGCATCTCCCTGGCCTTAAGTTTGGATTGTGTTTGATGTATGTTGGGGGTTTCAGCAAAGTTTTCCCTTCTTACCTATGACCATAAACCCACACCTATTAGATAGGTGCAGTACCACAGTGGCGACCGAACTGCGTAGGCAGCACATTATCCCCCTGTTAAACACAACACGTCCGCGGCTGGAATACAAGAACAGAGGTCTTAAAGGGAACCAACCACCCCCAATGACCCCCCCGGACTATTAATATCGGTCCCTACACACAGCACATACATGTGCTGCAATGATTTTTGCTAAAAAAACTGTTTTGTAAAACTTAAGATAATGCTTTTGAAAGTTTAAACTGAAGGGACGGGTGGGCGTTACTTATCTGTGGCAAAAGCCGAGTAGCAGCTGCCAGTCATCCTCCTGTGTCCCGCAGTAGCAGTTATGGCCAGCCCTTTTCAGCGTCACAGCATGGTGCACGGGCTCGCATGCCCGTGCACACGTCATCATCTACAGCTGGGTTGCGAGCGCGCGCTCTGACTTCCACAGCCGAGCGCAGGAAGTCAGAGCGCGCGCTCGCAACCCGGCTGTAGATGATGACGTGTGCACGGGCATGCGAGCCCGTGCACCATGCTGTGACGCTGAAAAGGGCTGGCCATAACTGCTACTGCGGGACACAGGAGGATGACTGGCAGCTGCTACTCGGCTTTTGCCACAGATAAGTAACGCCCACCCGTCCCTTCAGTTTAAACTTTCAAAAGCATTATCTTAAGTTTTACAAAACAGTTTTTTTAGCAAAAATCATTGCAGCACATGTATGTGCTGTGTGTAGGGACCGATATTAATAGTCCGGGGGGGTCATTGGGGGTGGTTGGTTCCCTTTAAGTAAAACATACAAAATTTTTTCTTTGCATAAATGTCAAACAACATCTTTCCTTTGTGGAAGGCACATTTTCTTGAACGTTACAAAAGTATAGAAATATAAAACAGTGTAAAACATTTAGTAAACTTCTGCAACGACGCCAGTGCAGTGCGTCACATCACAGCATTTGTAGCGCATACGTGGATCACCACCCCAAACCACCTTTCAACTCCATCTCTGGGCGTGGCTACAGGGCACAAAGACCATGTTTGACCTTTTTCTGTGGCAACGCAGATGGGTTTTGAGGTCTATTAAATGCAAAAACTTACATAGTGCAGAAAGTTCGGTTAAAGTGCAACTGGTTCCAAGGGTGCACTTTAGAGTCATGGTTTGAAACCAACAGGAGAAGCAACGTAAGAGGTGCAACTATGTAAAGGTTTGAGTCCTGGCCACCACACAGTCCTGTGTGTCCATATAAACTTAATTCTAAGACCTGGCCAGTCAGCACACAAACAATACTAAAAACTTTGCATTATACTATGCTTCACTGAGGTTGTACCAGCCAACTTTCTAGACAATTTACATTATGATCAGGTGAATGTAAATATCACATAGCATAATAGCAGGTTGTAACAGGCGTAACAGTGTGACTGGTTCTGTTTAGTCAGTTTACTTTTTCTTTAGTTACTAGAGGCGCTGCAAACACTGCCAGTGGGTGACTGCACTGGGGTTTGAAGCAGGGCCAGTTCCAGGCTTTTGTGGGCCCCGGGTGAAACAGTCTCAGTGGGCCCCTTTAACACAGATCATGATTCATGAATACGATATAGAATCTGCAGGCTGTGTATATATAATATAGAGGCTCCTGGGTGGGCTATATATATAATAATTGTCCAAGGCATCTGTCGGTCACAGAAATCGCGCGCCAGGCAGAGGCCGCTCATTGGTGCCCGCCTGAGGCGCAGACTATGCAAATAGGTGCGAGAATTCAATGTTCAAATTTCGCACCAATTTGCAGCATAGTGCCGCTGTAGCCGGGATACACGGTCTCTCCTCACAGCCCCCCGTTCCTCCTGCCCGCGCTCCCTGCGACCCCCCCCCCCCCGCTCTTCCTGCCCCCCTCCGCTCCTCCTGCCCTCCTCCTGCCCCCCTCCGCTCTTCCTGCCCCTCTCTGCTGCTCCTGTCCCTCCTCCGCTCCCCGTGGCCCCCTCCCCTCCCCGCTACTCCAGCTCCTCCACGGTGATAAAAATAAAAAAATCCCATACGGATACTTAACCTCCGTCGACTCGCTCCATCTGCGTCTTCTAGCTTCTAGAGGGCTTGATTTGAGGGGTAGGGGGGTCACAGAGGAGGGAGAGGAGCAGCGGAGGGGTGCAGGAGGAGCGCCACCATGCTGCCCCCCGCCACCTCCATCCTGCCCCGCCGGCTCCATCCTGCCCCCCCGCATCCATCCTGCCCCGCCGGCTCCATCCTGCCCCCCCTGCATCCATCCTGCCCCCCCCCGCATCCATCCTGCCCCCCCGCATCCATCCTGCCCTGCCGGCTCCATCCTGCCCTACGGACTCCATCCTGCCCCCCCCCACCATCATCATGCCCTGCTGGCTCCATCCTGCCCCCCACCACCATCCTGCCCCGCTGGCTCCATCCTGCCCCGCCGGCTCCATCCTGCCCTGCTCACCCCATACTGCCCCGCTCACCCCATCCTGCCCCGCTCGCCACCATCCTGCCCCGCCGGCTCCATCCTGCCTCGCTCGCTCCATCCTGCCCCCCCAATCCTGCCCATCCCCCGCCACCATCCGGCTCCATCATGCTCCCGCGGCTCCATCCTGCTCCTCCGGGTCCATCCTGCCCCGCTAGCTCCATCCTGCCCTGCTCGCTCCATCCTGCCCTGCTCACTCCATCCTGCCCCCCGTCACCATCCTGTTCCCCCCATCCTGCCCCCCATCCTGCCCCCGCCACCTTCCTGCCCCCCGCCACCTTCCTGCCCCCCGCCACCTTCCTGCCCCGCTTGCTCCATCCTGCCCCGCTTGCTCCATCCTGCCCCGCTTGCTCCATCCTGCCCCGCTTGCTCCATCCTGCCCCGCTTGCTCCATCCTGCCCCGCTCGCTCCATCCTGCCCTGCTTGCCACCATCCTGCTCCACCGGCTCCATCCATAGTGCTTCTATACATGTACTGTAATGTACCGCCATATACCATAACGCTTCTATACATGTACTGCCATATACTATGGTGCTGCTATACATGTGCTGTAATGTATCGCCATATACTATAGTGCTGCTATACATGTACTGTAATGTACCACCATATACCCTAGCGTTGCTATGCATGTACAGTTGTATTGACTCCCTTGCAATTTTGTCAGATAATACTCAGTTTCTTCCTGAAAATGATTGCAATCACAAATTCTTTGATATTATTATCTTCATTTAATTTGTCTTCAATGAAAAAACACAAAAGAGAATTAAGCAAAAAGCAAAACATTGATCATTTCACACAAAACTCCAAAAATAGGTCAGACAAAAGTATTGGCACCCTGAGCCTAATACTTGGTTGCACAACCTTTAGCCAAAATAACTGCGATCAACCGCTTCCGGTAACCATCAATGAGTTTCTTACAATGCTCTGCTGCAATTTTAGACCATTCTTCTTTGGCAAACTGCTCCAGGTCCCTATATTTGAAGAGTGCCTTCTCCAAACTGCCATTTTTAGATCTCTCCACAGGTGTTCTATGGGATTCAGGTCTGGACTCATTGCTGGCCACCTTAGAAGTCTCCAGTGCTTTCTCTCAAACCATTTTCTAGTGCTTTTTGAAGTGTGTTTTGGGTCATTGTCCTGCTGGAAGACCCATGACCTCTGAGAGAGACCCAACTTTCTCACACTGGGCCCTACATTATACTGCAAAATTTGTTGGTAGTCTTCAGACATCTTATGCTGTATTCATATATATCCAATCTCTGTATATATATGGGTTATTGGATATATATGAATACGGTTTTAACAAGTAAAGGGTATACAGACACACGGCATCACCCGGGGCGGACAGATGCCAATCATAATAAGGGAGCTCCAGTGTTTAAGGTGTAGATACACAAATATCAGACTTCTTATGCCATGCACACGGTCAAGCAGTCCAGTGCCAGAGGCAGCAAAGCAACCCCAAAACATCAGGGAACCTCTGCCATGTTTGACTGTAGGGACCGTGTTCTTTTCTTTGAATGCCTCTTTTTTTCACCTGTAAACTCTATGTTGATGCCTTTGCCCAAAAAGCTCTACTATTGTCTCATCTGACCAGAGAACATTCTTCCAAAACGTTTTCTCAGGTAAGTTTTGGCAAACTCCAGCCTGGCTTTTTTATGTCTTGGGGTAAGAAGTGAGGTCTTCCTGGGTATCCTACCATACAGTACCTTTTCATTCAGACGCCGACGGATAGTACGGGTTGACATTGTTGTACCCTCGGACTGCAGGGCAGCTTGAACTTGTTTGGATGTTAGTCAAGGATCTTTATCCACCATCCTCACAATCTTGCGTTGAAATCTCTTGTCAATTTTTCTTTTCCGTCCATATCTAGGGAGGTTAGCTACAGTGCCATGGGCTTTAAACTTCTTGATGACACTGCGCACGGTAGACACAGCAACATTCAGGTCTTTGGAGATTGACTTGTAGCCTTGAGATTGCTCATGCTTCCTCACAATTTGGTTTCTCAAGTCCTCAGACAGTTCTTTGAGCATGGAGAAAAGAAAGAGGACCAATGTGGTACACACAAGGACACAGGTCAGAGGTTGAGTCAACTTTAATCCATATCAACTGGCTGCAAGTGTGATTTAGTTATTGCCAACAACTGTTAGGTGCCACAGGTAAGTTACAGGTGCTGTTAATTACACAAATTAGAGAAGATTCACATGATTTTTCTAACAGTTCCAATACTTTTGTCCACCCCCTTTTTTTTTTTTTTTTTGGTAAATATATCTTTATTAAGATTTTTTTCAAAGCATTAACAAAACAAACATCAAAGTATCTGAAGTATATGTCACATTACAATGACAAAGAGAAATAACATACAGCCAGCTAAAGGAGCGTCACGACTCAAGATATTCTTATATTAAGCCATAGGCTGAAGCCATCTCTCTCTATCCATCCCACAAACACTACGTGGTGCCCCACCTCCGGCTTCAGCTAGAAAGGGGTTTGTCTGACTCCGGACAACACATATTGCCGTAGGGTATTAACATCTAAATATCTATTAACTTAGATAATATATCCATATTCGTCCATGGAGGGGGGGGAACTTAAAGGGTGAAAGAATTTAGAAAAGAGGGGGGGAGGTGGGAAAGGGACAAAGAGGGGATAGATTGTGACAGAGAAAGAGAAAGAACGAGAGGAGAAAGCGGAGCGAGGCGCAGCGGTACCCCGAGCAAGCCCAGGGGAGGAAGGAGGAGGGTTCCTAAACGTTTTCAACTAAATAAGTCCCCAAAATCAGGAACGTCACCAAACAAAATCCATTCAGTCCAGGTAGACATATATGACCGTTGGGTCTGAGAAAAGTCAGCCGACAATTCCTCATACCTACGGAGCTTCTCCATTTCCGAATACCATTCCAAATTGGAGGGGGATCACACTGCAGGCTGCGGCAAGGCAAAATCGGAGGATATCTTTCTTCTGGATCTTTCAAGAGCCAGGGAGCAGAGAGAGCAAGGCCATTTCAGGAATGCCTACCAGGTTTTTTCCCATGACTTGTAATTGCGAAACACTTTAATCCAGAACTCCTGGATCAATGGGTAGCCCCACCATATATGCAGCATAGTGCCTGTCTCAATGCCACATCTCCAACATAAAGGCGAAGTGTCCGGGGAGAATCTATGCAGCTTGTCTGGGGTAAGATACCACCTGTAGCGTAACTTGAGGCTCTTTTCCAAAGTCTTGCAGGAGCCGACTGACTTGCGAGCCATAAGGAAGCTCCTTTCCCACTCCAAGTCAGGTATCACCCTGCCCAATTCCCCCTCCCATGCTCTCCGATATCCTGGGGTCTCAGCAACTACAGACCTGGACAGAATCCCGTAAATAACCGAGATTCCTCTCAGGGGCGCCTCATCAGCCACAAAGACCTCCTCCACCTTAGAAAGTGACAATTCCGGGACCTTCTGTGTCGCAGAGATCCTATAAATGACTTCAGCTGTAGATACTCCCACCACTTAATTTTGACATGTGGAGAAGCTGCCTGAAGTGTCCCAAGGGGAGGAAGTTCACCATTGTGTAAGATATGTCCAATTCGAGTGTCATCTGCATCATTCCATCCCATAAGAGTCCGACTTGTCCACCCCCTTTTTTATGTTTGGTGTGGAATTATATCCAATTTGGCTTTAGGACAATTCTTTTTGTGTTTTTTCATTGAAGACAAATTAAATGAAGATAATAATACCAAAGAATTTGTGATTGCAATCATTTTCAGGAAGAAACTGAGTATTATCTGACAGAATTGCAGGGGTGTCAATACTTTTGGCCATGACTGTGCACACATAAACATACATCTACACCCACATACATACAAACACGTACACACATACACACACATACATACACATATGCATACACACATATACACATACACAGACATACATACACACACAAATACACATATGCACACATACACCTATACACACATACCTACACACATACACACTTATACATACATATACATACACACATACATACATGCCATGCCGCCCAAACCTAGATATGCAGGTAATACTGCCAGATGGTGCGAAACATATTAAACATCATAACAGGATAACATGTCACATTACACAGGTTATAATAAGTGGCAAACTTAGTATTGCTTTTTCCTACCGAGTCTTAATGGGCAGAAAAGGGAGGCTGTCAAGTGTTGTGACACATCAAGTCCTGTATCTTGGATGCTTCTCTTTTTTTTAACCAATGAATTTTTATTGGGTATTTACTCAGTTACAAACAAGACAGTGTCATAATCAATATTCAATGAAAATAAACAGGGAGAAGGGGGGGAGGGAGGGAGGGGAGGGGAATTACGGCATCGCAGGGCGAAACAGTTTATGTACCCATTATAGTAATCAATCAACAATAAAAATTATAACAGTCATATTCAAGGGTAGACAACATATCCGTGAGTATACATTTGAATTCCGGGGGAAATAAAATCAACTATGAGAGGTTATACCATAAAATTATTATTACCGCTCACTTTATATTAATTTCAGGTCTGAACTGTGTTATGTGAGGAGCTAAGCCATGGGTCCCACCATTGTTGGGTTTTAGTTCTTGATGGAAGGTCATGTACCAGCATAAGTTAATACATACAATGGGTATTAAGTCGAGTGATGATTTCCGTTATAGCAGGCGGAGTTGATGATCTCCAGTGAGCTGCTATCGTCAAACGCGTGGCTATTAGGACGTTGGTAAGAGAGGGGCGTAGTATTGATGGGAGATTTTCAATGCCTAGTCCCAATAAAGCCAGTTGTGCTGTTAAAGTAATAGGAATCTTTAATAAGTCCGTCAGTAGAGATTCTACTTGGAGCCATAAACGGTGTATGTGAGGGCATGACCACCACAGGTGGAGCATAGTACCCAGGTCCAAACAGCCCCTCCAACAACAAGAGGAACGAGAAGGGTCGTTTGTTCCGAATTTAGCTAGTCGAACTGGGGTCAGGTACCAGTTGAACAGTAATTTTTTGGATTGCTCCAGATGGGAGAGGCATCGGGAATATTTGATAGCATGAGCTGAAGCTAGGTGCCATTCTTCTAGAGATGCAGTAAAGTCAAGTCTGTCTTCCCATTTAAGCATATAGGCCAATTTCTCAGCTGATAGTGCTACTTGTGTCGTATTATATATTATAGAGACTCCTCTAGTAACATAATTTGTTTGTTTAAACAGACCTTGGAGAGGGAGTGAAGTGTTCAACGGGTCAAAGCTAGGAATATCAGCAGCTTTTAAGAAATGTTGCAGTCGAATATATGAAAAGAAGGAGTTTGTAGGGAGATTGAATTTACGGTGGAGGGTTTCTAATGGTGCTAGGTGATTCTGCTCCAGTAGTCTCCAGAGAAGGGGGGGATCTGGAGAGTCCGGAACACACCAATGCCTTAGGGCCCCTTTACACGCGGCTACATTTCTTGGGTGGCTACAGGTAACTTACTGGTTGCAGTGAAATCATGGAGACAAGGTTCTATCTTGTTGCTGTGTACAAATGGAATAATCTCACCATGATTTCACTGCAACCAGTAAGTTACCTGGTGACAAGCTACAAATGTAGCCGTGTGTAAAGGTACCCTTAAAGATATGTCACCCATAAGGAGTTCCACTGCCCGTAGAGTAATGTATCTGAAAAGGAACGATAGGTGGGTTTTGGAGAGTGCGCGCCAAATAGAGAGAGTTCCCTGTATAGTCTTAAGAGAACCAGTAGGGGAATGAGAGCGTAGAAGGTTCATTTCCAATAGGATACGTGTGGAACCTGCCGGTGCAAAATATGATTCTATCTGGAGCCAATGTGACAGGGGAGAGTGCGTCCACCAGGATCTTGCTGCTTCCAGGATTATAGCTGTATAATATGAGGCAATGTCAGGGACTCCAAATCCTCCTCTTTTAATCGGGAGAGACAAAGTTTTCATCGCTACTCTAGGGGTTTTATTATTCCAAATAAATCTGGTGAGTATAGATTGTATGGTGCGTAAGTATTTTTTAGGGAAGGGGAAGGGGATGCAGCGAAAAATGTCTAGAATCCTGGGGAGGAGCATCATTTTCACTGTATTTATTCGGGCCATCCAGGACAAATGATATGACGAATAGTCCAGACAAGCACTGCGGATGGATGATGTGAGGATCTCAGAATTAGAGCTCACAATGTGCTTTGAGTCAGTGATTTGAACGCCTAAATACTTAAAGCCTGTTGGAGACCATAGTGAAGGGAAAAGTGAGGCTAGATGTTGTTGTGAGTCTGAGGGGAGGTTGATAGGAAAAGCAGAGGATTTTGCAAGGTTCAATTTGTAATAAGAAGCTGCAGAGAAGTCTGTGAGAACAGAAAGAATAGCGGGGAGAGAGGTGCTTGGATTGGTGCATGTGAGGAGAACATCATCTGCATAGAGACTGATTTTGTGGTCAATCGGGCCAACCACAATCCCAGTGATCTCAGGATGCGAACGGATTATAGCGGCTCCATGACAAGGGCGAAGACTAGAGGAGAGAGGGGGCAGCCTTGTCTAGTCTCGTTAGAGATCGAAAAGTCCGAGGATGTGAATCCACCGGCCTTCACGAACGCGCATGGAGAAGAGTATAGAGCTAAAATAGAAGATCTTATATTACCTGAGAAGGCGAATTTGTCCAGAACAGCTGCCAAGAATCCCCAGTGTACTCGGTCAAAAGCTTTTTCAGCTTCAAGGGAGACCAGCACGCTGGGGGTACCTCTCTTCTCTAAGACCTCAATGAGGTCTATAACCCGCCTTGTCGCATCTCTCGCCTGTCTGTCTGGTATAAAACCCACCTGGTCTAAGGCGATCAAGGACGGAAGTACCCCCTTGAGACGTTCCGCCAGTAATTTCGCATACAATTTTAAGTCGCAATTTAGTAATGCTATGGGACGGTAATTAGCTGGATCGGTGGAGGATTTCCCCGGTTTGAGAATCGTCGAGATTGAGGCTCGAAGGCCCTCGGGTTTGATGTTCCCCTCACTTTGCCAATGGGTAAAGAGGGTTAGGAGACGGGGAGCGAGAAGAGGAGCGAAAGAAGAATAATATTGAAAGGAAAAACCGTCAGGGCCTGGGACGGATCTCTTTTTGGACTTTCGGATGACTTCTAATATTTCTTGTAGAGAGAACGGGGCATTAAGTGTATTCAGTTGAGATGGGGATAGTGTAGGGAGGTCGGCTTTAGCAAGAAAGGAAGAGATGATGGTCTGAGTTGGTTGTGGGGTCGAGGAAGAGGATTGGAGATTATAAAGTTCATTGTAGAACTCGCGGAATTGTTCAGCAATATGAATCGGATTTCGGATTGTTGTGCCTTGGGGAGAGGTGATTTGAGAAATTCGAGCGCGTACTTCTGATTTTTTAATCCTGCGCGCCAGTAGTGCCCCTGCGCGATCACCCATATTATAATAGTGAGCCTTGGTCTTTTTTAGTTGAAGTTCCACCTTAGTGAGGAGAAGGGCTCTCAGGTCATTACGGGATTTCGTGAGGACCGAGAGAGTGGCTGATGATGGGTTGGTTTTGTATAGAGATTAAAGTTCTTTCAATTTGTTTAAGAGGGAAGACAGAGTTACATTATACTGTCTCTTCTTAAATGCTGCGAGCTTAATTAAGTATCCTCTCATGACAGCCTTGTGGGCGAACCATAGTGTGTCCGGAGCGACATCATCCGTCTCATTTATATGAAAGAATTCTGTCAGTTGCGAGGATAACTCATCACAATTATCTTGTGAGATTAATAGTTGTTCATTAAGCTTCCAAGTCGAAAACTGGTTGCGGGGAGTAGAGTCTGAGAGGGTCAGGGTAATAGGGGCATGGTCAGACCACGTGATCAGGTCAATCTTTGAGTTCAGACAAAGGGGCAATAGAGAGTCACCGACTAGAATAAAGTCTATTCGACTGAATGAGCGGTGGCGGGGGGAGAAGAAAGTATAGTCGCGTTCAGTACTGTGGTGATATCTCCAGACATCATGGAAATGAAAGGAGTCAATTAATGGGCCCAGTTCTGTCCTATATGTTGATGTCGAGGAGCAGTCAAGTGAACGTATTAGGGGGCTGTTCAGGTCTCCGGCAATCAGTTTATGTCCAGTCATACTAGGAGTAAGGGAGTCTAGGATAGTGCGTACGAAAGTTGTCGGTTTATGGTTGGGGGCATAGAGGACAAGTAGGGAGAAGAGAACATCATTCAGTTTACATGTTATTAGAAGGAAGCGGCTCTCGGGGTCGGGGGTAGCAGTTATCAATTCAAATGTTAATCTATGTGAGATCAATATAGCAACTCCCGCTACTTTTTTCTTCGCATTAGCGAAGTACCGGTAGGGAAAGAGATGAGATTTTATACGTACATTGTCCTCCTCCAATAAATGAGTCTCTTGCAGTAAGACAATATCCGCTTTAGATTTTCGTAGCTGATTATATAAGAGGGAGCGCTTTTGTGGTGAGTTAAGACCGTTAACATTTAAAGATAAAACAGATATGGCCATATTGAAATTTGAATGGAAATTTTAGACAATAGGTATAGTATTAAGCACATCAGAATAATACAAAGCCTGCATGCATCTGTAATGTAAAAGGGAGCTTGGGAAGGAAGGAAAAGGGGGGAAAGTATCGTCAAAAAACAAAACACATTGAACCATAGTGTGTGAGCTGCAACAGAGGAATGCCCACACATCATGGAGCTTAACTTAGTAGTAAACAGGTTGAACGGGTTAAACGGTAGAGCACCAAGGGAGGGGTTCCAAGCAGAGGGACAGGAGGTCCGGAGAACCCCTTCCAGGCACTCACAGTTCAGTAGATTGGGAGGAGTAGTCCAGTTCAAATAACAAAGGACTAAAGTCTAGGGAGGGAGAGCGAGAGAAATAAAAAGTTTCGCTCAATGGGGCAAAAACCTTCGTATATCACAGGTCGTAACTAAGGGATAAGAATTATGTTAAAGAATTAAAGAGGGGGGAGGAAAGGAGGGATTTAGCTGGGGGGAGGGAAAGTGCAGCAAGAAGGAGAAGGGTGAGCTGTAAGAGCAGTTTTTATCTAGAGAGGCAGAGGGGGAGAGAATAGAATCAGTAGATAAAGAGGGGAAGGAAGAAAAGAGGAATAGTAAAGGTGGTTAGGAGAAAAGAATAAGGAAGGAAAGGGATGAAGAAGAGGGGTGGGAGGGTTAGAAATAGTGATATAACCTGGAAGGTTTAAGTAGAGGTCCAGGAAGGCGGAAAGCCCAGGAGCCACGCCAGCGTTGTAAGGTCAACGAAGAGATGTAGCCACATCGTCCAGAGAAAAAGAAATCCATCACACGATTTTCCATTCAGGATCCACTCTGCGAGGTTTGGAGCTGTGCTTGGAAGGTTGTCCTTTTTCAGGTCTTTGAGTTGTAGCTGGATCTGAAGGGGGAAGAATGTCCCAGTACTTCAGAAGATGCTCCGCTCTCTGGGGGGTTAGGCAAACATAGGAAGTGTCATCTTTCCTCACAATCAAACGAGTGGGACGGCCCCAACGATAAGGAATGTCCTTTTCCCGTAGGATTGTAGTGAAGGGCTTGAACGCCCTGCGGATGGACAGTGTCGCAGGGGATAAATCCGGGAAAACCTGAATGTCAGTGAATTTCAGAGAAAGAGAGGGGGAAGCTCTTAGGGCCCGCAGAAACTCCTCTTTAGCCTCAAAGAAGTGTATCCTGGAGAGGACGTCTCTAGGAAGATCCGCACGGATCCCTTTAGGTTTGGGGACCCTGTGAATGCGGTCCACCTTCAGATCTCTCAGTTCAAGATCGGGAAGGACCTCTCTCATGAAGTCCTGTAGGAAGCTTCTAAGATCCTCTTGTGGGATAGATTCTGGGATTCCCCTCAGGCGAAGATTGTTTTGCCTGTTGCGGTCCTCCAGGTCAGCCTGTTTGTTGCATGCTGCACTCAATGTGGTTTGGAGTGCTTCATGCTCGTCCCACAGGTCATTGTGGGATTGTATTAATTCAGTCATTTTGGATTCTATGGAGTCTGTACGATTCCCCAGTTCCGTCACCTCAACTTTTAGGTCTGCGACCATTGACCTCATGTCTTCTTGTATTGAAGACCGGAGCTCCGCCAGTAGCGATTTCATTAATGAGAGGGTGACGGGAGTCTCAGGAGGCAGTGAAGTGGCTGAGGTCTCTTGCAGTTGCTGATCCCTGCGAGAGGCGCGCAGCTCGAGGAGACTGCGGCACCATATTGGAGGAAAGCGCGGGAGCCTGGGGGCCCGAAGAGAAGAAGTTTGAGAGCCGTCTCGGTAAGAGGGCCTGCTGGTTCTTAACTTTCCCCATAGGTTGAGGAGAGGATACTGGATAGGAGCGCGGGTTTTAGATTGAAAATAGGCGAAGTGGCAGCTTAAATTCCGCTGTTGTGGCTCAAGGTCCGGGAGCTCCTGGTTTATGCGGCTTGCTCCATCGGCAGTCAAGCCACGCCCCCGGATGCTTTTCTTGACACTCCTGCGATACCAGGGGACGCTAGATGGGCATTCACCAATGATAACCCGCGGCATCAGTGATAACCCTACAGCATCATGACATAATAGATTATACACAATTTGCTATAGGGCTCTTCATAAGGCAGGTATACTGTAGTA
This sequence comes from Allobates femoralis, assembly GCA_033576535.1. NCBI lineage: Eukaryota > Metazoa > Chordata > Amphibia > Anura > Aromobatidae > Allobates > Allobates femoralis. Next base: position 236,267,283 of record JARQOC010000002.1, read on the forward strand.
TGGTGGTGGCCACCCTCCCGGAAAAAGGCGGTGCGCTGAAATGCGCATTGAGGAAGAGGTGCCATACTCACGATATAGGTAGGTGATTATTTACATCTGGTAACCTCTGGATTGTTTTATAATTGATTCCTTGTTACCTTTGTGTCCTATACTTTAGTACCATCCTCCATTTTGGTTTACTTCTGTCCATGCATTTATCTATATACATTGTTTTATATTGATTTATTAGAGTCTAGTCTAGTGTATATGAAAGATAGCAATTTATCAAATCCCAGTGAAATATTTTTATATACAGTGAGTCCCCGCTCAACGACGGGTGTGTTTAACGACGACTCGCACTTACGACGGTCAGTATTTTCAGAACGACCAAATTTCAAAGTTAAGACGGACCGCTATACGACCGAATTTCAAAGTTACAACGGACCGCTATACGACTGAATTTCAAAGTTATGACAGATTTCGCGCGGGAGTGGCAGCACAGTGGAGTGTTGAGGCTAGGGTCACACATTACATGCAAAAAATCCCTGCTGAAGTGGTGCTTTATTATTGTAGAACAGAGATCTCTGCTTTCCAAACATGGTTACCTCCTGTTTCACCCATTCTTAACTACAGTACAGTACAGTACTGTACAACACTTACCAGAATGTCTCCTGACATTATGAAAGGTGATTTCCCTGGTGGCTCCGGGTCTCAGGATTCCGGTACATTGTACTGTGCAGTACAGTACTGTACAGTACAGTATTCGCAAACCGGAGTCCTGTTTTGCTGTCCGGGTGCTGCTCCCATCTGCCCGCATGCTGTGTTGTACAGCTTGCGTCCGCCCATGCTGTACACTGTACATTCCAGCGCTCTGGGGGACGTGTTTAAACGGTGCACAGGAAACATTTCCTGTGCACCGTTTAAACTCGGCCCCCTGGGGTGCTGGACTGTACAGCATGGGCGGCCGGAAGCTGTAGAACACAGCATGCGGGCAGATGGGAGCAGCCAATTGGCAGCATAACTTGACTCCGGTTGGAGAATACAGTACAGTACAGTACTGCACAGTACAGTGTACCTGAGTCTTGAGACCAGGAGCCACCCTGAAGAGGGCCCAAAACAGTACAGTACAAGTGTGACCCAGTACTGTACAGTGTACCTGAGTACTGAGACCCGGAGCCACCCTAAAGAGGGCCCAAAACAGTACAGGACAGTACAAGTGTGACCCAGTACAGTGTACCTGAGTTCTGAGACCCGGAGCCAGCCTGAAGAGAGCCCAAAACAGTACAGTACAAGTGTGACCCAGTACAGTGTACCTGAGTTCTGAGACCCGGAGCCACCCTGAAGAGGGCCCAAAACAGTACAGTACAGTACAAGTGTGACCCAGTACAGTGTACCTGAGTTCTGAGACCCGGAGCCAGCCTGAAGAGAGCCCAAAACAGTACAGTACAGTACAAGTGTGACTCAGTACAGTGTAACCTGAGTATTGAGACCCGGAGCCACCCTGAAGAGAGCCCAAAACAGGACAGTACAGTAGTACGTACAGTACAGTGGCCTGGCTGGAGGCAGTTGGCAGCCTCCACCACCTCCCATCAACATGACTGACAAAAGGAAGAGTACAACTCCTACAGGATCTTCTGCTAAGAAGCCTAGAAAAGCCATCGACCTAGACACGAAGATGCAGATCATACAGAAATATGAAGGTGGAATGAAAGTCTTAGCAATCGCTAGTAGCATGGGGTTTTCTAATTCCACCATTTCAACGATACTTAAGGATAAAGAGAAAGTAAAGGAGACGGTGAAGAGTACTGTGGGATATAAGGCTGTTATCACCAGGCAGCGCAAGGGCCTGATCCATGAAATGGAGAAACTGCTGGCGATTTGGTTTGACGACCAAATAAGCAAGAAAATGCCCCTTAGTCTCCATATCATAACGAGCAAGGCACTTAGCATCTTCGCTACGCTGAAAGCACGTGAGGGAGAAGAGTGCACTGAAACATTCGGCACAAGCAAAGGTTGGTTCCATCGCTTTCAACGCCGATTTAACCTACACAACAAAAGCATACATGGTGAAGCAGCAAGTGCGGATACAGAGACAGCTGAGGAATTTTTGGATGTGCTGGATGAGATAATCGAGGAAGGCGCTATCGACCAGAACAAATTTTCAACGTCGACGAGACAGGTTTGTTCTGGAAAAAAATGCCTGGAAGAACATACATTCATAAAGAAGCTGCCAACATGCCTGGGTTCAAGGCTTTTAAAGATCGTGTGACGTTGCTGTTAGGCGGAAATGTGGCAGGGCATAATTAAAACCCTTTTTCATTTATCGCTCCCAGAACCCACGCGCTCTGAACAACGTGAGCAAACACACACTGCCAGTGATCTATCGGGCAAACAACAAGGCGTGGATGACTCAGACTTTATTTGAAGACTGGTTTCTGACCCGCTTTATTCCTACTGCCAGAGAATACTGCCTTGAAAAGAATGTTCCTTTCAAGATTCTGCTTCTCCTTGATAATGCTCCAGGACATCCCCAACATATCGATGACCTGCATCGTGATGTCAAAGTTGTTTATCTCCCCAAAAATACAACTTAAATTCTGCAACCTATGGATCAGGGGGCCATAGCAGCGTTTAAGGCGCATTATTTGCGCATTACTTTTGGTAAGGCGGTAACGGCAACGGAGAACGACAGGATGACTCTTCGCGAATTTTGGAAAGACTACAACATTCTTCACTGCATGAAGAATATTGACAGCGCGTGGCGTGAAGTGACTGAAAAATGTATGCAAGGTGTTTGGAAGAAAAGGTTTGTGAATAACTTTGAAGGGTTTGACCAAGAGGAAGCAGTACAACAAATCAATAGTAAAACTGTAAATCTTGCACGCGAGTTGATGCTAGAAGTGGAAAGTGAGGATGTTTTGGAGTTGGTGAATTTCGTAGAAGGTGAATTGACGGACCAAGACTTGATTGAGTTGGAAGAGCAACAGCACATGGATGAAATAGAAGAAATTGAGCAATCAGATGTATCACCACCGAAAATGTTCACGACTAAGGGCTTGGCAAAAGTGTTTTCGAAAGTGAATGAGATTGTGGGTGATTTAGAGGCAATGGACCCTAACATTGAAAGGTTGTCGAAATTTGAAAGACACTTGAAAGAAGCGTTTGCCTGTTATCGTGAAATTTATGATGAGAAGAAAAAAAAAAAAAAACAGGCGTCCATGTTAGACTTCTTGCAACAAACTCCGACTCCTACCCAGGCTTCAACCCCCTATGCCTGCCCCTGTCTCAGTAACAGACTCCCTCTCTGCTCCAGCCTCTCCCTTACCAGGGCCGTCAGCTGTCGACGATTCAGATGACGAAGATCCTGATGACACAACCTGCATGTTTGACAGTGACGATGAAGATGTCATATTTGAAGGGTTTTAGAGTAAAATTCATACTGTTTCGTGAACAAGCTTTATTTTTCATAATTTTGCTTTGTACTACATACTGCACAGTATCTTGAAATTGTTTAGTACAGTACTGTACTTGTTAGAGTTATTTTTTCAGCCAATGTAACAAAGCATTTCTTTAATGGTTCGTGATACACTTTTGTATCAGATGTACCTGATGTTTCTGTCGAAGCGGAACTGTTCCCCATAGGGAACCACAGTACTGTACAGTACGTACTTACCTCTCCGGCCGCTGCACAGACTGTGCTGTGCATCCGCGGGACAGGTAAGTAACCGTTCCCTGTGGGAAACAGTAGCCCCAGTACACTGTACTGTAGTGTACGTACTGTACTTGTTAGGGTGGCTTCACATTAGCGTTCCTCTCCGCAGCGTTCTGCGGAGGGGAATCGCCATGTGTGCGCAGCGGCCGCCAGCCCCTGTCTTTATAATGGGAGCGCACGGTGCTGCGCTTGACAGCGCAAGACCGTGCGCACCCATACACTCCCATATGTGATCTGTGCGCAGGCGGTTGCGTCCCTGGTGCGGGCGAGAGTGTGTGATTTGTGCGCAGGCATCCGCCTGCGCACTGATCACATATGGGAGTGAATGGGTGCGCACAGACATGCGCTATCAAGCGCAGCACCGTGAGCTCCCATTATAAAGATAGGAGCTGGCGGCCGCTGCTGTCACATTGCGGACCCCTCCGCAGAACGCTGCGGAGGGGAACGCTAATGTGAAGCCACCCTTAGAGTTATTTTTTCAGCCAATGTAACGTAAAACATTTCTTTAACTGTTCGTGATACACTTTTGTATCAGATGTACCTGATGTTTCTGATGAAGCGGAACTGTTCCCTATAGGGAACCACAGTACTGTACACTGTACAGTACGTACTTACCTCTCCGGCCGCTGCACAGACTGCGCTGTGCAGCCGTGGGAGAGGTAAGTACAGTAACAGTTCCCTATGGGGAACAGTAGCCTACATTCATGTCTTGTTTTCAATTTAAAATGTAGACTGTGCTGTGTAAGTTGAATTTTATTTGCTTCCATCTTAATACAGTAACTACAGTACAATCGTATTTTCCTGATGTAGGCTACCTGTTTGTTTTTTTCAATTTAATTTGTATGTGCAACAATTTAGATCTTTGTCAATAAAACAAAATTACTGCTGTACACTGTAATATGAATAGTACTGTGCATGCATGCAAACACTAGTACAATAACGTGAAAAAAAACATGTACCATGAAGGTTGCCCTTTAAGGGTCACGCTTAACGACGGGACACGCTTAACGACGGACCTTCTGGTCCCTAACCCCGTCGTTAAGTGAGGACTCACTTTATAACATTTTTTTCTGTATGTCAATACTCTTTCTCTCGCTCTGTATATATATATATATATATATTATATATATATATTAATAAAAGAATGCATTTTTCTATATTTGTAACTCTCCAATTTAGGAGCCATATATTGTGTAGTAGGGCGCCACCTTGTGGCTATTTTGTGTGTTTTTTATTGTTTTTAATGAGTACTTAAATAAAAATCTAATTTCTTTTACTTTTTGTTTTTGAGCACTCTTTTTCTTTACATGAATTATATAATTTGGTGCATTAACAATTTATTTATCCCATAAATGCAGTATATCAAAAATATGTTTGACTGTTTAAAAATTACCTTTTTTTAGTAAAATCTGCATTTATGTATAACATACAAATTTTTGTTAAAGAAGGGGAATGAGCAGAGTTTCATGATGATGGAGCAGAGATCCAAAAAGGCGAATATCCAGGAACAACAATCTGTGGGTATCTGTGGGTTGAACACCTTGCCCCCATATGAGCGCAAGTGCCCACAAAGTCAAGTTAAGGAGCGAAGGAGCAGTGGCCTGTGTACCTCAGATATGGCTCATCGCTGTAGACAATAAAAGTAAAACTGCAGCTATGGAATGGATGAAATGCCCAAATGCATCTCTTGTGTCAGATGCCTGAAGGTCCTTGTTGTGCCAATTGTACCCTGAGTGGCCTCGAATCCAGGACTTCTCAGTTTTGGCCACAGATCGGCAAAGCTTTGGTTTGCCCCTTCCCCTTGTTTATTATTCCCCTGTTGGATTTAGGGATTTTAAGCCATAAAACGGTTTTACACCCTTCACCATGTATTTTGCACAGCCACCCATGGGTTTTACCCCATCCCCTATGGATTTTGCCTAATCCCTTTGTTCTGTCTCCTCATGACTGTAAATCCCAAGTGCTCAAATCACCAATCTTTTAGATGATTGTATGCATGTACTTACATTACCAAATGACAGACAATGTCAACTCAATCGTTACTGCAGCTGTAGAAAGACAAGGAGAAACGCTGTAGTTTTCTTGCAAATCTTGTTAGTTACAATGGAATGATAGGTGAAAAGGAATAATCTGTACAGGGTTGCACACAAGCATCTTCAGTAATGGCTTCTCTAAATTAACTCCTTGCCGACAAAGGACGTTGTACGACGTCCTGGGCCGGTAAGGGGGCTTTGATGTGAGCTCCAGTGCGGCGCTCACATCAAAGCTCCGATATCTCAGCTGATTTCATCAGCTGAGATGTCGGTGTAACAGCACCGATCGGATCCGGCATCCGATCGACGCTGTTAACCCTTTGGATCCTGCCGTCAATTGCTGACAGCAGGATCCAAGGCGGCCGCGGCGGGAAACGCGCTGTTCACCCCCTGCTCCAAAGATCCCGCGATAGTATTGCCGGATCTCCAGCGCTCACGTGACAGCCCGGGGTCCTGCTAGACCTCAGATGCTGTCAGAGAGCAGTTCCATGTTGTGGTTGGCAGCGCCTGCCAACCACAACAACACGGCAGCGATTCTGGGAGATACAGATGAGCTGCAGCAAGGTGACTCTTAAAGAGGCAGTGTAAAAATAAGAATGAATTGATTAATAAAGTTTTTAAAAACCTGTAAAAAAAAACACATAAGTTCAAATCACCCCCCTTTTCCCCCAATCACAATAAAAGTATAAAAAAAAAAAATACACATGTTTGGTATCGCCACGTTCAGAATCGCCCGATCTATCATCATATTAAATCCGTTAATGAGAGCCGTAAACTCGGTAACAGAAAAAATGGTCCAAACGCCAAAATTCAGGTTTTTTTGGTCGTTGCAACATTGCGATAAAATGCAATAACGGGCGATCAAAAATTGTATCATTAGAAACATTAGCTCAAGACGCAAAAAATAAGCTGTCACACAGCCCCAGATCCTGAAAAGTTAGGGCGCTACGGGTCGCAGAACATGGCACAAAAAGTCAGTTTTTGTTTTTTTGCAAACGTCTGAATTTTTTCTCACCACCTAGATACCAGTAAAGCTATACATGTTGGGTGACTACGAACTCGTACCGATCCGATGCATCACCCCGTCATGTCGATTTTACCATATAGTGAACATGGCGACTAAAATACCCAAAAAACAAACGTGTTATTGCACTTTTTTTTTGCAATTTCACTGCATTTAGAATTTTTTTGCAATTTATCTGTACACTATATGGTGAAATAAATTATTGCATATGAAAGTACATCTCGTCCCGCAAAAAACAAGCCATCATATGTCTATATTGACGGACAAATAATAAACTTATGGCTCTTGGAAGCAGGGGAGCAGAAAACAAAAATGAAAAATTCCCCGGTCATGAAGGGGTTAAAGTGGTGAAGAAGGGAGGGGCGTCCTGTATAGAGACAAACTAAGGGAGAGAGGTAGGGACAAATGTCCTTCAGTCTAATCTACCTAGCAACAACAGGGAATTTCCTGATTGAAGGAAATACACAATACAGAGAAATATATACAATCCCATTCGTGGAACACAACACCCTTTATGGCCTTTGCCCCATCTACCCCAGGTTTTTCTCCTCATGGACTGTTTCCTTGTCCGAGGGCTATTTTAGGGGAGGGGGAAAGGAGACCCAATGTTCCAACTGGGTTGAAGCATTGTTTAAATGAACTTGTACTGTTTGTTTTAGGGTCCCATCCTAGTGAGACCAGAGTTGTGCCAAAGCAAAGGGGAAAAGGACACTATTTGCCCTTGAGTGAGTGTAAATATTTATGTTTTACGTAGCAGCTCTTTTTTTCTATCTTTTGCAATATATTGTTTTATATTGTCACCATTAATCTGCAGTACTACTTTTTTTTAGCCATCAGTGATGATTTGCATATACATAGATTTGTTTTGTTTATAGGTAGTTGATGGTAAATTCAGTTTTCCCAACTGATGTGTGTTTTTATCTATATAATTGACTTCTGTGAAATACAATGCAATGTTATCAGGACTATTTACCATTGTTTTTTTTTCCTTCTTTTTTTTTCCGTTACAGCATTGTAACCATGTGATAGTGTTACTGCATAAAATACAAAATGTGTGCAAACAAAAGGTGTAAAAAAGTTGTGGGTTTCCTTAGGGGCTTCATTTAAACCATCAGTAGCCACTGGCATGCAATTAAAGAGGAAGCTTTACATGTTAACCAAGTGGGGTTGGGGGAAGAAAGTACACTGGGTGATAATACCCAGCCCAGCCTTATCTCATCTTCTCATTGGGTGTCAATACACCCAGTAAGGTGTCAGCGAAATGTAGTGCCCTTGGCCACATGTATTTGGCCACATATCGGGGTTAAGTGACTGTTAAGTGACTTCCCAGTAACTGTGTTGGTTAGGGCACGGGTGATGCTATGGTACACTAGGAGACATAGAATGCACACTGGAAGACATAGGCCAGGTTCACACATACAAATCCGTTTTTTAAGCCCTTAGAAAAACAGATCTGTTTTTCTAAGGGTGCCAATAGTGTTCCCTGAGGTCCTGGACGTTTTTGGCAAATTTTGGGACTTAGTCATGTAATTTTTTCATTAAAAACGCATATGCGTTAATGCAGGTGCCTATATGTGCCATGCGTTAACGCATGCATTTCCTATAGGGCCCCATGTTAAAAAAAACGCACACACAGCTAGCAGCGTTTTTGGGCTGCTGCATAAAAATGCATGCGTTTTTTAAAAAAAACGCACACACATGCGTTAACGCATATACATTTTTGGACTTTAAAAAGAAAACATCCAAAATGTTCCCAAAAACGGAATTAAGGCAAAAACAGATTTGTATGTGTGAACCTGACCATAGTGGCGGATGGTGACTGAGTACCGAGAGACAGCTGCCGCCAAATTTAATCTATGACCCCTGGAAAGGTAACCTCAACAAAAAGAGTTGTGTACTGACTCAGGTCAGTGAATAAACTGTACGGACGAACCCCTTGGTTAAAATGGACTGTATGTCCTTTATATGATGTGATGTCAAATGTTGGCTTATGTTTATTTTACATAAAGCGGTATATGTCTGGAAAATAGACCAACTGGACTTGATTAAAAATATAATCTGTTACTATGTCCATCATTTCCGTTGCCAAGTGAGTATTCCCTAGTACTTTCAGCGAGCACATTGTTACATATGGTGATAGACTGTGGGCAAAAGTCCAGTGGCACATGTGTGGATTACAGCAGCGGTGCAGCCTGGTTGCTAGGGGTATTGGTGTGTGGATTCAAGCAGCTTGTTGTGAATCTGCAGGTTCACGAAGACTTGTACGGTTTGCTATGGATCGGCAGGTCCATGAAGTTCCGGGTCGGAGCTGAGCAGCCATTAGTGGAGCAGTGCATTCAAGTGGAATGGAGGACTAGTTAAATGTCCAGCTGCAAATGGCTCAGATGAATTTCTTTGAAGGGAACAGCAAATTGAAATGAAGTTGAGAAACGATTAAAGTGCCTGATAAACTCTCAACAGCAAGCATTAGTGCAGCAGCAGAAAACTGCTGATCATAAGCATCAAAGAGCGCTTGAGCAGCAGCGTGAGCTGTTGGAAGTTTCTGGGCGAGGCGGTAATTGCCCAAGAGGGGTAGTTGCCCAAAAGAGGGTGTAGCCCCCAAAAGGCGTGGTTGCCCAAAAGGGGACAGAGTACCAAATGGAGTGGTTTCCCAAAAGAGGGCAGAGTTCAAAGAGGGGTGGTTGCTCAACAGGGAGCGGAGTCCCCAAAGGGCAGTCAAGCAAATAAGGGGGGAACATTCAAACTCGGAGAAGATAGACTGGAGCCAGGGACAATGGGGATTCTAATACATATGTCCAGACCAGACGATGCAGTACAGACAATGTCGAGGTAAAGATATGGTAAAGATATATTTTTACCTATATTTTATTGTGTATATATATATATATATTATATATATATATATATATATATATCTATGTCATTTATACTTTTATATTTGTTTTTCTTTTATAACTAATATAGTGGCTTATAGCATTAAATGGAACAATAAGTTTTTCTTCTGTTCAGGTATGTACTCAAGATAAATACATAAATACATATATCTATTTATCTCTCTCCTTTCTCCTCTTTCTTACTCTCTTCACCTCTCTTCTCTCTCTCTCTCATCTTTCCTCTTGCTTCCCTTCCCCCTATCCATGAATATGTTTTAAACAAAGTGTTTTGCAGATGTATGTGAGACTGCTGAAGGGTTAAGATGCAATGTACCACATTTGTCCTTGAAGAAGAGGCCTGCTTTGTTGGTGCCAGGTTGTACCATGGGAAGCTAGAGATATCCTGCATACCAGAGGCTAAAAGATGACACCTGGACTGATTGGAGGATGGACTTACGAAAGACAAAGAATTACTTATTACTAATAAATAGATATTAGCGTAATCCCACCTAAACTCTTAGCATAAATACACCCCGTTTTGGACATTTACATGCTTATCTTCTGGACTATAAAAGATGATGTACCCGGATATGTAGTTCAGTTGCTGTGTATATCTTGCCAATGCTATTAAAGCACCGAACATGATTTAAGTTTAAATCGGATAATCAGTCTGATTTTATACTTATTTGGTACCGCATGTTCATAGTCTGATTTGGAGTGACCGGTGAAGGAGTGGAAGAGTTAAATTGCCTCGTCAATTGGCACCCCAGATGGGACATAGCCAGTGATCCGCGACCCCCACGGACCCGTGCCCGGATGCCCCTGGATGACGCCCGTATTGGCTGACCCCTGGTCGACCTCCAAACACGGTAAGTGGAGATCGCATTCATATGTGTGTCGCCCTTACAGTGTTTTAGCCGATATTGGTTAAGTCTGAGGTGTCCTTTGGGTCTAGGGGGGTGACCGGTCGAGTGGTGAGACTAAGCGTGATCCAGAGCTATGTTCCGAACCAGCAACGCAAAATATATTGCCTTATGCACGTGCTCGCTCATGCACCTCGCCTCCTCCACGGTCATTATTTATTCCTCACTTGCAAATTGACCCTTTCTGTGCCTGCTGTTAGCTTGTGAATTGAGGTGTAATATTATGGCCCGTGACTGTTGTTTAACTGCATTGTTCAAATTCCAATCTAGAGACACTGTGAGATACTGAGAAGGGTATAGATTGGGGACGATGTAGATAGGAAAATAGGAGACATTATTATATCTGCACGTGACTAAGGTGTTTGGGCACCTATATTTTGGGAGAGGAGACTGCCTCCCGGTTGGAATATCGTGACAGGACAATCTGTAAGCACTGGTGTCTAGCCTAGGGGCAGAATATAGTAAGCGTGAAGAGCCGTGCCACGCTTGGAGTAAGCGTGAAGAGCCGTGCCACGCTTGGAGTAAGCGTGAAGAGCCGTGCCACGCTTGGAGTAAGCGTGAAGAGCCGTGCCACGCTTGGAGTAAGCGTGAAGAGCCATGCCACGCTTTAGGGGCACAGTGTTGATTGTCGCTGTCAGCGGACTGAGCTGCAGCAGGCCGTAGTATTCTATGAGTCATGTTGCGTCTCAAAAGACCGTACCCCACAAATTAGATGAAGATGCTGTAGAAGTGAAGGTAGTGGTAGAATCACGGGAAGGCAAACAGGCTGTTAAGAATGTGGAAAGATTATACAAGTATGTAGGATTACCTTCGTCAGGGAAATTGCACGTAGTCTGAAAAGTGAGGAATGGAGAGAAGTCGATGGAGAAGGGGGAAAAGATGATGCAGAGCCTGTGTTTGGTTATAAGCTGCTTCCTAACAATAATTTTATACAGTGTAAAATGGCCGCCACGCCATTGTTATTGAGTACGCCATCCCAGCCATCACCCTATCATGGCGGCGATATGAGGTCCCCGGATGTGTGGGTGTGTTAAGTTAAAGTTTATTAAGTAATTAGTTTCTAGCTCCAGAGTGGTTGGGGTAGATTGGGATGGAATGTTTTTCTGTCATAGAAAGTTCTTGAAGTTATAAAGAATAAGTGAAGAATTAAATATTAAGCCACGGGGTCTCAGGTAATGGCTGGAGTTGTTAGTTGTATATAGCTACAAGTGTGAAACAGTTAATCAAATTTGTGAGCTCTATTTGGAAGAGAAAGATTTCTTTCTTCTATTATGTGAGTTTCAGAATTCCTTATCTAAACAGCTGTGCGCATAGTCTTGTAGAAGCTGCCTGTGTTGGAAGGAGGGGAGGGAGAAAGCGAGAAAGCCAGAGAAAGGGGGGGAGTGAAGGGTGGAATCTGCACACTGTGACATGCACACTGGAATCTTATCCATCTTTCCAAGAATTCTGAATGGCAAGAATGAATTTTTCACATTTATGGTAGTTGAATACTAATAATAATGCCTGGCTCGTGTGTATAGAGATATGAGGTTAGAAGACAGAGGGTCTTGCAGCTCCTCCAATGGGGAAGACGGGTTAAACCTGAAGTTACTTGCAATGGTGTGTTCTGGTGCAGTCGCTGTTATGGAGGTCTGGACCTGTGATGGCAGACGTGGGAGCGGCTGGTGACCTGTAGAATACGTGTTGAGGAGTCTCTGAGAATGCCTGACTTGCCCTAGGATTCAAATAGCTAAACCTGTATCTGGGAATAACTTGACCAGTGTCCTGGACCAATGCTGGTGCATGTGTGTATATGACGCCAGGTAGACTTAACTGCTTTAGGGAGCTGTGACTAGTATATATAGTGTTAAATGAAGCTGTAATTAAAGCTCTCTTGTATTCAAATTATCTTACAGAGGTTTGTGTAAACTGTAATATGCTGAGATGTGAGACGTAATGTCAGGATAACAAAGATATCCTCAAATATATTCTTATGATTCAGGCCTTTCAAAAATTAAGCTACCTAGAGGGAAGATTAATATACTGAGCGCCCAAGGGGAAATAATATATGTATTAATGCTGTGGGGAGGTGAACTGATATTTCTGAGTGTATTCTTTATGGACATCTTGTAGGCACATCAAGGCCAAAGGATTTGAAAATATGGAAGGGAGTAGACCATCTCCCCCACACCTCCTTAAATTCCTTCTATCAGAGCAGTCTTTGTTCCTTACTGTGTGAGAATATTTCTTGTAGTCTGTTATCTTTCCCCATACGGGAGGGGTGAGGAGGCTTTCTGGAGAAAATGCTGGTAGACTAGATTTTGAATTAAAGGTGATGTTATATATGTCTGCTCTGATGTACAGCGTCTATATATATTCTATAGTGTTCTACCATTTATTGTCCGGTAATAAAAAAATATAGTCAAAATAACTAGCAGAAAATTGCAATTATAATGTTGGATAAGAATTTTCTGATCTTTGATATTAATAGATTTTTGAGTTGTTTTTCAGGTATAGGAGATATGATTTTTTACATTGGACGCAGGTAGAATCCTCACATGAGGTAATCAGAATGTTTGGTTCTGACTTGCACTTTCTGAGCGAATGGAGCGATTTCCGGTTGAAGAATTCCTTAACAATACGGTAAGCCTACTAAATGCAGTATTGGTATATTACGGTGAGGTAGACACCATGTTATCAGTCTAGGATGGTATAATCATACTGACAATCACCACAGGTGTCCTGTCCTCTCAGAGGTAGAAGGCAAGCTATAACAAAAGGTAGGAAAGGTAGTGGCGGGAGGTTGCCCCATCCCAGCCGGATTGCGTCTGGCGGCTTGAGCCCTCTCTATAGTCGACTGCCTTATAGGGACTGACCGAACTACTAACAGTGTTAAACTAGGAGTCGTGAGAGGGGACAGGGCAGGCCATGATGTCTTTTATCAGCAAAGGTTAGACTGGTTTCTGCTTGGCCTCACTTTACGCCTCAAAATAGGTCACGGGTGAGATCAGGTGAGTACCTCCTAGTTCGCTCCTGGTACAGGTAAGCTGTGTATACTATCCTGCATTATTCCTGCGCACAACACAACTCAGAAAGGTACGGGTTTCGAGCGGCAGTCGCTCCATGGGTTTGGAAATTGCAAATAGTGAGCGGACAAGGAAACCAAGAAAACAGTATAAAATTGTTCCAATATGTGTAAATCTCTTCTATCCAAGGTACTATAGATGTCAAATATATACTGGTTAAAATGTAATTAAGTAGAGTAAATAAATAAATGAGTAAATAATGTAGTTTTTGCCTGCTTAACTGTATACTAATCATATTATGACAAGTGAATAGCTGTATGCTTTTTGCTATGCTGTTTTGTTATTTCCCTTTGATCTGTCTTTCAGGAAAGTTGGATGACCATTGATAAGTATACTTATATTGTTTAAAGCATAATTATATTGTCTGATATTATTATATCTGTTTGACTATTATGAGTGGTCAGGTCAATCGTCAAAGGGCTGTATATCTCATGTTTTTGTTCTTATGTACTTTCTCTTTACAAATCAATGGGTTATGATTTTTGTAATGTATCTTTCGCTTGTGGTTAACTGTGCTTATTTGCAGATATTTAAGAAGTTCATATCCTTTGTATACCCTCCATAATGATAGTGGTATATGATAAAATGTTTAAGGGAGGATGAGTCTTGTACTTTTAAGGTTATATGTTACTAATAGTGTAAAACTGATACACAATTCCCCAGGCCATTTCTAATATGTTTGAGGTTTCTTTCCCCTTCAACGGATTGAACTCTGAAAACAGCCAATGAATAACGAAATTAATTTAACTGTAGAATCTAAATGAATTTTTTTGAAAGGCAGAGATACAACTGACTGTCCAGAATATGTTCCGTTAATCCACAAGGAGCCTAAGATGAGAATTCCAGGAGGAGTGATTATATTGAAGGACAATTATACATGCTATATCTCAGACAACAACAGCAATATGTTAGCAGGAATCTTTAAATTGGGATTTTGTAATGAAAACAGCTCTGTAAGTATAAATTTACTCAGCCATCATATACGATATATGTATGGTTTTTACTGGTTGTGTGGGGATGGTAAGCTCCGATCCAGGTTGTCCGATGCCTGAACAGGTCAATGCACTCTAATTAAATTGGCTATGCAGTTCAAAATTTTACCATGGGACCCGGAGTTTTCCAGTGAGACTACTAAGAAAAGGAGAAGCGTTGATCAACTCCATATGAATTATAAGGAAGAATGACTCTTCAAAACAGGTTCGCCCTTGATATGCTCCTAGCTGAAAAGGGCGGGGTCTGTGGAATGGTGGGGGAGGAGGAATGCTGTATATATATATCCTGCAAAATTCAGGGGAAAACAGGAAAACCATAATAGCCTTTAAGAAAATTACTAAGTTGGCAGCAGAATTAAAAGCTAATGCTTGGGTAGATACATCTTTCTTTTCCAGTTGGTTGGGTGGACTTAAAGGGTTTCTTCAACAGGTCTGTCTGATACTAGTTGCTCTAATCTTGGTTGGGTCTATGGTTCTCTGTTGTGCCATTCCCCTATACAAAAAGGTCACCACCAAGGCAGCCTCATCTGGTATTTATTTTTGTCAAGAAGCTGATCCATTGACAGATGGAAGTATCAGTTTAGGGGAGATACCCAAGGGTCTTTCTCTCAGACAATCGAAGAATTTCCCCCATCATCAGATGCAGTTGAGGGAATTAAATTAGGGACAGTGCGGCGGGGAGAACTCCATGTGAGCCAGTGCAGGGGGTCTAGATGCTTTGGTGCCTTTCACAAGGAAAGAGATTTCTGAGGCGTCTGACTGAAAAAGCCCAATTCGTCTCCTTACCCATCACATGGACAGTCTCAAAGAACCCCTTATAAATAAATTTAGGGATAGATTTAGAAGAAAAACTTACTTGTTAGGGGGAATTGTCGAGGTAAAGATATGGTAAAGATATATTTTTACCTATATTTTATAGTATATATATATATATATATATATATCTATGTCATTTATACTTTTATATTTGTTTTTCTTTTATAACGAATATAGTGGCTTATAGCATTAAATGGAACAATAAGTTTTTTCTGTTCAGGTATGTACTCAAGATAAATACATAAATACAAATATCTATTTATCTCTCTCCTTTCTCCTCTTTCTTACTCTCTTCACCTCTCTTCTCTCTCTCTCTCTCATCTTTCCTCTTGCTTCCCTTCCCCCTATCCATGAATATGTTTTAAACAAAGTGTTTTGCAGATGTATGTGAGACTGCTGAAGGAATAAGATGCAATGTACCAAGTTTGTCCTTGAAGAAGAGGCCTGCTTTGTTGGTGCCAGGTTGTACCATGGGAAGCTAGAGATATCCTGCATACCAGAGGCTAAAAGATGACACCTGGACTGATTGGAGGATGGACTTACGAAAGACAAAGAATTACTTATTACTAATAAATAGATATTAGCATAATCCCACCTAAACTCTTAGCATAAATGCACCCCGTTTTGGACATTTACATGCTTATCTTCTGGACTATAAAAGATGATGTACCCGGATATGTAGTTCAGTTGCTGTGTATATCTTGCCAATGCTATTAAAGCACCGAACATGATTTAAGTTTAAATCGGATAATCAGTCTGATTTTATACTTATTTGGTACCGCATGTTCATAGTCTGATTTGGAGTGACCGGTGAAGGAGTGGAAGAGTTAAATTGCCTCGTCAACAATCCATCCAATATAGAGTCATGGGTGTGTTCTATGAAGCTGGATGTGACACGCCTTCCCCAGGGCCGTGGGGTACTCAAAACTGTGCTAACAGTTCTGCTGTGGGGGGTCACGAGGGTCGAGACCCATCTTCATGGCCCTGGCGGTGTCAATAAAAGTTTGGGGAATTGGGATTTAGGGATCGTTGTCGTGACGCCACCAGTGGTATTCGGCTATTAGTGGCCGATGCTGTGGTATGGGGCCTCTGGCGATTATGGGAGTGCAGCTTTGGTGGCTTAAATCCCCACAGGTGGAGCAGTTCCCCAGGGCAACCAGTAAAGTCTATGGCTGTGGTAGGCCATTGGGGGTGCAGGACTGAGGGCGCGGAATAACCGACAAACACACAGGTTGAAGTCTCTGTTACCTTTATTGGTGGTAGTATCAGGTTTAGTCCAGGGTACCATCCACAAGAGATGTTGGGAATCCGCGTGGCCTGGAAGCAAGTCAGGGATCTCCTCACCCGGTGAGTTCTGAGGCCTCCCTGTTGCTCTACTTTTGGCTGGTCCTGGCTGCCTGTAGCTAGCTGTGACCCTCTCTTCCTGCGTAAAGTCTCTCACCCATATGGCAGGCAGCTTGGGCCCTTCCACTCCACGGGTTACTGTCCCTGAGTTCTCTAATGCCATTTTGCCTCCTGGGCTTTGTTGTGGCCAGGAGACTTGGAATCTCCCGTCCTCTGGTTTTGGCTGCTGGGCCTGGAATACCCTCACAACCTCGGACCCCGGCGTCCACTTCTAGTGCTCTGCACTGTGGTGAGCCCGATAACTGAATCCATTCCCCAGGCCTGCTCCTCTCCTTCCTCAGACCTTCTTCTATGGGTCCCTCATGCTTGCTAGTTTCAGTCCCAAGACGAGCCTCACTCTGCTCCAGTCCACAGGACCTCTTCACAGTCCTCCTAGGAACTGAACTAACTAACCCCACGCCCAGGCCAGAATTTATAGGGAAGCTCCCCTGAACTCATGTTGCAGAGCTCCCCCTTCTGGTCTGGAGTCAGGAAAAGTGTTGCATGCTGTGGGCTTACCTGGTATGGATACCTCTCCTTGCTTCCAAGCATGGCATCACTTCCCAAGGGAAACAATGCCATTGTGGCAACCAGAATCTGGGGTGCCACATAAATTCAGTACTCCTGAACTGAGGAAACATTTTTAAAAGACATGAAGACACAAAATAATAATAACAGTAGGTAATGAACAGAGTCTCAAAAATGAAAAATTACAAAAGCCAAGAACAATTTGAAAAGCACAGTCACTACTGTGCTTAGACCTTCCACCGCTGGTTGACGAGGAGTTATACACAAAATTGTCTCTACCACAACCAGTCCTCTGGTTTGTTGGTCCATATTTAATTAAAAGTTCAAGATTGTGCAAAAGTTCATACAGTAAGTCCTGTAGGCACGGTACACTTGGTCGTTGCATAGTTAATTGGTTAAATAAAGACAAAGCATATTTACATTTTCTAAACGGGTTAACTTGTTCACTTGACTCCCTAACATTCCCTGTAACATGATGGGACCTGACCTAGGTTACTATGAGTGGATCTACACAGTACAGGTACCTCTGTTTTCTTTGGTCGCTAGTGTCTACCACTGGTTTTGTGTGTGCACTATCCACTAGTCTACGTGTAGACCTACGTAGCACAGGTATAGCAGATTGTCGTCTTAGACTCACCATGGGACTGTCAGACTCACCAATAGCAGGGGGTTGACTTTCTTGTTCCACTGTGTGTGGTGGTTCTTCAGGTGGTTCTGCAGTCTCAACTAGTTCAGGTGTGGCTACTTGAGGAAAAGTCAATACTAGGACTACAATTGCACCATTTATCTATCTGAGTCCACGTTTTGGGAAAGTCTACAAGGACGGTATGCATCATCTCTTCTTTTGGTTCTTGAGGTTCAGGGGTTCTTGGGACTTCTTCCTTGCTTTTCAGTTGTTCAGGGTATTTCTTTAGGTGATTTCTGAACACTGCCAGTGAGGTTGCTCCTCCATCCTTACTAATTAGACAAACTTTGGCATTATCAAACATTTGAAGGCAACACGGTGTATGGTTCTGCCTCCCACTGGTCATCCAGTTTGTTGGTTCGATGTTTCCATTTGAGGACTTGCTCTTCGGTTGTTAAGGAAGCTGTCAGTGCGTTTTTTGTTGTAGCCTTTCTCTTGCTTGTGACAGGTTCTTCTCCACACACTTTTGCACTTGGCGGTACTTCTGTTGACGTTCTGCATCCCAATCTGCATCTGGTGGGTTGGTTTCAGGTGTCAGCACTCCCATGTCTAGGTCTATGGGCAGATTTCCTGTTCTGGCTCTCATCAGGTAGGCAGGAATACAGTTGGTGGAATTCACAGGAATATGGTTGTACAAATTCACCAAATCTGGCAACTTCTCTGGCTACAGACTTCTTTCTTCCAAGGGCAATGTCTTCAATAAGTCTATGACTGCCTAGTTCATTTTCTTGCACATGCCATTGGTTTGTGCGTGGTTTGGTGTTCTTATTTTCTTTCACCCGTACAAGTTGCAAAACTCCTGGATCGCCTCTGCCTCAAACGCTGGACCTTGATCAGTAAGCACCTGGTCCGGGTGGCCTTGGGGTCTACAGAAATGGGCTTTGAAGGCTCTTACCGCTGTCCTCGCTGTCAGGTCTTTTACGGGTCCCACTATCAGGAAGCTGGAATAATGATCCACAATGGTGAGGGCGTAGACATAGCCTGACTGGCTCGAGGTCAACTTCACATGGTCCAAGGCTACGAGTTCAAGTGGCTGCTTGGTGGCAATAGGCTGTAGAGGAGCTCTCTGACTGTCACGATCCTTCCATCACAGGTTGCACAGGCCACAATTTCTGCACCAGTTCTCAATGGCCTTCCTTATGCCAATCCGGTATAATCTCTCACGTAACACCACCTCCAGCTTCTTCCACCCAAAGTGCCCTGCTCCATCGTGGTATTCTTCCAGGACCATCTGGAGGTCTCTCTTCGGGACCACTATTTGCCACACCAAATCATGGGTTTGTGCATAGATGTGTCGTCTGCACAGCTTACCCGCATAGATGAATAATTTGCTTTTCTCTTTCCATAGCTGCTGCACCTCTGGTGGGGCATTTGGGCCAGGGCGTACGTCGGCTTGCTTCAGCAACTCTTTGACTATGCCAATGGCTGGGTCGCTATTTTGTGTCTCTGCCCACCTGTGGTGGGGTAACAGACTGAATGTAGCTTCTTGTGTGACAGGCCGCTTGTTTCTCAACTCATGAAAGTATTGGTGCACACTGCTGCAGTGAAAAGTCGGTAGCTCTATCTTTTCCAGCTCCTCCAGGTATTCTCCCACATCTGGCAGGTGGTGCATCTTTGACAGCGCATCAGCATTGGCGTTCTTGTGCCCTGCCCGGTACTTGAAGTTGTAATTGGACAGCCGGGCCATCCATCATTGCTCCAGTGCTCCTAACTTCGCGGTCTCTAGATGGGTCAGCGGATTATTGTCTGTGTAGATGGTAAACTTCGCTGAAGCCAGGTAGTGTTTGAAACATTCAGTCACAGCCCAGACTATGGCGAGGAACTCTAGCTTGAACAAGCTATAGTGTCACGCTTCCAGGGGAAGGCGCCCTAGAGTGGATCCACTGGGCCGTGATACCGAACTCCCCTGGGTGATCTGGTCCTAGTTTAACCAACCCCTATACAGGGATTGTCAGGGGCAAGCCCAGGGGGTCTAAATACCACAGCTGCTAGTACCAGGGGGGCAGCTCGTAAGGTTAGCCTATGCTACGGCACAGCTAAGGATTCCGGGATAACAGGGTACAAAGCTAGAAGAGCAGGAATGGTGCTACCGGGGCAGAACACAGCAAGGGTTCCAGGAAACAGAGTACAAGGCTGGAAGAACAGGAATGGCTCTAATAGAGGAGAGTACAAGGAAGGCCTGACCAACAGTCAGCAAGGCAGAAGCAAACTGACTTAATAATCAGGTACCTCCCATCAGTGGAGGCGGCCTAATATACCAGAGGAAGAGTAGCTATTGGTCAAGGGGAGTGTCAGGTTGGACCGTGCCGGCCCCTAGAGTCACAAGGGAGGAGTGCACCTAGTGCGCCGCTGATTGGTCACATGAATACGACCATTGTAATGTGCTCATGTGTGAGCCTGGTGGTCAGCTGACAGGAAGGGAACCCGGTGACAGCTCCGAGACACAGTACACCTGGACGCTGGATGCCCGGTCGGCAGAGGGTGCCGACCCGGGAGAGGTGAGCTGGGGAGCGGTGCCTAGGGAACCTAAGTTGTTGGGGTTCCTTTCCGTAGGATGGAGCTTACGGCTGGCATAGGCAATCACTCTCTCTTTGTCCCTCTGCACCTGGGACAACACGGATCACAATCCCAATTTGCTGGGGTCTGTATAGAGCACGAACGATTGACCATAGTCAGGGTATCCAAGATCTTGTTCCCTATCAGGGCCCACTTCAACTGACTGAAGGAGTCTTCCACTCTGCCGTCCCATTCAAATGGAGGACCTGGATCCTTGGTCTTCTTGGACTGACCTACCAGGAGGTCTTATAAAGGCATTGCTATCTTGGTGAAGCCCTTGATAAACCTCTGGTAGTAGCCTACCAGTCCCAGGAACTGTAATACCTCTTTGATGGTGGTGGGCCTCGGCAAGTCCTTGATTGCTGTGACCTTGTCAGGGTCTGGTGCAAACCTTCAGCACTGACCACATGTCCTAGGTACTGTACCTTGGGCTTCAATAAGTGGCACTAGGAAAGACAGCTTCACTTTCATGCCAAACTTGGACAATGCCTCAAATACCTCAGCCAGGTGCTTCAAGTGGTCTTCATATGTCTTCGAGTAGACCATGATGTCATCTAGGTACAGTAACACGGTTTCAAAGTTTTTGTGCCCCAGGCAACACTCCATCAATCTCTGGAATGTTGCAGGTGCATGCAGTTAAACTCACAGAGGCCCATTTGTGTAGTGAACGCGGACTTCTCTTTGTCCGCCTCTGCTACGGGAATCCGCCAATACTCACTCGTGAGATCCAAGGTGGAAAAATAGTTAGCAGTTCTCAATGCAGCTAATGACTCTTCAATTCTGGGTAATGGGTAAGCATCCTTATGTGTATCTTTTTTCTTTACCAGGACTAGTGGAGCTGCCCAGGGGCTACAACTATTTCTGATCACCCCGGCCTTCATTTCCCATAACATCTCAACACATTGGTAGTGATCTGGTGGTACAGGCCGGTACCTCTCTTTAATGGGCAGATGGTCACTTGTGGTGATGTGATGTTGTACCCCTTTTACCTGCCCAAAGTCTAAAGAATGTTTACTGAAGATCCATTCATATTATTGAACTACCTGGTAAACTACATGCTTTTGGTACGAAGGGGTGAAGTCAGTGCCAACATGTAGCTTCTGACACCAGTCCTCCAGCTGGCCCTTGGGGCCATTGTCCTCTGTTGTCACCTGCGAACTAGTGTCCAATAAAGCGTTCATGGGGATGCAATCCAGCATGACAGGTAGGACCAGCCATCCTCCCACATACCTGCTGTTCCAGTTCTGCGGGCCGGACAGGCTCCTTCCTGGGGGAGTGGTCTGCTGCCCCAGGGGTTTCTCGTTTAAAGTGCAGAACCTTGCAAGGTGGCCTGCTTCATCGCAGCGGCAGCAGATGGGTTGTCCTACAGCATCATAGCGGCTAGTGGGTAGTCCTCGGCCTGCTGGATACCTTCTCTGGTGTAGCCACAGGACATCATCAGGGCAGGAGGCCAACAGTGTCCTCTCTGATGGTTTGGATCCTTGGATCGACTGTACAGCCTTGGTTAGGTTGGCCATCCCTTTGGTTAGCTGCTGCACCTGTAATTGCAATGCCTCAGAGGTAACAGCTTCTAAGGTCTGTGCGCTGACCCCCATGGTGGCCTGGGAAGGGGGTGCCACCTCCGGGTGATATGTTAGAGCCAGCCGCTGGGAGGGTGCTTGGCTGCTGGCAGTGGACTCTCTCAGCACATGTATGGCCTGGTCTTTAAATTGAACAAAGTTCAGGTCAGGGTTCTGCAGGGCCAAGATACTGGTGGGCATGAGACCAGAGTCCCTCAATAAATTGTTCAGTCAGTAGCTTATTCTTATCCTGGGCGCTGTCGGGGTCGACCTGTTTCATGGCTTTCAGCGCCCCCTGGAGATTCAATGCATAGTCCCGTATATTGTCCTGCATCCCTTGTTTGCACCCAAAGAATCTCACTTTTATATCTGCCGATGTATGGGTGTCAAAGGCTTCCTTTAACCTGGCGAAAATTTGTTTAACAGTTCGTTTGTCGGTATCTAGCCAGGACTGTATCTCCCGTTGGGCTGCACCAGTCAATTGGCCTATTAACATAGTCACTCTCTGTTCTTCTGTCATGGAATACACCCCAAATAAACTTTTTAGTCTCTTTGAAATCATTCAGGGTATCCACTTCCCCTGAATACTGCGGCAGCCAGGTCGCTCTTGGAATATATGGCATTGTGAATGACATGACTGGCGCTACTGTGGGTGCCATGGCTGCGGTGGCTACTAAGGGCTCGTCCGGGTTTGTGTTGACAGCCGGGGCCTTGGTCTTGGCTTGGACAGCGGCTTCGGCTTGACGGGTCGCCGGGTCCACTGTGGGCTCTGTTCCCTCTGGTACGGACATCGTTTCCCCCTAGTGAACCCTCAGCCAGGTTCTCAGTGTCTCTCGGCAGATCAGTTTACCGCTCCTCAGGTGGGGGATCCAGCGTGAAGGAAATTTTTGGTGCAGGGCTTCCTGTGTCGTGTTGACTGATGTCAGAGTGTAGGCCTTTGTCTCTTTTCGTGCCCTTTCCAATGTTCCGCCCATGACAGCATGCCCCCTCATCTTCCCGCACGCCGTGTGGGATAACAATTGCGACAGTACTCAGTTCAATAAAGTTAATGGCACACAGTACCCGTTAACTTTGGGCACGAGATCCTGTTCGTGACGCCAGGTTGACCCGCCCTCCCGTGGTGTACTTAGAGACCGGGCTTACGGCTCTTCTTTGGGGGACGTCACGGGGGTCGAGACCCCGGTAACTGGCTCCACTCTCCAAACCTGTTCCTGTCCTTTCTCAGACCCTCTCCTACGGGTCCTTCACGCTTGCAAGTCACTGCCCGGGACCAGCCTCACTCTGCTCCAGTCCACAAGACCTCTTCACAGTCCTCCTAGGAACTGAACTAACTAACCACGCCCCCAGGCCAGAATTTATAGGGGAGCTCCCCAGAACTCGAGTTGCAGACCTTCCCCTTCTCGTCTGGAGTCAGGAAAAGTTTTTCATTCTGTGGGCTTACCTGGTGTGGATACCTCTCCTTGCTTCCAAGCATGGCATCACCCCCCGAGGGAGACAATGCCATTGTGGCAAGCGGACTCTGTGGTTCCACAGATGGAGTACAGGGGTTTGGACTGTTAGACCCGGGAGCTTGGTTACCCTAGTGAAGGCCACATCCGAGGTTCATCTAGTGGACAGAAGGGAGATCAAAGTCCCCTGTGTTCATTGGGCTACTAAAGAGTATCCACTGCGCAGACTGATCATTCAGATGTTGGGAAACCTGGCGATGTTGCTGAGGCGATCATGCCTGATCGCCCTGTGTAACGCGGCAACCTGCAATGTTGCGGGCGGCACCGCCTATCTCCAACATTGCATGTTACCGCTCGCTGGGTTGCTGGGCAACCGAGCGAGTGATAGCTGCGGCAACTAGCCGGCGACATCGCCGGTAAGTTGCTCCGTCTGACATCTCCCCGGCGATGTTGCCAGGGATGCGCGCTCCCGCGCATCGGCGGCAACATCGCCGCAACCGTCGCCCCGTGTGACGGTACCCTTAGAGCTGAATCAGATGAGTTTTGTGACAGCCAGGGAGAAGGAGACTTCTGTGTGCTGGTGCTTGGTAGCCGGGCTCATGAACGTGAGTGGATTCCCTAAGCGGCAGAAATATACGAGGGAAGCTCAAGGACAACTGGAAGATGTTGTCCAAGTGCCTCGCTCTATGGCACAGGCTTTTATGGAAAGGAAGGGCGAGCTTTACGGAAAATGATGGACAAGGCCATAGGGGTAAAAATTTGAGTTCCAGTAACCAATGAGGACCAGATATCCCAAGAAGTTGGTATGGAACAGTTTCAGATTATTGGTATAGTGGAGAGCCTTAAAAGGTGCAGACTCTTATGGATCACCGTACGGCATACCTCAGACTGGAGTGTGCAACTCAGGAGTCACTTTTAACCCAAAGTACTGGGAAAAGAAGGGGTTATGCAGATACTGAAAGTGATGGATCTTTGGTGGATAAAAAAATTGGGAAGAAACCGCCAACCAAGAGCCAACCATAGATGTCCTGAGGAGAAGTGATGGTCACTTGAGGAAGGTGTTGCACCATCTGTTCAACAGAACAGATCCTACCTTAGAAGTTGTCAAGGTTCGGTGGAGAGACCTAGACAGTATTCCCTGTATTGCAAGAGATAATTCTGAGTCAGACCGGAGAGTGGGTTTAACTGTAAATGAGTCTCGTTCTGACAGTAACCTTTGGAGATCTTCATGGAGATAAAGGTCTGACAAAGTGACGTATCCAGGAATGGGGCTGACTAGAATGGGACTGTTGACAGTGTTTTAAGGGCCAAGACCCAAGGCTAGGCAGTACATATGGGTTCAAGAAATGCACACCATCGTACTGACCGTTGAGGTGGGGAAATACGCACTGAAACATGACTCATACAGATGAGATGACAATGCCTGATAGGTCTTGGTCCACATGGCCTGGATTGTACAATTATGGTGGGGAAAGTGAAAAAGAAGGTTCTCTTGTCAGGCAATGAAACATGCCAATAGATAAACCCAAATGTTCACGACAACTACCATGCTTCAACAAAACTAATTATCGACCAAAGCACCACTAGTATATCCCCTACAGGGTGCTAATGGTACTTCCAGTGAAAATGCACACAACACTTTTCTGTAGGCAAATAAAAAGTTCTCTTTATTACTTAAAAATATACATTGAAAAAATGTCATTTACACCAAATATAAGGAACATAATCAGTAAAGTACTGTGGGCGGGCAGGTTCACATATAACATGACTTATAAAAATAACTGATATCAGGTAATTACAAAATCTAGGTACTGTCACTTTAAGAATTTTTCATAAAATTAACATGGGATCTCATACCTATACTATGTATATATCTCACCACTTAAACTAACCTGATGGTCAGCGAACTATTTGGATATGTTTCAAATAAACTATTACCAACACAAGCAGTTGTCATTACTATGGTGGATGAGATAAATCTGAATTGCCACTGTCCAACTACCCAGGCTTTCTGCCTAGCAATCTATGTACATTTCCCACAAAGTGTTATCATCACAAGCCATTAGTGCTAATGTAGTGGTCGTACCTGCTGATGGGACCAGTCAGTATGATTCCAATAAGGTCATATGTGGCCAGTTACCCGCCACCAACATACTTTTAAAAGTTTTAAATGTTCTATCTATCTATCTCAGGGCATGCAGTTCCTCCTCCTCATCCTCCAAAACTGTCCCCTCACTGGACAGTTGTGTACTAGGGATGGACGAGTCTACTCGCTAGGACTCGTTACTCGGCGAGTAGTAAGGGACTTGCAGGACTCTGTACTCGGCGAGTTTCCCAGCGATTACTCGCACAGTAACGAGTCCAATGCAAGTCAATGACAATCCTAGTTTTGTCAGAGTTTATTTTTTCTCACTCGCTAGACTCGCTATATCACATCGCTATGTAGCTTGAATCTCCCCAAATCGTTTAAACAATCGCACCACTTCACGGATACCCGCTGTCAGCAGCGAGTTTGAGCGAGTACGAATCCGAGTCATGTATACTGTATTCGGGACTCGCGAATACAGAATCTGTTTAGTTCCGACAAAGCTTCCGAGACAGCCTAGCGTGTTAGGCCAGAAAACTTGTGAAGATGGACAAGCATGTTAGCCAATCATATTCAGTAATGCCACAGCCATGTTGGTTGTGGCAGGACTATGATTGGCTTCTGTCCATTGTGATGCCTATGTCATGTATGAGAGGCGAGGCTGTATATAAGCCTTGCCACCGCCATTTTCTCCACATTCCTGTGAGATCTGACCTAGTGCAGGGTGAGGTAGATGCTGGAGCAGATCATAGGGAGTTTCAGTCAGTGTAGGGAAACTAAAAAATTCCTTATATATAACCCAAACAGCTCTTCTGAGAGCTACCAGGAGGACAGAGGAGTACTGTGTAGAGGACTGTAGGCAGGCAGGCAGGGAGGTGCAGCCTTACAGTGCACACAGGACCGACCTCATAGCTTAGCTTACTCACTCAGCTGTCCTAATAGCTGAAGTCAGAGGCTTAGCTGAGGTACTATTTCCTATTTTTTTTGCACCTGATAGATTTTGGGCCATAATAACCCCTTCAGTTTTCTTTTCTCTGTGGCAGACCAGTGCATTGCTGCTCTCCTAGCTGCAAATAGCACGTACGCCACCTACTTGTGCGACTACTTGTGCCTAACTCCATCTCGGTGGCTGTGCGCACTTAATAATTTTTGCAGGGACTAGTGTGCTGCTTCACTGACAAGTGTTAGCACGCACTTAACCCGCCAGCAGGTGACGCCTACAGCAACACCTAATTCCATCTCGGTGCCTGTGCGCACTTAATAATTTTTGCAGGGACTAGTGTGCTGCTTCACTGACAAGTGTTAGCACGCACTTAACCCGCCAGCAAGTGACGCCTACAGCACCACCTAACTCCATCTCGGTGGCTGTGCGCACTTAATAATTTTTGCAGGGACTAGTGTGCTGCTTCACTGACAAGTGTTAGCACGCACTTAACTCACCAGCAGGTGACGCCTACAGCAACACCTAATTCCATCTCGGTGCCTGTGCATTTGTCAACAATGTCATAAAAACCACAATTTCCCAAAAAAGAGGTTGCAAAGGGATGGGGACGAGGTCGTGGCCGTAGCAGTCGTGCCCAAGAAGGCACTGGTACAGGTAGACAGACGAGGATTGATAGATCTCTCTTTCTCCCGTCTAAAATTCCCAGTACTCAACAAAAACGTGTCTTGAGGCCGGAAGAGCATGACTAGATAACATCTTGGATGGCTGATAACACCTCGACCACTGGTTCTTGCAGTACACAATCGTCCTTGCCAACACAGTCTAGTGTCGCTACAGACAAGGCAGGGCCATCCAATCCTCAAAGTCTTCCTATTTCCTCAACCCATCGGCAGCCAGAGGAAAAATTGAAGCTCGACCTTGGTCACTCCGATGATTTATTTGGTTCTTATCAGCCCTCGATTGCATCTGGCCTTTCTTTGTCACTGCCTGATGAGATACTTGAAGAAGACGTAATGGCTATTCATGGCCAAAGTTTTGAAGCACCTCATACTGAAGAAAGCCACTTTAACCAAAGGCATACAGCATCTCAGAAGGTGGATAATGATGAGGATGATGAGACACACATCTAATCTGGCCAGCCTGCTCAGTCACGTTATCCAGAAGACTTTGTAGAGGAAGGCGTGGATGATGAGACCACAGATCCTACCTGGACTCTTGGCATGCATAGCCAACAGAGCAGCCAGGAGGAGGAAAGTGGCTATGTACCACCGCCAAAAGCACCAAGGCTTACTCCTTTCTCCAGAACACAAACTGTGACAACAGTTGCCCAAGTTGTGTCAACTGTTGCACAAACTGTACCAACTGTTGCACAAACTGTTAACACAGTTGCCTAAACTGTGTCAACAGTTGGTG
The DNA here is from genome assembly GCA_033576535.1 of Allobates femoralis. Taxonomy (NCBI): domain Eukaryota; kingdom Metazoa; phylum Chordata; class Amphibia; order Anura; family Aromobatidae; genus Allobates; species Allobates femoralis. The sequence continues at coordinate 236,295,301 of JARQOC010000002.1, forward strand.
TTGTACAGAGTCATCCTCCTCTGCCTCCAATTCAACATAAAGGACGAAAAGCCATTGTCTGGCAATTTTTTAAGGATGCGACATCTGTACCAAATATGGTTATCTGTAACATCTGCCATGCAAGGCTAAGCAGAGGCCTGGGAAAAGGAAACATGAGCACCAGCAGTATGCGTAAGCATATGTCTGTTAAGCACCCAATTCAGTGGTCGGCCCATCAGGGTTCACAATCAGTGCCTTCTGATCCCAACACTTCCGCGCCACCTCAGATCCATCCTTCACCAGCTAGTGTTCAGGCATCAGCTCCTGCTCAAACGTACTCCTCCCAAGCTGCGGTACAAGAGAGAGATGACAGTAGTCAAGCCACTGGTCAGTGTGCGCCAAACGTCCAGTTGTCTGTGCCACAGCTGTATGAAAGGCAGCTGAAGTACCAATCGACACACCCATTTTCCCAAAAAGTGACTGCGCAAATTGCAAAGTTGTTAGCTGTGGAAATGCTGCCGTTTAGGCTTGTGGGTACAGAGTCTTTTTGGGAGTTGTTGGCTGTGACAGCACCACGATACTGTGTACCCAGCCGCTACTTTTTCTCACGTAGTGCCGTACCCGCGTTACACCAGTACGTTGTTACCAACGTAAAGCATGCACTAACAAATGCTGTAACCGCCAAAGTCCACCTAACAACGGACACGTGGACAAGTAGTTGTGGACAGGGCAGATACATCTCAGTAACGGCTCACTGGATCAACCTGGTGGACAGTGTCCCAACTTCTCAAAGTGGACCATCTGAGATACTACCAACTCCACGAATAGCGGGCACAATATCATTCCGGGTGGCTGCCTCATCATATATGTCCAGTACACAATCTGCTTCTGCAACTTCCTTGTCCACTGCTGAGCTGCCCGCACCATCACGTCCAAGTTGGGAGCTTTGCAGTAGTGCTTCAGCAAGGCGACAACAGGCTCTTCTGAAGCTTATCTGTCTAGGTGACACACCTCACACTGCAACTGAGCTGTGGAAAGGTCTTAAGCAACAGACTGATGAGTGGCTGGCCCCACTGCAACTACAACCAGGTCTTGTTGTCAGCGATAATGGACGAAACCTTGTGGCGGCACTAAAGCACGGTAACCTTGTACACATGCCTTGCCTGGCTCACGTGCTGAACCTAATAGTTCAGAAATTCCTGAAAATATACCCCGAGTTATCTGACCTACTGGAGAAGGTGAGGCGAATTTGCGCCCATTTTGGACATTCGTACACAGCAGTTGGAAGTCTTTCAGCTCTTCAAAACAAATTAAATTTGCCTAAACACAGGCTAACTTGCGACATGCCCACGCGATGTAACTCAACATTCCATATGTTGGCAAGGTTTAATGAGCAGCAGAGGGCAATAGTGGAATATCAGCTGCAACATGCCCGTCACCCCGGAAGTCAGACCAGACACATTAGTACTTTCGAGTGGGTCTGGATCGCTGATCTTTGCGAGTTGCTGGAGAACTTTGAATACTGCACCAAACTTGTCAGCGGTGATCAGTCCATTATCAGTCTCACCATCCCCATGCTCTGTTTGCTTAAAGAATCACTCCTGAATCTGAAAACAGAATCTTTGAGGGCCCAGCGGATGGCTATGGAGCCAGAATTTAACATCGCTGATCCTAGCCAGCCAAGCCAATATCAGCAGGCTACATTGGGTCTGGAAGAAGAAGGTGATGAGGGTGATGATGAAGTAAATTCATTTTTCTGTGGTACTGATGTAAACCCTGATGGTACTCCCAACCCTACGTTTATGTCGGTACAGCATGGGTGGGCTGAAGAGGAGGAGGCGGAGACCGATTTAGAGGCCATGATGCGTAGTGATCCTCATTCTGTTGTAACCGAGGAGATGAATCTTTGCAGCTTAGCACACATGGCTGACGTAATGTGTCAATGTCTCTCCCAAGATCCACGCGTCATTCACATCTATAACAGCAACCTCTACTGGTTGTCAACCTTTTTGGACCCACGGTACAAAGACAAATTTCCGTCGCTGCTGTTGCCGTCACCCAGGGGCTTAACGATGAATTTTTTCAAGAGGGTTGTTGTTGACAATTTGATGTCCATATCACCGTCTGACTCCGCTATACCCCGAAGAACCAGCTCTTTGCAACAGCAGCCTTTGGTTGGGACACATACGTCATCAATGTCAAGAAGAGGTGGGGGTAAGATGTCCACCAACTGGGCGATGTTCAACAGACCTTCCGATCAACAACAGATCATGCCTACGGTCACCTTGACTAGGAGACAACAATTCTCCAACATGGTGAACGAGTATGTCAGTGACAGTACCAGCTTCCTAACCAACCGACCCTTCTGTACCCTTTAATTACTGGGTTTCCAAGGTTCACACTTGGACAGAGCTCGCTTTGTATGCCTTGGAGGTGCTGGCCTGCCCAGCTGCTAGTGTGACATCAGAGCGTGTTTTCAGTGCCGCTGGGGGTATAGTCACTGATAGAAGGTCACGGCTTACTACTGAAAATGCTGACAGGCTGACTCTCATTAAGTTCAACAAGGACTGGACTTCATCGCATTTCGTAAGCCCCCCAGACGACAGTACCCAAATGTAGAGTAACCTAATCATAATTAATATGATTGGAATATTGCGCTTTTAACTTTATGCCCTTTTAAGACAGGAAGTATCGGCATCTCCCTCAGCTCAGACGATGTGATAAGTCATGTTCCTGCTACATTTGCTGCATGATAACAAAACTACGCAATCAGTAAAAATCATTTTACTTTACAAGTTCATCCGCGTGTGAGCATTTTTCATTTTTTCTTTTTTCCATTCAATACAATACAGCTCCATGGGCTAATTTTTTGAGGCAACAAGCCTAAGGCTGCATCGTGGACGTTGCTTGTACTATGCTCTTAGGACAAGCAAGAATATAGTATGGGCCACGCGCCCTCCTCTATTTCTGAAAAGAGTTTATTAAGCCCTTTGAGCTAATTTTTTGAGGCAACAAGCCTATGCCTGCATCGTGGACATTGCTTGTACTATGCTCTTAGGACAAGCAAGAATATAGTATGGGCCACGCGCCCTCCTCTATTTCTAAAAAGAGTTTATTAAGCCCTTTGAGCTAATGTTTTGAGGCAACAAGCCTATGCCTGCATCGTGGACGTTGCTTGTACTATGATCCTGCTGGAGCCTGGCGAAGGGTCCCACTGTACGCTACGGCGATAACGCGTAGACGCGCTGTGTTGCAAGTAGACATCCCAGCCTCTCGCATCTGTGTTCCTAGTGTTGTTGCCATAGCGAGTCATTAAGTAACCCCCCCCAAACACAGGCACTATTTATTTGTCAGCAACATTTGTATGTGGAGTCATGATTTTACACATACTAACCAAGGTGCCTTCATGCGCCATGCGGGCCGTAAAGTACTTGCTAATGATGATGACTTTAAGCCCACCCACAAAACAACCTACACATCCATTCCCTGAAAAAAGACAGACACAAAGCAGTTTTTTCAAAATGTGTATTATCACGCCTTAATGCCAAAGATGTCAGATAGCTTTTAGAAAGCTCACAAACGCAAAAAAAAAAAAACAAATAAAACAGAAAAAAACAAAAAGAAATAGTGCAATGCACTTTTTGGATAACAAAAAAAACAAAAAAACAAAAAAGTTGACCCTACAGCTGGTGGTAGGTGGGCTGATTGTGTGGGGTAGCCTCAACCGGGCCACCATCACCCTGGTCCTGGAGGAGGTCCAGGGCCCCATGGATAGCCTTTCTCACTGATTGTAACCCTGTAGGGTGGGTCATCTGGGCCGGTGTGTCGAAATGGCCTTGGGTTGGGAGGTCCATGTTGGGTGGCCACAAAGGTTGTATAGGCCTCTGGGTCGGCACATAGCTGTCCCGGGGTGTGGACCTGTCTAGCCTGTTGGAGCTCGACTGCTGCCACCCCTCCAAATAAGTAAATATCTGGCCAGGATGGTTTGGGGGCCAACAGGCATCAAGGACAATGTGGATTGCTGACCTTGCCCGCAGTCGTCTCTCCAGTGGAATGAGAGCCAGGAAAGGTATGAGACTGCGGGCAAAGTCAGCATCACATTGTCCAAGGTGGTCATTTTGTGCCCCCGGGATCTGAGCATGGCTGCTGGGGTTCTGGTGACTCCCCACACTGCTGCCAGTTGGCCATCCAGCTTCGTCCACTGCCGGAGGTTGGTTTTGGTGGGGAGACCGTTGTTGTGGCCCTTCAACCTCCTCTTCTTGTGGCCGGCCATGCCCCAAAGGTGGTGGTGGTGGTGGTGGTGGTACTCCTTGCTCCTCTACTCCAAGTCGGGGTGGTTCAGGGGCCTCCCTTGCCTCTTCAGGCAGCTGTGCTGGTGGGTTACCACGCCGCCTGTGGTAGTGAGCAGCTCTTTGGGTAAATACAAAAAAAATGTGGTGAATGGGTTGCGTTTGGAAACAAAACCATAGGCCAAACATAAAATGTGCACGCTTTTTTGACTCAGTGTATCTGTGTATTCTGTGTCTTTTCATTGTTGGCCTTAAGATGGAATTGCAGCAAATACATTAAGGACGTTTTGGCTCATGCCTCAACCAATATTCTATGTGTGGGTAGTGTTGGTCCTCGATTTTTTTGCCATTACATTAGAAATTTTAAAATTTGTCTGCACTATTACACTGTGCCCTGCCTTAGGCAGGACAGCTATTTAGGCACTTGAAGACATATTAGTGGCCACAACTATTGCTTTGACTTTTTGTTGAAACTTTATGTGGACAAAGCTATAGCCTGACACTGTGAGGCAAACACATTCTTCAGGGTTGTTTGCCATCAGATGGACACAAAAAGACGCAGTGTGGGTGGCCTTGGTCTCAATGCACATAACCCAGATCTATAGGGCAGATGAGCAAGACAGGAAATGGAGTCCTGCAGCATAGGTGACACATGAGCATTCGTCGTTAGTGGCCTACACTCCTTTTTGCTGCCATGTATGCTAATCAGGAATGTCTTGGTAAATAAAACACACAAAACAGATGGCTTGGCTTTTGAAACGACTGTAATGGACATAGAGTATGGGGTTGTTTTTGAGCAGCAGGTCACACATCATTGGTGCCAAACAAGGTGGTATGCACAGATGGACAGTTTTACAGTTATTCCAATGGGGCCGAACAAAAAACCAGGAGCAGCAAGGGCAAACCTCGGGTTTCCTAAAGGACCTTGGACATAAAAGCCTGTTGCACTGAAAATATGGCCCCCTTTAGTTTGATTTTATACAGCATTAATACATTATGTTTTCCGGAGGATTCGTAATGTGGCCATCAGTGAACGAAAAAAAAAAAAATTCACATGTGGGCCCTAATATCTACACAATCACCTTGCAGCCCCAAATATACCCATGGAAAACTCACCCACACGAATTTGTAGTGATACAGGGTATGTCCTCAAATGTGTGTGACTGTGTCAACAATCTGGGATGGTGTACAAACAGTTTAGTGCAAAAGGGGTATATCCTTGCAACGTTATTTAGCCGAAAAAAAACACCCACAACTAAACGTGTAGGGATGTATGTGGCCCTTATGCAAGTCGAGGCCATTAGGAACTGATACAAATGAGGCTTATGACAGGCAAACCAGACAAGGCCACACACCTTAGAGGCCATTGCAGGGAAGAACATGGCTTTGTTCCTCAAACATGCCAACAATAATAGCTAATTGTGAGGTCACGGAACATTGTGTCTGCCCACCCTGCAGAACACTGCTTATTTGTCCCAACGTCACAATGTGGCTATAAATGTGTATGTCCTGGATCATTGCCAAAGGTAATAGAATTCTGTTGCACCATGGCAGAAACAAACCCTAGTGTGGGTAAATAAACCACCACACTCATTATAGAGCTTCATACGTAGACTGTGTGCCCTCGTGGACAGGGTGCTCTCCTCTTGTACCTGTATGACCTGATTGTCTTCATGTACTGTTTTTTGTCGTTAACCCTTATCCTCATGTAAAGTGCCATGGAACCTAATGGCGCTATATAAATAAATAATAATAATAATAACAATAATAGTGCACAACAGTGCAGCAGACACATACCTTGGCATACGGACCACCAGTTCAAGGAAGGACAACCGGTCGTAGTGGCGATATATCGGCCCTGGATCTGCTTCTGGTCCCCCCTCCTAGATCTTACGGTGTTGCCTTTTGTGCTGATCCCGACAGCTCCTCCACCGTTTGATAAGCACGTCAACTGTGAAATGATTTCAAACCGGGTTTAGACCTCTGTAACATTTGAAACACTAAAAGTATGTGTACAAATCAACAATAACATTTTATTCATGTTGTGTGTGTAATGGGTATACAAGGCACAGTGACACGAGAGTGTGGAACATCATCAACAGCATTACGGACATTGAGCTCACGTGGCCACAATCACAAATGAGGCAGGGCACATGTCAACGCATAGAGAATGTAATAGTGCGGGCACCAGACTCCGCTCATTAGTGGTATTTATATACACCCAAACCCCCTGGCCGTCAGAGCCAGGAGGACCAGCCCTTAAATTAAGTGTACTATTGTGACCCCATCCAAATATAGGCAACCATGCGACGGCACATGAAAACACATTGAGGGCCCTGTATACCCTACTATGGGGGCCCTATATACCCATGGGGGCCCTGTATACCCACTGCTGGGGGGCCTGTATACCCACGGGGGGCCTGTATACCCACTGCTGGGGGCCCTGTATACCCACTGGAGGCCCTGTATACCCACTGCTGGGGGCCTGTATACCCACTGCTGGGGGCCCTGTATACCCACTGCTGGGGGCCCTGTATACCCACTGCTGGGGTGCCTGTATACCCACTGCTGGGGGCCCTGTATACCCACTGCTGGGGGGCCTGTATACCCACTGCTGGGGGCCCTGTATACCCACTGATGGGGGGGGCCTGTATACCCACTGCTGGGGGCCCTGTATACCCACCGGGGGGCCTGTATACCCACTGCTGGGGGACCTGTATACCCACTGAGGGCCCTGTATACCCTAATATGGGGGGCATGTATACCCACTGGGGGGCCTGTATACTCTGCAGGGGGAGCTGTATACTCTGCTGGGGGGGCTGTCTACCAGTGATAGCCGCTGTTTACCAGGATGGCGGTCAATATGTTTTCCCAGTTTTTGGGGGCAAAAGTAGGGGGGTCGGCTTATACACGGGTCGGCTTATACACGAGTATATACGGTAAATGCAATATAACGTGTGAACACATTTAACTTACCCATATTGCTCTGTGCATCCTGGCCACTGCGATGGAATGCAGGGAACATGACTTGAGCGACCTCCCTCCAGGCTGTAGTCCGCTGGATGTTATCCCCATAGGCAGGGTCAGTGGGCAGCCTAAGCAGGGGCCGAGCCTCCACCAGGTCAATTAACTGCAGCGTGTTGACACGGGCCATGCTTGCTCTGTGTGTGTGCGCGTCTTGGCAGCTCGAGTCGGCTTCTTTCCAGTTTGCTAAAAGCATGGGGTGTGCTGGAGAAAATCGCTTGCCTCGCCTCATCGGCGCCAAATAAGACAAACACATGCAAGTTTGGCCTCGGACACAGCAGCAAAATACAGTTGCGAGTGGGGTTTCCAACACGGCAATGCGAGCGCTTTCCGAGACACATCTGCGATTTTTAAATCGCACATTACTCGCTATTACTCGCTTCCCCATTCATTAACATTGGACTCGCTAGACCCGCAACGAGTAGCGAGTCCCGGGCTCGGACTCGCTAGAGTCAAGTGATTCCGAGTAATTTAGAACTCGCCCATTACTATTGTGTACCTGACCACTGTTGGTACAGGAACCCACCCTCCAAGCCATGTATGGACAACTGCTCTGTTAATCGTATCTATGCATGGTCTCTGTTCCTCCTTTGCCACCGCCCATCTATCATCACATGAAACGTTTTTTCAAGAAGTGTAGAAGTGGGATAGTAAGGCTAGGGTTGCACTTGGAGGTTGACCCACGGATCCGCTAACGCTTAGCCCAGTCTGCTGTAACGGCTAGCGTTAACGTCGCTCATTGCCCGGCAACGCTGCTCCATAGTAACCTATAGTTTACCTTGGATGTGGCCACACACAGAGCCCCATGAAGTGTGCTTTAGCTGAGCGCACAGGAAAACGTTGTTTTCACAATACACACAATAGTGTGTTTCATACAAATACTGTGATTTCTGTGTATGTTGTATATTGTAAGACCTGCTGACAGGCAGCATTCCTTTTGCAGAAACTTCTTTTAGCACTTACCTAATGATTGCAGTTGTAAGAGTCACATGCAAGGGGGAGTGACAAACTTTGGCTACAGTGTGAAATTTTGAGAGTCAGGTCAGGAGAGGCTAGACAGAGCTGACGGTAGCCATGTGGAGATTACTTTTGTTCTTGGTAAGAGGAATATAGGATTATCAGAACTGTCTTGGAACCAGTAAACAGATTCTGCCGAGAGCAGAAACCCTGCCGTACACCACATGAGGTTACCACATATACTGTAATGTTCCTGCCCGTGCTTACTGGTCCATGTATTGGTGGTTATATGGACCTTGTCACTAATGGTATTGCCCAGTGCACACTTACAGTAATTGTGTCCGCAACTTGTTTGTGCAGGGCAGGAATGACTGCTTGGAAAAATAGTGGTATCTGGGAACCACCTACTGTGGGTCAGCAACACCATAAGATTTTAAAGTGTTTTGTCCATCAGCTGGAATTACAGCATTGCAATGGCCAGGAATTTGGAAATGCTTCCATGCAAAGCTAATAGGTAGGTAAGAAGGTAATTCCTCTTTCTCTCCTGTGTTTGTGATATGGACAGTTGAATTCTTACATGGGACATTGTGGAGATCCTCGGTAACACTGCTGGTGCTGTCACATTTTCTCTTTGTGTGGAGCCAGATATGGCACTATGGCTTGGAAGGGGGAGACCGAGACTGCAGCAGAAGAGGGAGCAGGAGGAGCTGTGGCACCCTTATGGCTAGGCGCCAGAGGGAGGTACTGCACCCTAAACAGAAGGTGTAGTGCCTCCGTATCTATGGATTTGAGGTTTCCTTATAGAGTCTGTCCTAAGCACCCATACACTAGCCCCCCTTAGCATAGGGACCGTATATTTAGTGGGTCTAGGGGGTGGAGCTTAGAGTAGAGCAGGAGACTTGAGTGACAGTTGAGCTAATTTTAGTTAGAAAGTTCTGGGAAGGCAGTCAGAGAGGACGCACCTGACAGAGCTTTTGACAGGAGGGCGCCTCTTAGAGAGAGGTGATCCGGGAACGAAGGGGACAAACCAGGCCTGGTTGGAGCCAGCTGGGGAAGTCTGGGGTCGACACCGGCATACCGGAGCCGAGGCAATCAGTGGTCTATCCCTGGTTGCAAACCGATAAGCTGTGGGACCGACAGAAGGGAGCCATAGCACCACAAGACTGTACCTCAATCTCAGTCCTATATTGGGTCGAGGACACTTTAAGGAAAAGAGACCGAATTCCGGTGGCGGGAGGATTAGCTGGTTACCGTTCCGGTCCTTACCGGTAAGGAACCGAATGTAATTAACTGTATCAGACCCCTGGGCTGGTGTAGGAGCTTTGCAAAGTGGTTGAAGAGGGAAAGAGGAACACAGACCCTGAAAGTCATTAAAAGGGACCATCAACAGACTCTGTAGGATCACCTTACAATCTGTGGCTACGTCCCCGTTCAATCAGACTGTGACTGTGTACTGTATCATCCACCCGGTACCAGTAAAGTGATGTTTGAGTTGAATCGGTGTCTGTAATCCTTTCCTCTGGTGCCTGGAGGGCCTCAGCATCATCAGAGGGGTAAGAACTATGACTCCCCTCATCCATCCTTGCTGCCCTGAGGTAAAGCTCCACCTGTGGGAGCTGTACTACTCTGAGCTGCACCACCCCCGCCAGTGAGGGGTCCAGGGCACGAAACCGGGAACCGACCAGCCTTGATCTCCCCCATCGAAGCAACCGCCTATCCCAGTATCCGAGTACCCCCTACCCTGTCGACCGCCTCATTTCTGGCATCACAAAAAGGATCCTGTGCCCGGGAAAACTGGGTACTGTGAGCCTTAAATTGGACTTTATCGACTCCTTGTGAACTGTAAAATCGGGCTACCATTACTGCGCCACAGAGCGAGAAGAACATCGCGGCAGGGCAGCAAAAAGAGCACAAAGATAAGCCCCGCCCCTCCGCTCTGCCGAGGTTTGCCGAAGTGTAGTGGCGGGCTCCGAAAAGGCCTAAAGGACTGTCCCACTAAATTTCTCTAAAAAGGTGGGCTTAGCTATGTAAAAGACTATGTGCTGGCCCAGGGGCGAGCCTCAGCCCCTCACTAAAGCAGGGCCATGCAAGAGGCGCCAAAATGTCTCCCCGCCCCCCTTGCTATCAAACAACCAAGTGGGCGGGTCTAGAACCAGACCGCACCAGTTCGGGACTATACAAATCAAATAGGGTGCGGCTGGAGGTCAGAACGTGATATCTGGTAGGACTTCGTACCCGTTATCCGTGTGCTGTCTGGTAAAGATGACAGTCCCAACGATCTCCGATCTGGTCAGAGAAGTAGAAGACAGAGTGAGAGCCGAATGTGCTGCCCCGAGAGTGTCGACCCTAGAAAATGAGGGTGAAAATGTCGATTTCTGGGGAGCGGCAGTACGGAAGCTGCGAGCCCGACTTCAGGAGACCAAGGAGTGGACCGTCCGGTTTTGGAGCTCTGTGATGATCCCAGAGCTGAGCCGCAGAATGGGACGATGGCAGGGGCAGGAGCTAAATTCGGAACTGTCGGTATCTGTAAAACTAGACGGCGAACCGCTGTTAACCGATGGGAACCACGCCCCCACCAAATCAGTTTCTACCACCGGAGGAGACATCAAACCATCAGAGGCCAGCATTGCCCCATCCAATCCGGACGACTGCGAGCACAGCACTGACGAGGAGGGAGCCGCCGGTGGTGCAGAGGCATATGGGGCTCGCATGGTGCAAAAGGAGCTTCAGCTGTACGGACAGGCTAGATGGACCAGTGCGGTCACAATCCCAGGTGAGCGGAACTGTGTACCCGCTCCAGAGCACACAGACCGGGACTTGCACCAGCATGATGGGGCTAGCCACGAGTAGCACTCAGCAGCGAGAGAACGATGCACCCTGTGTGTTCACCAATAGTGGACTAGGGGTTGCAAAACCCGGTCATGTATATAGTTGTCAAATGTGTGCTAGTGTATGAAACAGGGAAAGAGCAGGTAAACTCCCATACACAATATTAAGGAGGGTGGAGTGGGCATAAGGAGCTGTTCAGGGAGAGTAAAACCTTTGCCAACCAGTGACCCCAAGGCCAGGAGGCCTACAGCACTTATAGCCAAAAGAGACCCATGCAGTACCAAGGACTCCTACGCCATAGCACCAATAGTTAATGGTTTGTTGTGTATCGTAACTTTGGCAACCTACAGAGACTTTACCTGCTGGACTGTGCCATCTTTAAATGTGAACTTTTGTGTTAAAGCCTGATTGAACTCTAAATCAGAGACTGATACCCGGTCCCCGTTGGGCCGATGTGGACTAATGCTTATTTATGTTTTGTTTGCAACGTTCTAAGAAATGCGCCTCCCGGATGAGAAGATCACAAAGAATGCATATTGTTATTGTTTTGAATTAAGCGTTACACGGTTAAAGTGTTAGTAAAAATTTCAACTCAAACCGGTTTGATTTTAACACTCGCGGACGAGTGTAATTCCCCAAGGGGGTGTGTGGCGCCCCTATGTCTAGGCACCACAAGGAGATACTGCACCCCAAACAGAAGATATAGTGCCTCTGTAGTTATGGATTTGAGGTTTCCTTATAGAGCCTGTCCTAAGCACCAGTACACTGGCCCCCCTTAGCATAGGGACCGTATATTCAGTAGTTCCAGGGGGTGGAGCTTAGAGTAGAGCAGGAGACCTGAGTGACAGTTGAGCTAATTTTAGTTAGACAGTGCTGGGAAGGTAGCCAGAGAGGACGCGCCTGACAGAGGTTCTGACAGGAGGGCGCCTCTTTGAGAGAGGTGACCCGGGAATGGAGGGGATGAACCAGGCCTGGTTGGAGCCAGCTGGGGAAGTCCGGGGTCGACTGAGGCAATCAGTGCTCTATCCCTGGTTGCAAACCGACAAGCTGTGGGACCGACAGAAGGGAGCCATAGCACTACAGACTGTACCTCAACCTCAGTCCTATATTGCCTCCAGGACACTTTAAGGAAAAGGGACCGAATTCTGGTGGCGGGAGGATTAGCTGGTTACTGTTCCCGTCTGCATCGGTAAGGAACCAAATGTACTTAACTGTAACAGACTTCTGGGCTGATGTAGGAGCTCTGCAAAGTGGTTAAAAAGGAAAAGAGGAACACAAACCCCGAAAGCCATTAAAACGGACCATCAACAGACTCTATAGGATCACCTTACAATCTGTGGCAACGTCCCCGTTCAATCAGACTGTGACTGTGTACTGTATCATCCACCCGGTACCAGTAAAGTGACGTTTGAGTTGAATTGGTGTCTGTGATCCTTTCCTCCGGTGCCCTCCTTTCCTCCAGCATCATCAGAGGGGTAAGAACTACGACTCCCCTCATCCATCCCCGCTGCCCTGAGGTAAAGCCCCACCTGTGGGGAGCTGTGCTACTCTGAGCTGCACCTCCATCACCTAGCGGCCAGCCACAGTGCTGGTATCCACATTACCAGGTACCACAGGTGGTGTCACAACACCCTTCCTTTCCCCTCCATCATCATCATCACCCACCACCCCAGCCAGTGAGGGTCCAGGGCACGGAACCGGGAACCGACCAGCCATGATCCCCCATCGAAGCAACCGCCTATCCCGGTATCCTGTTGACTGCCTCAGAGCCTCAGACCTTTCCTGGTTTTTCAGGTGTGTACTCCACTGTGTCTTGTGCTTTGCATTCAGATGCCCTGTCATGTAGGTAGTGCTCATGTTAAAAACATTCATGCCACGCTTCAGGCTTTGAAGGCACAGTGCGCAAAACTCATGTCTTGTCGTCAGAACATTGCCTGAAGAAATGCTACACCAAGGAGTTCCTTTGAGTTTCCTTTGGTGTGCTCAGTTTGTTGGCACGATGAGCAGTAGCAACTAATATACTGGCTAGGGGCCAACCACTGTTCATTTGTTTTAAATCTGTTTTTATTATGGTTTTAAATTGAAAATGAACATGAACAACATGTTTAAGTATCTTACAATGTTATTAAACATAAATGACATGAAAACATAGAAAAAATTAAACGAAACGTCCTCTCTTGTCATCTCAAACTGTATAATTTCAAAAATAAGCTCATAAGGCAATTGGTCCAGGCATTGTGTATGGGAAAATGCTCCTCATATCTTGTATCTTCTAATGCCCAGTGAAATGTAGAAACGCTATCACATGAGCTCATCCTTCAGTCTTATATCGCCTCTTTTTACAGACCTAGATGAGATCATAACCACTAAAACACAACTCAAATTTTGTATTTAGCTATTGTCTCTATCTTTAGAGGATTCTTTATATTCATATATTACAATTTTAAGAAGAAAAAGGGTAGAAACATAAAAAAGGAAGGGAAATACAATGAGAAGGGAACAATAGGGGGAGAAAAAAAAATAAAAATTCAACAGTGGTAAGAAACGAAGAAAGAAGAGAGAAAAAATAGAAAAGCCGATTGTGCATCTATGGGAAAAGGAAATGAATTATGAGGAGAAAATTACATGGATTAGGGTAAGAGAGAGAGGTGCCTCCGCCCGACCGCCCCATACCCCATCCCGCTCCGACCCGCCCCACCCACACCACCTCAGCCCAGCCATTGTCGAGCGTCCGGGGAGTCGTGGAACATAATCCATTCCGACCACGTCACATTGAATTGGGGCATATTATCAGAGTGTCCCGCCTCAAGTTCCTCCATTCTGAATATATCCTTCATTTCTGAGTACCAGTCCAGAATGGAGGGTGGTGTAGGAGTCCTCCAAAGACTGGGAATAACAGCCCTAGCTGCTGATATACAAAATCTAAGGATGTCCCTTTTGATGAGTTTAATACAACCAGGTAAAATTGACAATAAGGCCACCTCAGGAGTGCCCTCAATTTTTTTCCCTGTTATCATGTTGTAATTTCTGAAGACTTTTTTCCAAAAAGACTGTATCTTATGACAGGACCACCAAATGTGGATCACGTCACCAACAGTAGTTCCACATCTCCAGCACAAATCCGAGACATTGGGTGAGATTCTATGCATTCTGTCTGGACATAAGTACCAGCGGGAAAGGACTTTATAGTTTCTTTCTTGTGATACGCATGGTAGCGCCAATAAGCGCGTACATATGAAACTCTTTTTCCATTCCTCGTCTGACAACTCTCTTCCCAGGTCTCTTTCCCAACCCACCTGGAACTTATGTTTTGTGTCTCCTGCCACTCCCTCCAGAGTCATGCGATATAGCTCTGATATGGGATGAGCCGGGGGAGAATCTTGCATGAATAGATTCTCAATGGGATATATTTGTGATCGGACTCTACAAGGATAGGATCCCGAAGAAAGGAAGGAACAGAGTTGGGCGTATTCTAACCATTGCACGTCTGCTGGTCGCAACCTCTGGCGTAAAACCTCTATAGAAGGCACGTTCCCATTGTGTAGAATCTGACCTACCCGAACATCCTCCACTCTCGTCCAACCTACGAAAGCCTTCCTGTCCATCCCCGGAGGAAAACCTGGATTGGAGAATAGCGGAGTCAAAGGACTTAATATTCTTTCACTAACTAAGGCACCAAATGTCTTAAACCAGACCTGCAAGGTAGTTTTAGTTACATCAGTGAGATTTGCCATCACAGAATCCGGTATCGAAGATAACCATTGGAGGTAATGCAACGGCACCTGAACACCATCCTGTTCCAAAGATATCCATCTCTTTGCATCAGTTTTGAAGCACCAATCCAATGTTCCAACTAAGGATGTTGCTTTAAAATAGGCCTTGAAGTTCGGTAAACCAGTACCGCCTCTCAACGTCGGAGCTGTTAGTCTTGTAACTAATTCTAGCTCGATGTCCACCCCACAGGAAACGTGTCACACTAGAGCGAAGTCTAGAGAAGAAACTGCATGGGGGCATAATTGGTACAGTCTGGAAAATATATAAGAAGCGGGGTAGGATATCCATACGTATCACATTAATATGCCCCCATCAGGACAGTTTCAGAATGTTATAGGATGATAATTGCGACTCTACACCAGTTAAAAGAGTCTGATAATTACAGGAAAAGAGGCTAGACAGGTCAGACGGAATCCGGACTCCAAGATATTTAATGTTATCAGATCGCCATCTAAATGGAAAATTGGTTTTCAATGAAGAGAGCCCAGCCACGGGTAGGGATACATTTAGTGCCTCTGACTTGGAGTAATTGACTTTGAAGTTGCTCAGGGAGCTGAACAAATCAAACTCCTTCATTACGCATGGGAGAGAAACATGGGGGTTCGTCACATATAGCAGAAGGTCATTTGCAAAGAGTGCTGTTTTATGATGTATATCTCCCACACGTATGCCCGAAATATCGGGATTTTGTCTAATGGCGTTAGCCAAGTGCTCCATAACAATTACATACAGTAATGGCGATATAGAACATCCTTGTCTCGTCCCGTTTTGGATGGCAATAGGGGACGACAGCTTGCCATTGACTCTAATTTTAGCCGAGGGAACCGAATACAAGGAGAGAATCCGAGCCAGGCACTGAGGACCTAATCTCATATGGATCAATGCCTCCCTCATGAAGCCCCTGTGGACTCTGTCAAAGGCCTTTTCTGCATCTACGGACAAGAGACTAAATGGGATGTTACGTTGTTTTGCTTTTTGGATCAATAGTATAGTCCTAATTGTATTGTCTCTTGCTTCTCGACCCTTGACAAAGCCCACCTGATCCATGTTAGTCACTGAGAGGAGCAACGGGGCTAAGCGTTCTGCCAAGATCTTGGAATAGATCTTAACATCCACGTTTAAAAGAGAGATTGGTCTATAGTTAGATGCCAAGGTCGGATCTCTCCCGGCTTAGGTATGACACAAATATGCGCCTCTAGAGATTGCGGAGCAAAGCCAGTTACATCAGAAATGGAATTAAAAGTGTCCAGCATGTGAGGCATCAACAAAGTCTGAAGAGTCTTATAAAAAATCGGAGTAAAACCGTCCGGGCCTGGGCATTTAGAAAGGGGTGTGGCCTTAATAGCTTCTAATAACTCCGTACCCGTGATTGGATCCTCCAAAGACGCTATTGCGTCATCATTGATAGGCGGAAGCTGGTTGGAGGAAATATATTCTCTCATTTTCTTGATAAGCTCGTCTGAGGCTAAGTCTGTATATTTGCCCTTAATGGTATAGAGCTCCTTGTAATATTCTCTAAAAGCCTCCAGGATCTCGTCTGGCCTATGCACCTCCATCCCGTCCTTACCTCTAATTTTGGGTATATAGGAATGGTTTGCTCTAGGGTGAAGCAGTCTGGCAAGCGGTCTTGCACATTTGTCCGCTGTCCTATAATAATAATTTCTTGTCCTGTCCATTTAAGCTTTAAATTTCTGGGCCATTAAGTCTTTGAGATCTTGTCTACAAAGGGTCAACTCAGACAAGACAAATCTAGACAACGTATGTTTGTGGGCCACCTCCAATGCATGTATCTGTTTGATCTTACTAGAAATCTCCTCCGCTCTGGCTTTCTTAATGCGAGATCCATGTTTAATTAAGGTTCCCCGTATCATACATTTAAGGGCCTCCCATTTGTATGTCTGTGGTGTAGGGTCTGTCACATGAACCTGAGAGAACGTTTCAATGTTATCTTTAAGTTCAGCTATACATATGGAGTCTTTAAGAAGTTCGTTGTTAAGTTTCCACGTCCATGGTCTACGGACAGTGTCTGGTATTGATAACCTTAAGTGTACAGGAGCGTGGTCAGACAACAAAATGTCTCCAATGTCTGTCTGGGGATCCCATGAAAGTAGACAATGGCTAACCAAAAAGTAGTCCAGGCGACTATAAGAGCCGTGGATGTTAGAGTAATATGTAAAATCTCTATCTCTTGGATGAAGTATCCGCCATACATCAATAAGCTGGAGAAAGTGAAGGAGGTTCTTTAAAGCCCGAAGGCGTTTAGATGGTATTGTACCTCTACCAGATGAAGTGTCCACGCCAGGGTCCATGGCAAAGTTGAAGTCGCCACCTATCAGTATGGAGCCTTCTGCGAAACCAGCCAGCTTATTCAGAAGGGTTCGACACACCAGTGTCTGATTCCTGTTGGGGAGGTACCAATTTACAATGGTTAAAATAGAGGAAGCAACCTGTATTTTAAGAAAAATATATCTGCCTCCCTCATCCACCTCAGAGCCTAATATCACATGTGGGAATGAACGATGTATTCCAATAGAAACCCCTTTGGACCTTGTGTTTGGATTGGAGCTATGCAACCAGGTTGAGTAGTAACGGTTTTGAATATTTGGTATTGAACCCGTCTTAAAGTGGGTTTCCTGGAATAGGACCACTTGTGCTCTTTTTTTGTGAAGATCATACAGAATTTGAGAGCGCTTTTGGGGTATATTGAACCCTCTAACATTAAATGTATAAACGTTCAAGGAAGACATTTCCAATACGCCCGGATCTCGACAACCTGGGTCCGGGTTCCCTCTTTGTCCAATTCCCCCTTTCCTTCCCTCCTCTCTCCCCTCAGTAAAGGAGAGAGAAGTACTCAATCGGGCTGTGGTTAATCAAATAAGGAAAATAAGCCGAGTATATGATAAGCGACGGGACGGGCGGGGGGAGGCAGAGAGCGCCGGCCTCAGGGTGAAATATAAAGAAAAAAAGAAAATAAAATCAAGAAAAGAAAGAAGCGGAAACCAAAGGACAAAAAAGAAGAGGACTCAAGCAAGGACAAAACTAAAAAAGGTGATGCCCAAAACTTGGTCGACAGTATATTAGGGGTAGTTGTCTACCTTCTACACCTGCCTGCAGGGTGTAGGTCCCTAGGGTAGGACATATCCTTTCCACTAGTGGTCTATATGCCCCCATACCGAGACCTTTTTTTCAAAAATTTTTTTAAGTAATACAAAGTGTTAAACAGCATTGTTCATACCCATAATATTGCCAAACATATCCAATAACCAACCAGGAAGGTTAAAATAAGTAACTTTCTATCTTATCATTTGGGTTACATAAACTACCAGGAGCTCTGTAGCACATCTCGGATTTCTTGTATAGCCAGAGAAGGCTCCATATATACTACGGAGAGATATCAATTGTCAACCTATATAAAGGGAGAAAAAAAAAACCACATATTACAGCAACGACATGCAATCAGGTATGACCAGAGGGATCAGGTGTCTCCCTCCTGTCGACTCTTCCATCCCTGCCTCCTCTTCGTCTGCGGCGTCTAGAGCGTTGCTCCCTTGGGGGTGGCCTCTGAAAGTTAAAGTCTGGCAAGTATGGCCATTCCGTTATTTCCAGGTCAGGGGTCGATATCTCAAGTTCATCCAAAAACTCTGGAATACCATCTGGGTGTGACATGGATACAGAGCGACCGTCTCGCCTAACTTGTAGACGGAAAGGATATCCCCGGGAGTATTGGATATCGTGATCCCGTAACACATTCAAAAGGGGGCGAAGGGCTCTTCTTTTCTGTAAAGTACGACGGGAAAGGTCTGCTAGAATCTGGACTGGTGAACCTTGGAAAGATAGAGACTCAAGCTTGCGTGCCCCTGCTAGTACTCTCTCTTTTGATCTAAAGTTGTGAATTCTGCAGACAATATCACGTGGACGAGCACCTTCTTCTGGTGGGGGTCCCAAAGACCTATGTATTCTATCAAACTCCAGAGGGGAGTCTTCTGGCATGTGGCGGACTGAGTTTAGGAATCTCTGGATCGTGATATCAAGGTCTCTGGGTAACACGGTCTCTGGTATCCCTCTCACTCTTACATTATTCCGTCGTTCACGGTTCTCCAAGTCCTCCATAGCATCGAGCATGAACTCAATACGGGATGTTTGATACGAGACCTGTTGTTCCAGAGTGCCTAGTCTCCTGTGTAGGGTGTCAGAGGCAGACTCTGTGGAGGTCACTCTAGTTGCAAGCTGTTGAACCTCTCCCCTCAAGGCTGATGTTTCTGCTTTGTACGAAGCTTCCAGTCTATGAATAAAACCTTCTATCTCCTCTCTAGTCGGGATGGCTGCTATGCGGGCTTTAAAGTCCGACCAAACTGCGTTGTCAGGAGAACGTTGGTCATGGGATGTGAGGTCTGTAGGAGGGAGAGCAGGACCTACGTGTCTTGGTGAAGGTATAGAGGTTGCCGCTGGTGTGATGAATGCGGCTGGACCCAATGCTGGGTTTGCCAAATATTGGAGGTTCTGGTTGTTCCTCCCTGCTGCAGATATATGCTTTGCAGCATGTTCCATATTTTGTTGCAAAATGTCTGCCTGTATTGGGGACACACAGAAAATTGCTGGGTTGCATATGAGGCTCCAGGGGGACCTTTATATTGGTGGTCTGCAGGGTATAAGTTATTTGAGTCTATGGGTGTAACACTGTGAATGTCCCCTGCTGTTCCCCACACAAAGGGCAACACAGCTTCTCCCTCCACATCTACCTCCCCTCCTCGCGGTCTTCCTCCATGCGCTCCTTCACCTCCGGGATCTCCTCCTCCTTCCTCTGTCTCCGGGGACCGCAGTGTCTCTGGGGCTTCCCTGACTTGTAACTCCGCCGCTGAGTGCGGAGTGCGGTCCGGTCCCTCTCCGATCGAAGGGGGATTCAGAGTCTCCTGCATTGTCAGCTGAGCGGCTGCTGTATGCTGAGCGCAGCTCCCGCCCGCTGCCTCCGCCATCTTGGGTGTGTGATGGCGCCTTCCCGTGCTTCTAAGATAGCGGGTTATACTCACGGTGGGGGTTGCCGTGGAGCCCGTAGGTTGTTGGGGCTGAGTGCTCTTTTTCCTGGTCGGCATATGGGGTTGCTGGTGGTAAAATAAGCTGCTATTGTCCGGTCTTATACAGCATGTGGAGCAGGAGACGAGCTGTTAGCCTCCACTTCCCTCCATGGCCAGGACACGCCCCCCACCACTGTTCTTTTGCACCCTGCTCGCTCTTTCGTCATGCAGATAGGATAGTGTGACCAACAGCTCTTCCTCAGAACTAGGCACATCACTCGGATGCTCTTGAGTTCATGTTGGATCTAGGACCTCATCTTCCACCCATTCATCACCCCTGCCCTCCTTGTCAGTCTGCACACTGCAGAAAGCTGCAGCATTTGGCTTTTGTTTTTTGGCATCAACATTAAAGATGTGTTGTGATGGTCCACTGACCGTGTGCACTAGCCCTCCCACTTCCTTATCCTGAAACTGAACAAGTGTTTGGGCATCAGTGCACTGAATGTCTGCCACTTATGGGGCAGGTCTAGGTAGATGCCCCATGGAAAACCATCAAAAAGCAGAAGTGACTGCTGCATGACTTGAAGCTCAGACTGCTTGACTGATTTACAGGGAGTGAGGTGGTAGACAGATGCCCATGGGTCACAGGTGCAAACTCTGTGCTTTCAGAAGGGGATCAGGAGGAGCAAATGAACTGTAGGAAATCTCATCTATCCAATCTAAAACTACCTCTACTTGTTCTGTCTTCACAGCAGTACTCGGGCCTACACAAATCCTGTTACCTGTGTTCACCAAAGAAAGTGTTTAGTTTGGGTGCATAGCAGGCACAGATCGACCACAAACACTCTCTGCAGCAGCTCCACCACCACCACCAGCAGCACCATGACCACATCCACGTCCCCTATTTGATGTTCTCCAAATTCTCTCCACCCCAAAAAAGGGTAGAGTTTTACACGGCCTGTATACAGAGAGAGAGTGACCAGCAGATTAGATACATGGCTCAGCAGACAGTATCTCACAGGATAGAATTAGATATGTGTGGCGCCCCTGCGACCAGGCGGCCACAGAGGTGAACTGCAGTTGGGACTGATAAGACGGTCAATTCACACAAAGACCAACACACACTCCGATCCTGAGCCTAAGTCACTTCATGTCATACGAGGGTGGCGGGAGTAGCTAAGTGTGGGTGGAATATAGAAAAGAACCTGGGAAAGGGGTGGAGGAACTGGAGTAAAACCCAGAAACACTGGAGGGAAAGAGAACAACTAAGCAAAGACACCCTTCAGCTAGCAGCGACTGAGACCAAGCTGAGAATAGAGTGGCCCGGCGGCCTGCACTACTAATGGCTGACCGGGAACCAAGGCTGACACTGGAGAAGAACAGAAAGAGTCAGGTGTAACCCAGGACACTGGTGGCTGGGCCAAAGAACCAGAATGACAGCTCTGTAGATGTGGCTGGGAAAGCTTCAAGCGCTCAACCACAGGAAACCCAGCGGGGTGCGGGAACTCTATGTCCCCGAACCTAACAATCGGTGCGGTGAAGGACAAAGCCATTGTACTAGGGCTAGTGACCCAGGGTGTGGGACAACTCACTACAAAGCCCGTGACGGCCGGACAGTAACCGTACGCAAATGAGGGGAGAGAGAACGAAAGGACGCGAAAGGTACACTGATGGGAAAGACGCAGAGGAACCGTCCCAGCTGCAGTGAGAACTGTCAAGAGCTGCTGTGTAAAACGAAGTACATTACAAGTGTTGTGAAAAGAACTGTTTGGAACTGTTGTGAACCATGTTGTTGAGAGTAACAAGTAAAAGCCCGATAAAGCCCAGTGTGGTGTGGATTCAATTGTTTATCTACAGACGGGAGGAAGAGACTGCGACCGCGCAGAGATTGTGTATGCGGCCGGAAGGTACGGAGCACTTTACACACGTACATTACATTACATTAACTGCCCCGGGGACCTGCTCGCTTGTAGGGAGCTTCTCCATCTCAGCTACCCATCCATCACCCCGGAGGTTCTGCAGCAGCCGTGGCCATTATAGCCACATACCACGAGTGGCATCACAAATAACTTTCATTTAAACTACTCTATTCCCAAAAACTTTTCCCCTTTTTCAACTGAACCCAGGGTCATGGAAGCCGGGTCTCGACCCCCATGACTCCCCAGAGACCGTATAGCCCAGTTCCAAGTACCCCACGGCCCTGGGGCACATCAGTTTTTGGCGTCATGAAAATAATTCCTGGCCCGGTTAAACCGGGCCTCGTGTGCCCATAACCGTGTTTGAGCTGTTTTTTCTAAGCCTCGGTAATGGCGGTCCAAAAAGACTAACGCCATTTGCTGGCAGAGGGGCGTGCCAAGACCTCTCATCATGGGCCAGGCCGGCAAAGAGCGAACTGGAGTTCACACCCCTCCCGTTGCCCAAGATTTTGGAGGGCGGACCTAAGGACGGTGTAACCTTTCCTGGGGGAGTGGTGGCTGACGATGATGATGGACGGCGACTTCTCTGCAGGGAGGGAGAAAGGTGCATGGTGGTTGCTCGGAGTGGTGGCAGAAAGATCCGGCCATGGCGGAAAGCGGAGGGATGCCAAGGATAGAGCCAGGATGGTATGGCAGGGAAGGTGAAGAAGAGGAAGAGAACTGCTCCGGCCCCATGCCATAATGTCAAATGCCCAAGATGGATCCTGCTTTCTTGTCAAGGGAAGTTGAGGAGCTGAGTTGCCAGCTTGAGAAAGTTTACTGTGATACTGTAGAGCAATGGCAGCAGATGCTCATGAAGAAAACCACTGAGTGTTGTGCGACAAGTTGCCCTGAAACACATGCTTGGGAAGATTTCCCGCCTCCCGTACTAGAGTCTACATCGAAAGCCAATCCAGCCTCCGAGGTTGCCGATTATAGGGGATGCCCTTCATGGATATATTACTCGACTGAGGGCAGGAGACTAGGGCAAAAGCCCTCCCCAGAATTGTGGAATGGTCTCTGACACCTGCATAATAGTGTGAATGCGTTGACCAAGACTGTGCAATCTTTGCAGAAGGTTTCCCCGACGCTTCTGGGTGTGAGGATGTCCGACCGACACGGCGGAGCAAGGCCCTTTGGAGGAGGGGCAAACCCACCGACTGTTTTGATGCTGCGGGACAGCCAGTTTGCCAGCGATGCGACCGAGCAGGACATTTAGCCCGCTCTTACCCCGCACGAGGAGGAATTGTGTGGTGGAAGCCGTAATCCCTGGACAGGCTGCAAAGACAGTGAGTGTGAGTACTGCATTCTCCCTTGTTGTCTCCATCTCTTCCCTGTATGAATGTGTTTGATCCCCCTTTCTTCTACATATTAGAGAACTTTGAGATTATGGACGATGCATAATCCGGACTAGATGTAAATAGTTTGTGTACTCCAGTGTACAACCTATTGGTTTTATGACTACTTTATAGTGTAATTTATAATGTAAGTAAATTGGAACTATTGCATAGACGTTTGCACTAAGGAACTGTAAGCACTTATGACCGCACCGCTTAAAAACCCTCTGGGGCGGCTAAAGATCCGGTCATTGTTAGCCCCTTTCGCCGCGTCCAGGGCACATAACGGGTTTTACTTGTGATGGGTTCCTGACTACAGCAAGAAGAGAAGACAATGAAAGAGACATTGGACAATTTTTTAACTGTTTTGCGCTTTTTTCTATGATCCCCTACCCTATAGTCTTAATAAGAAGTTGATTTTTGTTACGTAACATTTAAGTGACGTACCTACCAGAAGTGAAGCAAAAATATTCTTGTGTTATTATTATTGCATTTAAAAATGTTGGGCTAATGTTTATCCACGTACCGGTGCTTAGCACGTGGACGTGCTAATCTTCGCTCTGGGAGAGTGTGGTGCCCGTGCGACCAAGCGGCCACAGAGGTGAACTGCAGTTGGGACTGGTAAGATTGTCAATTCACACAAACACCCACACACAGACTCCGATCCTGAGCCTAAGTCACTTCATGTCAGGCGAGGGTTGGCTGGAGTGTGGGTGGAACGTAGAAAAGAAGCTGGGAAAGGGGTGGAGGAACTGGAGTTAAAACCTAGGAATACTAAGTTGGGAGAGATCTTTTCAGATCTTTTCAGGTGTCAGGTGTGGTTGGGCCAAAGAACGAGAGTGCCGGCTCTGAAGATGTGGTTGGGAAAACTTCAAGTGCCCAACCACAGGAACTCTATGTCCCTGAACCTAACAATCACTGCGGTGAAGGACAAAGCCATCGTACTAGGGCTAGTGACCAAGGGTGTGGGACAACTCACTACAAAGCCCGTGAGGGCTGAACTGTAACCGTACGCGAAGGAGTGGAGAGAGACCGAAAAGGCCCGAAAGGCACACTGAGGGGGGATGTCACGGTGACGTGACCCGACTCCATATGCCCAGGTGCAGCAATAAAAAGGGGTAAAAGAAAAAGGGAATAAAGTTTATAGGAATTGTTCGTGATGCTGCCCGTGGGACGTGGCCAAAGTGGCCACCGCTGCCGTTTAGACTGCTGGGGACGATGGTAATGGCGGCAGCCGGGATGGTGAGCCCTCCAAGGGTAGGGCTTTGTCCCCAAGCAAGTGTAGGGATGATGCGTCGTCAGGGCACTGCACTAGTCTTCTCTCTGCAGCTTCTTCAGCCGCTGCACGCCAAAGTCAGGATACCTCTCTGTAGGCGAGCTCTGCTGCTGTTTCTCCAGGCGACCTCTCCTACGGCTGGAGCAGTCACTGTGCAGCTCCGCAGGTGAGCCTCCGCCGCAGTCGCGGAAAATGACAGTCTGACACAAGTCCTGAGTTCACTGGGTCATTACTCTACTGCACAATTTACAAGTTCACATTCACAACCGTTCCACAGGAGTTCTACTCTCAGTCCCGGTGACCAGTTTTCAGCTGGAACAGACTACTAGTGATACCCCCTTTCTAGTCCTTTTGGGCCTCCTTATCCTCTCCCGCGTGTGGGTAGGGCCCGTCCGTCACAGGCTCTGTAATGATTTGGCCCACTTCTAGCTTAAAGCAGAGCCGGCACTCTGGTTCTTTGGCCCAGCCACCAGTGTCCCGGGTTAGTCAGGCACACGAGGCTCCTTCCTGCGACACTTAGCTGAAGGGTGTTTCGGCTTGGGGCTGCTTCCCTCTTCCTCACCCTCCAGGGAATTCTCGACCCAACTTAGTGTTCCTAGGTCCTTTTGAGTCTAGTTCCTCCACCCCTTTCCCAGGTTCTGTCTCCCGTTCCACCTCTCCACTTGCTCCTACCGCCATCCCTCGCCTGGCATGAATTGACTTAGGTTCAGGAGCGGAGTGTGTGTGTTGGGTGTTGGTGTGGAGTGATTAGCTTACCTGTCCAGCTGCAGTTCTCTCTGTGGCCACTGGTCCACAGGGGCACCACACCACACAATAGCACTAGATACGCAGTTCAGCAGACTCTACCACACAGGGTAGAATTAGATAAACAGTTCAGAAGATTGTATTACACAGGGTTGAATTAGATATGCAGCTCAGCAGACTGTATCAAACAGGATAGTATTAGATACACAGCTGTGAGAAGTTTGTGTTCAGGTCGAGCACCAATCAATAGGTGTCCGGTATGAACCCCGAATTTTATAGTATGGATCCACTCATTCTTTCCAATTTATTTTAATATATGATAAGTTCAAAACAGTTAAACATTTGGCAAAAATAAGAAGCCTATAATTATTTGTCGCTTATTGCTACAATGTACCCTTTTATTTTTATATGGCTTAAAATATATTTGTGAGGAAGAAACAATTTTATGACACCTAAAGGTTCCCATATTTCTATCATTTTTGAATTTGTTTCTTGTCATTAGTTTCCCGAAGATAATTATCTGCTTCCTGTGCTGTTGTGCTAAAGATCAGGTTTCCCATCATCTAAATCTTAAATGTGTGGATTGATTTAATCTGTACTGTTTCATGTTAAATGAGGTAAACTCATGTCACCTCTAAATAATGGAAAGGTTGTGCAGCAATGTCTCTAACAACCATGTACAGATGTTGGCATACAATTGACACAAATTTATATATATATATATATATATGTATATATATATATATATATATATATATATATATATATATATATATATATATATAATATTTATATATATATATATATATATATATATATAATTTATTTTTTCCACATTTTTTGACTTTTCAAAATCAGTAGCCTATTTTTCTTCTTTTTAACATTTTTACCATGTACCGTGTTTCCCCGAAAATAAGGCGCCCCCCGAAAGTAAGGCATGCTTGGGGGGCGCCCTACTTCCTAATATAAGACACCCCCCCGATTATAAGGCTTACCTGCACTGCATGCCGCCGATCACAAGACCGGGGCATGCATCTGTGTCTCCGCTCCCCGCTGCCCCTGCTGTCCAGGCCCGCCACTCTGTACCTCTCACAGCCCAGGAGCGCAGCGTCGGCGCTCTGTGCTGGTCTCCGCCCACGAGCCCTGCGCCAATCACAGCGCAGGAATCATGGGCCAGCTGACGTCAGTCCTGGGCTGTGATTGGCCCAGGGCTCCTGCGCTGTGATTGGCTCTGGGCCTCTGCGCTGTGAGTGGCCCTGGGCTCCTGCACTGCGATTGGCCCAGGACTCCTGCACTCTGATTGGCCCAGGGCTCCTGCACTGTGCACCACCAAAGCAGCACTGCAGAGGAAAGAAATTGCAAAGAAAGAAGTACGGGAAGAAAGTGAAAGTGTGTTTGTGTGTGTGGTGTGTGTGGTGTGAGATGTGTGTGTGTGTGTGTGTGAGATGTATGTGTGTGTGTGTGAGATGGCAGGCTGCAGTGGGATACGGTACCGTACTGGGATGGGAGGCTGCTGCAGTGGGATACGGTACTGGGATAATGGGAGGCTGCTGCAGTTGGATACGGTACTGGGATAATGGGAGGCTGCTGCAGTGGGATACGGTACTGGGAGAATGGGAGGCTGCTGCAGTGGGATACGGTACTGGGATAATGGGAAGCTGCTTTTCTGCTGAATGCTCTACCGTAAAGTACCGTAAATTGTCAATTTTATTTTGGCTAATATAAGACACCCCCCGAAAATAAGAGATGGCTGACTTTTTGGAGCAAAAACTAATATAAAGACAGTGTCTTATTTTCGGGGAAACACGGGTAGCATTTAAACAGGAACTGTCACTAGATCAAAACTGGCTAGTTTTTGCACTCTGTTTTATTCCCGCTGGTAAAATATTCAGGTTTTTTTTTTTTTAAATCCGCTGTATGGTTACTATTTGTTTAAAGGTTCTCTGGAAGTGTTTTTCAACACAACAATGACAAGCTGTAAGTTGCTTGTGCTGCTGTTAGCAGCCTGTATGGACTAAACTTGCTCCCAAGGATTGCAACATCTCCAGACTTGTCTCCTATCAAGCACAACTGGGAAGTCCTTGGTCTACAAATGAAAAGGGAGCCACCAGCAGCGAGTCGTGATGATTGTGTACCCAATTGAATTCAGATTAGTTGAAGGCAGAATATTCCGCAGACTAATAAACTAATTAATAAAATGCCAAATCGTGTGTGTATATTTCTGTGATAAAAATATTTCTGTGTTTTATCATTAACACATCTATCGATCTTATGGTTTCCATAATTCCATGACTTTTTCTCTGTGGTATTTCAGTTTTAATGCTTAAAGTGTAAGTGTCATTTCATAAAGAAAAAAAACACAATACTGCACTGGTTGTTAGTGATGGGTCACATAGCAGCTAAGACAATGCTTTTTTGTGCCATATTACTTATTTTCTCACATTTTCTGTGCTCTTTTAAAAACTGCATTTTATGGCTGTGTGGGCGTGGCCAGCATCTGCAATGTGCAATGTGACAGCAGAGATGGGATTAACAGAGATTGTGACTGACCTGTGGGGAGCTAGATGACAGATCATTGAAGCTACTGCCAAGGAAATGGCAGAAGAGTTTGCAGTGATCTTGACATTCTGACATTGCTTAGCACTATGCTGTAGCCTGAGGTATTCTGATATATTGTCACCACATCATCTGCAGTCAGCAGTGTTCACACTGTGTAGGCCCTGCCCCTTTACCCTTATATGGTTACATGCTCGTATTCAGTGTGAGAGGCTTGAAGATGGAGCTAACTGAGAATGAACATATGTGTGCTTCTGACACCGTCTAGTGGGGACAGCTTGTGGAAGGTTTATGAATGGTTTTCAACTAGAATTCTCTTATAAAGTATATTTGAAAGATTATTAAAATCAATTTCCTCTACATTATTATTAAATAAAAATGTAAACGGTGGTTACCCTTTAAGTGTAGAGGAATGTGATCCTCCAAGGCCATTGTAAACAATGTAGCACTGTAAAGCCCCATTACACGGGGAAACATCTCCGGCAACATCGCCGCCAACTCAGGGGCGTTGCCATTTTGAAGCGACATCGCTGGAGAGTTGCCCCTTGTAACAGGGTGATATCAACGGCGATAGTTGCTTCAGCAACATCGCCTGGTTTCAGGATAATGTCCTGAAACCTGACGATGTTGCTCAGGTGATCTGCCTGAATTGCCCTGTCTGACACCGCAACTGCGATGTTGCAAGCAACTTCCCCCATTGTGTCCACAATTAAGATCGCTGCCAGGGTTGAATTTAACCCTGGCAGCGATAGTTGCTTTCAACATCGCCGCTGCGTTGCCGGCGATATCTCCTCATCTGACAGCTCACCAGCGATCTTGGCCAGCGGCCAAAAACGTGCGCGCTCCTGTCAGTTGCCAGTGATGTTGCCGGAGATGTTTATACATGTGACAGTACCTTAAAGTATTTTGATCGTTGTACACTGTAAGACTTTAAAAAGATTCTGTAATAAAAACATTAAGTTAGGACTGTGATGAAAGCTAATCAGTGTAAAAATAAAAGAAAATGTATGCCAAAAAATGTATACAAATTTTTATCTTTACTGCTCCTCTGTGTACCAAGAAAATGTGTTGGAAGAGCACGTTTTTTTCCTGTTCCTTTTTCTGGATTGAGTACAGATCAGCCACTGCTTTCTCCAATATAACAGATTGAAAGATTATATTCATAAACAACTGAAACAAATAAATCTAACCCAACCTTTAACTCTTTTTGAGCATCTACAGTGTTGGCCAAAAGTATTGACACCCCTGCAATTCTGTCAGATAATACTCAGTTTCTTCCTAAAAATGATTGCAATCACAAATTCTTTGGTATTATCATCTTCATTTAATTTGTCTTCAATGAAAAAACACAAAAGAGAATGAAGCACAAAGCAAAACATTGATCATTTCACACAAAACTCCAAAAATGGGCCAGACAAAAGTATTGGCACCCTCAGCCTAATACTTGGTTGCACAACCTTTAGCCAAAATAACTGCGATCAACCGCTTCCAGTAACCATCAATGAGTTTCTTACAATGCTCTGCTGGAATTTTAGACCATTCTTCTTTGTCAAACTGCTCCAGGTCCCTGATATTTGAAGGGTGCCTTCTCCAAACTGCCATTTTTAGATCTCTCCACAGGTGTTCTAAGGGATTCAGGTCTGGACTCATTGCTGGCCACCTTAGAAGTCTCCAGTGCTTTCTCTCAAATCATTTTCTAGTGCTTCTAGTTTTCTATCTACAGTCAGTCTAATTGAGAAAGGCAAGCCAGCCGAAACATCTATTTTTTTGACTGATGATTCAATAAAAATCACTGTTTTTGAATGAAAGAAGTTTCCGTTTTTTCATATACCGTGTGCCAAGGTTATCTATATATATATTGAACTTTTTTTTACCTATGAGCACCGGGTTCTCAGTGAGCCACGATACTCTTCTTAACTGGCTGAAAGTGTGATTTAGTTATTGCCAACACCTGTTAGGTGCCACAGGCAAGTTACAGGTGCTGTTAATTATACAAATTAGAGAAGCATCACATGATTTTTCTAACAGTGCCAATACTTTTGTCCACCCCCTTTTTATATTTGGTGTGGAATTATATCCAATTTGGCTTTAGGACAATTCTTTTTGTGTTTTTTTCATTGAAGACAAATTAAATGAAGATAATAATAACAAACAATTTGTGATTGCAATCATTTTCAGGAAGAAACTGAGTATTATCTGACAGGATTGCAGGGGTGTCAATACTTTTGGCCAACACTGTATGTGCACAATTACAACCACCCAGTAAAATATTTTCTCTTATTTATAAACAACTGATGGATGAGACTGCACATGTTAAAAGCGCTTTCCTGGGCTTATGGGAACATGATCTATAGGTCCAATTCACAGATACGCAAATTAAACAGATATACCGCAGATCACACGGACCTTTTCCCTGTGTAAAAGTCCAGGAGAACTCTTATAAAGTGGTATCTTACTGGTATCGTACCCCAATGCTACTACACAAATGGCACGCCTCAACGTCGGATAGGTGCTGGAGATGCCACCTAGATTCTGGGTTGTACTTACATATATGGTGGCAATGCCCCTTTATACAACGGTATTGGGAGATAGTAATGGGGATAATCTCAGAAATCTTACACCAAGAGGTGACTTTCACAGCACTTCTCAACCTCTCCATATGGCCCAAAGAACCGTCATCCTCAAGATTGGCATCCAATATAATAACAGCAAGTAGACTTCTTATATCGGCTTGCTGGAATTCTATCCAAATTCCTACAAAATCTCATGTTATCCAAGAAGTAGATTCTTTGTACCAGGCCGCAGAAACAGCTGCTCTTTCTTTCGGTTCATATCCTCTTTTTGAGAAAACATGGACACCATGGCTATACTACAGGTCAACGCCAGAATTTTTAGCGATTTCTGCTGACACATAAACCTCTTTAGAGTTGTGACATGAATTAACCACTCCTCAATAATGTTTGAAACCACGACAAAATAATATGATATACGAGGTGGATGGAACACTCTCACGGAATCCTTCCTTGTTCGCCATTCCCCCCCTTTCCTGACTTACCCACCCTCCCTCTCTTAAACCCATCTTTTTCTTTACATTCTATCTCTTCTTTAAGGTCCCCCTCAGGCCCTCATTCAATAATCTCCTTTTTATGTATCAGTAGAGCTTTACAAATTGTTGTAACTACTCACTATATATGGTACATTTTGCTCAAAGTTGTGGTTCTCAAGAGCTATATGTCTGTTCCTTTATCTCCTATATGAGAACAGTTTTTTATTTGCAACATTTATTTTCTACTGTTCAATAAAAAGAACATTAAAAGAAAGAGTACAGATCAGCCACAAATAAATTGTGGCACGATGCATCGGAAGCTAAATTTATATGTAAAGTAACCTAAAAGCATTGTTCATATTATCATTATTATTTACTTGTGCAAATAAATTGATAGAACTCTCCACATATAGCGAGTCTCAACCATGCTATAGAATGATTGACTATAGTTTCAAGATTTGCTAACTCAACTATAGGTTTGTACAATAGTGGTTTCCTTGTTATCTTTCTCATAATTGACGTCTTAGTTTTCATCAGACACTTATGTGTGACCCTTAAACCTTTGACTTGTTTACTCTAAGAGCCATTGCCTAGGGATTGGATTAAATATATCCAGCTGTTGAACTTTGATGCATCTTCCTGCCTCCCCCATTGTCGCCAGGTTTAGACTGATTCATTCCACTGTCCGTATTCATTGTCCAGACTTACCAAGGTTCCCACAACCTGAACTTACAGCCTTGTATATTACAGTGAGGCTGTAAGTTTGGGTCAGGAGACCTGTGATCAGTACAGGCATTGTGGCCCGTACACGGATCCTGAAAAATGACTTTCTGAACCTGGCCTATGTTATATATACCGTATACTGTAGATCATTAATTGTGTAAACTTTTTTGACAATCTCACAGTAGAAAC
Organism: Allobates femoralis; assembly: GCA_033576535.1. Taxonomy (NCBI): domain Eukaryota; kingdom Metazoa; phylum Chordata; class Amphibia; order Anura; family Aromobatidae; genus Allobates; species Allobates femoralis. The sequence goes on from JARQOC010000002.1 coordinate 236,326,991, forward strand.
ACTTGTAATATGTGATCGAAAAATGTACACACTATCATATCAATAATGTTACGTTGGTCATCCAATTTCAAAATCATTGTTGTTAATGGGGTTGTCCAATCTAAAATTAATCTGTATTACTGCAGACTTGTAAATCCTCACATTGCATGCACTGTGTGCTGTGAGGATTCCCTGGTGTCAGAGCCGTGAACGGCATTACTAGACAGCATTCGACTACACTTGCAGTGAGTGAGGCCGCACCCATCTATTCAGAATGTGGCAGGAATGTGGTCAGAAGTTTGCATACCGCATTCTTGTGGTCATGTGACTGCCTTTCATGGCTCTGAAGCATCCTCTCTACGCACAATGCATGCAATTGGGGTTGTACATAGAAATCATGGGGCCCTACAGAAGACGTTTTAATAGTCTCCCCCCCCAAAAAAAAAAGAAATAACTTTTGTCATGTCTCACAACTTTGCAGCTTTTACAAACTAATTTTCCTCCTACTGAAGCCCCGAAAATAAACTTACACTGCACCTATAAAGTGTGATGCCAACAAAAGTGCCCCACAAACACTGATACCCCCACAGTAAATTCCTCCACAGTACCCTGCACACACAGGTACACACACCCTGCACAGTACCTGCACCGTACCTGCACACACCACACACAGTACTCTGCACAGTGCACACACAGCAACCCCAACATAGTATGATCCCCCAACTTAAACTCCCACACAGTGCACCATTCAATATAAGGGGATTACATAGAGTGTAATGTCCCCCACATCTCTTCACACCACCTAATGAATCCTACGAACCCCTCAAACAATATAATGGCCCAGGATCCTGGAGACATGTGAGTGAACCACTCCCCTTCCCTTTCCCATTTCATATTGCATACATATATGCATATATCAATATGGAGGAACATTATATACACTGTGTGCAGAATTATTAGGCAAGTTGTATTTTAGAGGATTATTTTTATTATTGATCAACAACTATGTTCTCAATCAACCCAAAAGACTCAAATATCAAAGTTTAATATTTTTGGAAGTTGGAGTGTTTTTTTTTTTTAGATTTGGCTATCTTAGAACGATATCTGTTTGTGCAGGTAACTATTACTGTGCAGAATAATTAGGCAATTTAATAAAAAACAAATATATTCCCATCTCACTTGTTTATTTTTACCAGGTAAACTAATATAACGGCACAAAATATAGAAAAAAACATTTCTGACATGCAAAAACAAAACACAAAAAAAATTAGTGCCTTCCATCCATAGAATCAGTCAGTTGCTTGATCTGTTTACGATCAACATTGCGTACAGCAACCACCACAGCCTCCCAGACACTGTTCCTAGAGGTGTACTCTTTTCCCTCCCTGTAGATCTCACATTTTAGGGGGAACCACAGGTTCTCTATGGGGTTCAAATCAGGTGAACAAGGGGGCCATGTCATTATTTGTTCCTCTTTTAGAACTTTACTGGCCAGCCACGCTGTGGAGTAGTTGGATGCATGTGATGGAGCATTGTCCTACATGAAAATCAGATTTTTCTTGAACGATATCGACTTCTTCCTGTACCACTGCTTGAAGAAGTTGTCTTCCAGAAACTGGCAGTAGGTCCGGGAGTTGAGCTTCACTTAATTCAGGGTGGATAAAAATCAATGTTTTTTTTTTTAAATAATAAAAAAAAATCGGATTTTTTTTATTTAAATCGGATTTTTTTTATTTAAATCGGATTTTTTTCAATAAACTGCTTTTTGAGGAAAATATTTTACCATCCAAAGGTTCTTCCATCATGAGATAAAGCTGAGTTGTTTAACTCAGTAGAATAAAGGCTGTATATGTGTAACATTCACAATGCCATGCTCTTCCAGAGGTTTCTGTAGGATTCGTGGGCAGTTTCTCGCCTATATTATCACAGACGCTTGCTTTACTTACGCAGTTCTCAAAACTGAATTTGACTCCGCAGAGGTCCCAGCCTCTTCTTCACGGCAAAAATGTTACAACATGAACAGAGTTGAGAAAAAGACCTTAATCCTATTGTTCTTCAAACCTATGAATACAGAATCAACCCCTTCAGTGCCAAGTCCAAGAAGTTAGACAATATGTTTCTGATTGTTTGGAGTGGAATAGATCTGCACAACACAAGAAGAATGTGAATCTAAGTGTGAGGAGGAGGAAGGGCAAGCAGACAAGAAAATGAAAGTGAAACTTTGAGCACAATACTGCAGCATAGCCACAGACAGACAAGTCTGGATCTGTTTGTGTGTACGATCTGAGGTTTATTACATTCTTTCCTTATAATGGCAGCAGGCCGTAAAAGAGACCCAGTTTGGGAATATTTTAATGAAGCTCCTTTGCCTATCGGTAAGGCAGGCATGCGTGCAAAATGCAAACGATGCAACAAAGAGATTCAAGGCCTGGTGGCGCGAATGAGGCAACATCATGAGAAGTGCGTGTGATGAAGATGACCAAAGAAACACTTCTGAACAGGCAGGATCTTCAGGTTGGTAAACATTTTTATTGAATCCTATTTCTAAAGACTGAACTGTCATGTGTGAGAAAAATTATATTTCTTATTATTACTGCATGTTACTGTCATTTGGTACAGTTATGAAGAAAAACAAATATTCCTTTTGGGGCAGGGGCAGTGATGTGTTGTGTACAATAAGCAGAAATTGTATAATAAACAATAAAATAACAGCATTGACTTTTTTTGTTTAGGGGAATTCATGGATTCTGGAAACTATCCACCTCCAAGATCACCATCATCCTGTTCTACAGTTTCAAAATTATCCATCCAGGATAGTGCTTCATTAGCAGCAGCATCATCATCAGACACCCACAGCCACATATCACCATCACCCAAAAGGGAGAAAAAACCTTTACCTCCTGGAACCACCATAGATAGGTTTGTGATAAGAACTAGCAGATTAGAAAAAGAGTTGATTGATGAAAAAATTGCCCAGTTTATTTATGCAACGAACTCTTATTTCCGTCTGACTGAGAACCCACATTTCATTAATATGGTTCAGTCACTGAGACCAGGATACAGTCCACCCATCAGAGCTGATGTTGCAGGGAAACTGCTGGATCAAGTGTATGACAGAGAAATGGAGCAATGTGCAACACCTCTGGAGGGTAAAATTGTTAACCTAAGTATTGATGGGTGGAGTAATGTCCACAATGATCCTATTGTATGTGCTTGTATAACAACAGAAGAAGGTAAAGTCTTCCTTGCACAAGCAACTGATACGTCAGGAAATGCACACACAGCAGAATACTTACAAGAAGTGGCAGTAAAAGCTATAACGACATGTGAACAAAAATTCACATGTCTAGTACGCAGTTTGGTCACTGACAATGCTGCAAACGTATCCAAGATGAGAAGAGATTTAGAAGAGCCGGAATACAAAGCTGCTAATAACATATGGTTGCAGTGCTCATTTGCTGCACCTCTTAGCCAAAGACTTAAGTGTTCCAGAAATAAAGGCTAATGTTGTTGAAATTGCTAAATACTTCCGTAATAATCATTTTGCTGCAGCAGCTCTGAAAAGGATGGGTGGAACCAAGCTAACGCTCCCACAAGATGTTAGATGGAACTCTGTGGTGGACTGTTTTGAGCAGTATATCAAAAACTGGCCTATTCTGATGACACTTTGTGAAAAAAATCGAGATAAAATAGATGGCACTGTCACGGCCAAAATCCTCAACATTGGGCTTAAGAGAAATGTTGAACATATGCTGAGCTTCCTGAAACCAATCTCTCAAGCTTTAAACAAAATACAGAAAAATAGCTGTTTTATTGCGGATGCTGTTGAAATTTGGAAGGAACTGAGTGAACACTTAAAAACAGAACTACACATGGACAGAATTAAATTACAAGCAGTAAACAAACGAATGGAACAAGCAGTGACTCCAGCTCATTTTTTGGCAAAATTGTCAATATCCAATATCAGGGTGAAAACCTAAGTGCTGAGGAAGAGGAGTTAGCTATGACATGGGTATCCAGCATTCATCCATCTTTAATGCCAACTATAATAAACTTCAGAGCTAAGGGGGAACCATTCAAGAAATATATGTTTGCTGAAGATATTTTAAAGAAGGTCACACCAGTAAACTGGTGGAAGTCACTTAAGCGCTTGGATTTAGAGACTGTTCAAGTAATGATTTCACTTTTAACAGCAGTAGCTTCTTCTGCAGGCGTTGAAAGAATATTCTCTTCCTTTGGACTCATTCATTCTAAATTGAGAAATCGGTTGGGACCCAATAAAGCAGGAAAGCTTGTTTTTCTTTTCCAGATTATGAATAGGAACAAATAAGAAGAAGATGATGATGAAGATGACGACAAGTGAGCTACAGAGGACAGCAGGGACAGTAGTATTTAAGTTTTTCATGTGTCGGCTGGGCTGACAGTCTAAGTTTCTTAAAATATATATATATTTTGTTTAGCCAAATGAGTTAACAAACATGGATGTTTGTTTAAGCAAATAACTTATGCTGTAATGTTGTTATTGTTTCAGTTGAATAAATCTATTTAAATTGTTATTAAGGTCAGGATTATTTTTCTCCTTCCTAAGTACAACAGAACAGTGGTGTCCAAATATGAATGATTAACCCATTAAACTGGGGAGAAAAAAGTAATATAAAAAGTGATTCTAAAAATCTTCATCTACTTGCATGTTAAAGTAGCAAGAACTAGTTTAGGTAGAAACTTTGATTTAAATCACTGATTTAAATCAAGCCTTACTGACTAGTGATTTAAATCGTGATTTAAATCGTGGTTTAAATCAGTTAGATTTATATCAAATCCACCCTGCTTCATCCTCAACCTGAAAAGGTCCCACAAGTTCATCTTTGATGATACCAGCCCATACCAGTACCCTACCTCCACCTTTCTGGCGTCTGAGTCGGAGTGGAGCTCTCTGACCTTTACTGATCCAGTCTCTGGCCCATCTATCTGGCACATCAAGAGTCACTCTCATTTCATCAGTCCATAAAACCTGTGAAAAATCAGTCTTAAGATATTTCTTGGCCCAGTCTTGACGTTTTATCTTATGTTTCTTGTTCAAAAGTGGTCGTTTTTCAGCCTTCCTTACCTTGGCCATGCCCCTGAGTATAGCACACCTTGTGCTTTTTGATACTCCAGTAACGCTGCAGCTCTGAAATATGGCAAAGCTGGTGGCAAATGGCATCTTGGCAGCTTCATGCTTGATTTTCCTCAATTCGTGGGCAGTTATTTTGCGCCTTTTTTGCCCAACACGCTTCTTGCGACCCTGTTGGCTATTTGCCATGAAACGCTTGATTGTTCGGTGATCACCTGATTTACTTAATTGGTAGTTGGCTCTCAAGCCTATACAGCTTGGAGTAGGACAACATATATAAAAAGTATCATTTGATCAAAATACTCATTTGCCTAATAATTCTGCACACAGTATATATATACAGTGTTGGCCAAAAGTATTGACACCCCTGCTATTCTGTCAGATAATACTCAATTTCTTCCTGAAACGATTGCAATCACAAATTCATTGGTATTATAATCTTCATATAATTTGTCTTCAATGAAAAAACACAAAAGAGAATGACGCAAAAAGCAAAACATTGATAATTTCACACAAAACTCCAAAAATGGGCCGGACAAAAGTTTTTTCACTCTCTGCCTAATACTTGGTTGCACAACCTTTAACCAAAATAACTGCGATCAACCGCTTCCGGTAATGATCAATGAGTTTCTTACAATGCTCTGCTGGAATTTTAGACCATTCTTCTTTGGCAAACTGCTCCAGGTCCCTGATATTTGAAGGGTGCCTTTTCCAAACTGCCATTTTTAGATCTCTCCACAGGTGTTCTATGGGATTCAGGTCTGGACTTATTGCTGGCCACCTTAGAAGTCTCCAGTCCTTTCTCTCAAACCATTTTCTAGTGCTTTTTGAAGTGTGTTTTGGGTCATTGTCCTGCTGGAAGACCCATGACCTCTGAGGGAGACCCAGCTTACTCACACTGTGCCCTACATTATGCTGCAAAATTTGTTGGTAGTCTTCAGACTTCATAATGCCATGCACACGGTCAAGCAGTCCAATGCCAGAGGCAGGAAAGCAACCCTCAAAACATCAGGGAACCTCCGCCATGTTTGACTGTAGGGACCGTGTTCTTTTCTTTGAATGCCTCTTTTTTTCTCCTGTAAACTCTATGTTGATGCCTTTGCCCAAAAAGAGAGAACATTCCTCCAAAACATTTTAGGCTTTCTCAGGTAAGTTTTGGCAAACTCCAGCCTGGCTTTTTTATGTGTTGGGGTAAAAAGTGGGGTCTTCCTGGGTCTCCTACCATACAGTCCCTTTTCATTCAGATGCCGACAGATAGTACGGGTTGACACTGTTGTACCCTCGGACTGCAGGGCACCTTGAACTTGTTTAGATGTTAGTCGAGGTTCTTTATCCACCATCCGCACAATCTTGCGTTGAAATCTCTCGTCAACTTTTCTGTGTTTGGTGTGGAATTATATCCAACTTGGCTTTAGGACAATTGTTTTTGTGTTTTTTTCATTGAAGACAAATTAAATGAAGATAATAATACCAAAGAATTTGTGATTGCAATCATTTTCAGGAACAAACTGAGTATTATCTGACAGAATTGCAGGGGTGTCAATACCTTTAGCCAACACTGAATATATATATTCTACTCGCTAGGACTCATTACTCGGCAAGTAGTAAGGGACTCGCAGGACTCTGTACTCGGCGAGTTTCCCAGCGATTACTCGCACAGTAACGAGTCCAATGCAAGTCAATGGCAATCCTAGTTTTGTCAGAGTTTACTTTTTCTCACTCGCTAGACTCGCTATATCACATCGCTATGTAGCTTGAATCTCCCCAAATCGTTTAAACAATCGCACCGCTTCACGGATACCTGCTGTCAGCAGTGAGTCTACGAATCCGAGTCCTGTATACTGTATTCGGGACTCGCGAATACAGAATCTGTTATGTTCCGACAAAGCTTCCGAGACAGCCTAGCGTGTTAGGTCAGAAAACTTGTGAAGATGGACAAGCATGTTAGCCAATCATATTCAGTAATGCCACAGCCATGTTGGTTGTGGCAGGACTATGATTGGCTTCTGTCCATCGTGATGCCTATGTCATGTATGAGAAGCGAGGCTGTATATAAGCCTTGCCACCGCCATTTTGGGCACATTCCTGTGACGATCTGAGCTAGTGAAGGGTGAGGTAGATGCTGGAGCAGATCATAGGGAGTGTCAGTCAGTGTAGGGAAACTTCAAGATTCCTTATATTTAACCCAAAGAGCTCTTAGAGCTACCAGGAGGACAGAGGAGTACTGTGTAGAGGACTGTAGGCAGGCAGGCAGGCAGGGAGGAGCAGCCTTACAGTGCACGCAGGACCGACCTCATAGCTTAGCTTACTCACTCAGCTGTCCTAATAGCTGAAGTCAGAGGCTTAGCTGAGGTACTATTTCGTATTTTTTTGCAACTGATAGATTTTGGGTCATGATAACCCCTTCAGCTTTCTTTTCTCTGTGGCAGACCAGTGCGTTGCTGCTCTCCTACCTGCAAATAGCACGTACGCCACCTACTTGTGCGACTACTTGTGCGCACTTAATAATTTTTGCAGGGACTAGTGTGCTGCTTCACTGCCAAGTGTTAGCACGCACTTAACCCGCCAGCAGGTGACGCCTACAGCAACACCTAACTCCATCTCGGTGGCTGTGCGCACTTAATAATTTTTGCAGGGACTAGTGTGCTGCTTCACTGCCAAGTGTTAGCACACACTTAACCCGCCAGCAGGTGACGCCTACAGCAACACCTAACTCCATCTCGGTGGCTGTGCGCACTTAATAATTTTTGCAGGGAATAGTGTGCTGCTTCACTGCCAAGTGTTAGCACGTACTTAACCCGCCAGCAGGTGACGCCTACAGCAACACCTAACTCCACCTCGGTGGCTGTGCACACTTAATAATTTTTGCAGGGACTAGTATGCTGCTTCAGTGCCAAGTGTTAGCACGCACTTAACCCGCCAGCAGGTGACGCCTACAGCAACACCTAACTCCATCTCGGTGGCTGTGCGCACTTAATAATTTTTGCAGGGAATAGTGTGCTGCTTCACTGCCAAGTGTTAGCACGCACTTAACCCGCCAGCAGGTGACGCCTACAGCAACACCTAACTCCATCTCGGTGGCTGTGCGCACTTAATAATTTTTGCAGGGACTAGTATGCTGCTTCACTGCCAAGTGTTAGCACACACTTAACCCGCCAGCAGGTGACGCCTACAGCAACACCTAACTCCATCTCGGTGGCTGTGCGCAGTTAATAATTTTTGCAGGGAATAGTGTGCTGCTTCACTGCCAAGTGTTAGCACGTACTTAACCCGCCAGCAGGTGACGCCTACAGCAACACCTAACTCCACCTCGGTGGCTGTGCACACTTAATAATTTTTGCAGGGACTAGTATGCTGCTTCAGTGCCAAGTGTTAGCACGCACTTAACCCGCCAGCAGGTGACGCCTACAGCAACACCTAACTCCATCTCGGTGGCTGTGCGCACTTAATAATTTTTGCAGGATATAGTGTGCTGCTTTCACTGCCAAGTGTTAGCACCACTTAACCCGCCAGCAGGTGACGCCTAAGCAACACCTAAACTCCATCTCGGTGGCTGTGCACACTTAATAATTTTTGCAGGGACTAGTGTGCTGCTTCACTGCAAGTGTTAGCACGCACTTAACCCGCCAGCAGGTGATGCCTACAGCAACACCTAACTCCATCTCGGTGGCTGTGCGCACTTAATAATTTTTGCAGGGACTAGTGTGCTGCTTCACTGACAAGTGTTAGCACGCACTTAACCCGCCAGCAGGTGACGCCTACAGCAACACCTAACTCCATCTCGGTGGCTGTGCGCACTTAATAATTTTTGCAGGGAGTAGTGTGCTGCTTCATTGCCAAGTGTTAGCACGCACTTAACCCGCCAGGAGGTGACGCCTACAAGAACACCTAACTCCATCTCGGTGGCTGTGCGCACTTAATAATTTTTGCAGGGACTAGTGTGCTGCTTCACTGCCAAGTGTTAGCACGCACTTAACCCGCCAGCAGGTGACGCCTACAGCACCACCTAACTCCATCTCGGTGGCTGTGCGCACTTAATAATTTTTGCAGGGACTAGTGTGCTACTTCACTGCCAAGTGTTAGCACGCACTTAACCCGCCAGCAGGTGACGCCTACAGCAACACCTAACCCATCTCGGTGGCTGTGCGCACTTAATAATTTTTGCAGGGACTAGTGTGCTGCTTCACTGACAAGTGTTAGCACGCACTTAACCCGCCAGCAGGTGACGCCTTCAGCAACACCTAACTGCATCTCGGTGGCTGTGTGCACTTAATAATTTTTGTAGGGACTAGTGTGCTGCTTCACTGCCAAGTGTTAGCACGCACTTAACCCGCCAGCAGGTGATGCCTACAGCAACACCTAACTCCATCTCGGTGGCTGTGTGCACTTATTAATTTTTGCAGGGACTAGGTGCTGCTTCACTGCCAAGTGTTAGCACGCACTTAACCCGCCAGCAGGTGACGCCTACAGCAACATCTAACTCCATCTCGGTGGCTGTGCGCACTTAATAATTTTTGCAGGGTCTAGTGTGCTGCTTCACTGCCAAGTGTTAGCACGCACTTAACCCGCCAGCAGGTGACGCCTACAGCAACATCTAACTCCATCTGGTGGCTGTGCGCACTTAATAATTTTTGCAGGGAATAGTTAGCTGCTTCACTGCCAAGTGTTAGCACACACTTAACCCGCCAGCAGGTGACGCCTACAGCAACACCTAACTCCATCTCGGTGGCTGTGCGCACTTAATAATTTTTGCAGGGAATAGTGTGCTGCTTCACTGCCAAGTGTTAGCACGTACTTAACCCGCCAGCAGGTGACGCCTACAGCAACACCTAACTCCACCTCGGTGGCTGTGCACACTTAATAATTTTTGCAGGGACTAGTATGCTGCTTCAGTGCCAAGTGTTAGCACGCACTTAACCCGCCAGCAGGTGACGCCTACAGCAACACCTAACTCCATCTCGGTGGCTGTGCACACTTAATAATTTTTGCAGGGACTAGTGTGCTGCTTCACTGCCAAGTGTTAGCACGCACTTAACCCGCCAGCAGGTGACGCCTACAGCAACACCTAACTCCATCTCGGTGGCTGTGCGCACTTAATAATTTTTGCAGGGACTAGTGTGCTGCTTCACTGCCAAGTGTTAGCACGCACTTAACCCGCCAGCAGGTGACGCCTACAGCAACACCTAACTCCATCTCGGTGGCTGTGCGCACTTAATAATTTTTGCAGGGACTAGTGTGCTACTTCACTGCCAAGTGTTAGCACGCACTTAACCCGCCAGCAGGTGACGCCTACAGCAACACCTAACTCCATCTCGGTGGCTGTGCGCACTTAATAATTTTTGCAGGGACTAGTGTGCTGCTTCACTGACAAGTGTTAGCACGCACTTAACCCGCCAGCAGGTGACGCCTACAGCAACACCTAACTGCATCTCGGTGGCTGTGTGCACTTAATAATTTTTGTAGGGACTAGTGTGCTGCTTCACTGCCAAGTGTTAGCACGCACTTAACCCGCCAGCAGGTGACGCCTACAGCAACACCTAACTCCATCTCGGTGGCTGTGCGCACTTAATAATTTTTGCAGGGACTAGTGTGCTGCTTCACTGCCAAGTGTTAGCACGCACTTAACCCGCCAGCAGGTGACGCCTACAGCAACACCTAACTCCATCTCGGTGGCTGTGCCACTTAATAATTTTTGCAGGGACTAGTATGCTGCTTCACTGGCCAAGTGTTAGCACGCACTTAACCCCGCCAGCAGGTGACGCCTACAGCAACACCTAACTCCATCTCGGTGGCTGTGCGCACTTAATAATTTTTGCAGGGACTAGTGTGCTGCTTCACTGCCAAGTGTTAGCACGCACTTAACCCGCCAGCAGGTGACGCCTACAGCAACACCTAACTCCATCTCGGTGGCTGTGCCACTTAATAATTTTTGCAGGGACTAGTGTGCTGCTTCACTGCCAAGTGTTAGCACGCACTTAACCCGCCAGCAGGTGACGCCTACAGCAACACCTAACTCCATCTCGGTGGCTGTGCGCACTTAATAATTTTTGCAGGGACTAGTGTGCTGCTTCACTGCCAAGTGTTAGCACGCACTTAACCGCCAGCAGGTGACGCCTACAGCAACACCTAACTCCATCTCGGTGGCTGTGCGCACTTAATAATTTTTGCAGGGACTAGTGTGCTGCTTCATGCCAAGTGTTAGCACGCACTTAACCGCCAGCAGGTGACGCCTACAGCAACACCTAACTCCATCTCGGTGGCTGTGCGCACTTAATAATTTTTGCAGGGAATAGTGTGCTGCTTCACTGCCAAGTGTTAGCACGCACTTAACCCGCCAGCAGGTGACGCCTACAGCAACACCTAACTCCATCTCGGTGGCTGTGCGCCACTTAATAATTTTTGCAGGGACTAGTGTGCTGCTTCACTGCCAAGTGTTAGCACGCACTTAACCCGCCAGCAGGTGACGCCTACAGCAACACCTAACTCCATCTCGGTGGCTGTGCGCACTTAATAATTTTTGCAGGGACTAGTGTGCTGCTTCACTGCCAAGTGTTAGCACGCACTTAACCCGCCAGCAGGTGACGCCTACAGCAACACCTAACTCCATCTCGGTGGCTGTGCGCACTTAATAATTTTTGCAGGGACTAGTGTGCTGCTTCACTGCAAGTGTTAGCACGCACTTAACCCGCCAGCAGGTGACGCCTACAGCAACACCTAACTCCATCTCGGTGGCTGTGCGCACTTAATAATTTTTGCAGGGACTAGTGTGCTGCTTCACTGCCAAGTGTTAGCACGCACTTAACCCGCCAGCAGGTGAGCCTACAGCAACACCTAACTCCATCTCGGTGGCTGTGCGCACTTAATAATTTTTGCAGGGACTAGTGTGCTGCTTCACTGCCAAGTGTTAGCACGCACTTAACCCGCCAGCAGGTGACGCCTACAGCAACACTAACTCCATCTCGGTGGCTGTGCGCACTTAATAATTTTTGCAGGGACTAGTGTGCTGCTTCACTGCCAAGTGTTAGCACGCACTTAACCCGCCAGCAGGTGACGCCTACAGCAACACCTAACTCCATCTCGGTGGCTGTGCACATTAATAATTTTTGCAGGGACTAGTGTGCTGCTTCACTGCCAAGTGTTAGCACGCACTTAACCCCGCCAGCAGGTGACGCCTACAGCAACACCTAACTCCATCTCGGTGGCTGTGCGCACTTAATAATTTTTGCAGGGACTAGTGTGCTGCTTCACTGCCAAGTGTTAGCACGCACTTAACCCGCCAGCAGGTGACGCCTACAGCAACACCTAACTCCATCTCGGTGGCTGTGCGCACTTAATAATTTTTGCAGGGACTAGTGTGCTGCTTCATGCCAAGTGTTAGCACGCACTTAACCCGCCAGCAGGTGACGCCTACAGCAACACCTAACTCCATCTCGGTGGCTGTGCGCACTTAATAATTTTTGCAGGGACTAGTGTGCTGCTTCACTGCCAAGTGTTAGCACGCACTTAACCCGCCAGCAGGTGACGCCTACAGCAACACCTAACTCCATCTCGGTGGCTGTGCGCACTTAATAATTTTTGCAGGGACTAGTGTGCTGCTTCACTGCCAAGTGTTAGCACGCACTTAACCCGCCAGCAGGTGACGCCTACAGCAACACCTAACTCCATCTCGGTGGCTGTGCGCACTTAATAATTTTTGCAGGGACTAGTGTGCTGCTTCACTGCCAAGTGTTAGCACGCACTTAACCCGCCAGCAGGTGACGCTACAGCAACACCTAACTCCATCTCGGTGGCTGTGCGCACTTAATAATTTTTGCAGGGACTAGTGTGCTGCTTCATGCCAAGTGTTAGCACGCACTTAACCCGCCAGCAGGTGAGCCTACAGCAACACCTAACTCCATCTCGGTGGCTGTGCGCACTTAATAATTTTTGCAGGGAATAGTGTGCTGCTTCACTGCCAAGTGTTAGCACGCACTTAACCCGCCAGCAGGTGACGCCTACAGCAACACCTAACTCCATCTCGGTGGCTGTGCGCACTTAATAATTTTTGCAGGGACTAGTGTGCTGCTTCACTGCCAAGTGTTAGCACGCACTTAACCCGCCAGCAGGTGACGCCTACAGCAACACCTAACTCCATCTCGGTGGCTGTGCGCACTTAATAATTTTTGCAGGGAATAGTGTGCTGCTTCACTGCCAAGTGTTAGCACGCACTTAACCCGCCAGCAGGTGACGCCTACAGCAACACCTAACTCCATCTCGGTGGCTGTGCGCACTTAATAATTTTTGCAGGGACTAGTGTGCTGCTTCACTGCCAAGTGTTAGCACGTACTTAACCCGCCAGCAGGTGACGCCTACAGCAACACCTAACTCCACCTCGGTGGCTGTGCACACTTAATAATTTTTGCAGGGACTAGTATGCTGCTTCAGTGCCAAGTGTTAGCACGCACTTAACCCGCCAGCAGGTGACGCCTACAGCAACACCTAACTCCATCTCGGTGGCTGTGCACACTTAATAATTTTTGCAGGGACTAGTGTGCTGCTTCACTGCCAAGTGTTAGCACGCACTTAACCCGCCAGCAGGTGACGCCTATAGCAACACCTAACTCCATCTCGGTGGCTGTGCGCACTTAATAATTTTTGCAGGGACTAGTGTGCTGCTTCACTGACAAGTGTTAGCACGCACTTAACCCGCCAGCAGGTGACGCCTACAGCAACACCTAACTCCATCTCGGTGGCTGTGCGCACTTAATAATTTTTGCAGGGACTAGTGTGCTGCTTCATTGCCAAGTGTTAGCACGCACTTAACCCGCCAGCAGGTGACGCCTACAAGAACACCTAACTCCATCTCGGTGGCTGTGCGCACTTAATAATTTTTGCAGGGACTAGTGTGCTGCTTCACTGCCAAGTGTTAGCACGCACTTAACCCGCCAGCAGGTGACGCCTACAGCACCACCTAACTCCATCTCGGTGGCTGTGCGCACTTAATAATTTTTGCAGGGACTAGTGTGCTACTTCACTGCCAAGTGTTAGCACGCACTTAACCCGCCAGCAGGTGACGCCTACAGCAACACCTAACTCCATCTCGGTGGCTGTGCGCACTTAATAATTTTTGCAGGGACTAGTGTGCTGCTTCACTGACAAGTGTTAGCACGCACTTAACCCGCCAGCAGGTGACGCCTACAGCAACACCTAACTGCATCTCGGTGGCTGTGTGCACTTAATAATTTTTGTAGGGACTAGTGTGCTGCTTCACTGCCAAGTGTTAGCACGCACTTAACCCGCCAGCAGGTGATGCCTACAGCAACACCTAACTCCATCTCGGTGGCTGTGTGCACTTATTAATTTTTGCAGGGACTAGGGTGCTGCTTCACTGCCAAGTGTTAGCACGCACTTAACCCGCCAGCAGGTGACGCCTACAGCAACATCTAACTCCATCTCGGTGGCTGTGCGCACTTAATAATTTTTGCAGGGTCTAGTGTGCTGCTTCACTGACAAGTGTTAGCACGCACTTAACCCGCCAGTAAGTGACGCCTACAGCAACACCTAACTCCATCTCGGTGGCTGTGTGCACTTAATAATTTTTGCAGGGACTAGTGCGCTGCTTCACTGCCAAGTGTTAGCACGCACTTAACCCGCCAGCAGGTGACACCTACAGCAACACCTAACTCCATCTCGGTGGCTGTGTGCACTTAATAATTTTTGCAGGGACTAGTGTGCTGCTTCACTGCCAAGTGTTAGCACGCACTTAACCCGCCAGCAGGTGACGCCTACAGCAACATCTAACTCCATCTCGGTGGCTGTGCGCACTTAATAATTTTTGCAGGGAATAGTATGCTGCTTCACTGCCAAGTGTTAGCACGCACTTAACCCGCCAGCAGGTGACGCCTACAGCAACACCTAACTCCATTTCGGTGGCTGTGCGCACTTAATAATTTTTGCAGGGAATAGTGTGCTGCTTGACTGCCAAGTGTTAGCATGCACTTAACCCGTCAGCAGGTGACGCCTACAGCAACACTAACTCCTTCTCGGTGGCTGTGCGCACTTAATAATTTTTGCAGGGACTAGTATGCTGCTTCACTGCCAAGTGTTAGCACGCACTTAACCCACCAGCAGGTGACGCCTACAGCACCACCTAACTCCATCTCGGTGGCTGTGCGCACTTAATAATTTTTGCAGGGACTAATGTGCTGCTTCACTGCCAAGTGTTAGCATGCACTTAACCCGCCAGCAGGTGACGCCTACAGCAACACCTAACTCCATCTTGGTGACTGTGCATTTGTCAACAATGTCACAAAAACCACAATTTCCCAAAAAAGAGGTTGCAAAGGGACGGGGACGAGGTCGTGGCCGTAGCAGTCGTGCACAAGAAGGCACTGGTACAGGTAGACAGACGAGGATTGATAGATCTCTCTTTGTCCTGTCTAAAATTCCCAGTACTCAACAAAAACATGTCTTGAGGCCGGAAGAGCATGACCAGATAACATCTTGGATGGCTGATAACACCTCGACCACTGGTTCTTGCAGTACACAATCGTCCTTGCCAACACAGTCTAGTGTCACTACAGACAACGCAGGGCCATCCAATCCTCAAAGTCTTCCTATTTCCTCAACCCATCGGCAGCCAGAGGAAAAATTGGAGCGCGACCTTGGTCACTCCGATGATTTATTTGGTTCTTATCAGCCCTCGATTGCATCTGGCCTTTCTTTGTCACTAAACAGACACTAATGAGCCATGCACACAGTGAACAGATCTGTAAGACGCTGTTCACACCACCAAAAGACTGAATCACAAAAAACAATCAGAAAAACGTGCAAGAATACTCTGTTATAAAAAGTAAAAAAAGTAAAAAGCAAGTGCTGCATAAAAAAGTGATAAAAAACAGGGTATTTAGTTGATACGTTTTTTGCAAAAAATGTATACGAAGCCGCTCTACCAAACGTCAAGGTAACCCGTATCAGAGCAGTCCCTATCTGTGTGTTCAAAAAACCTGACCATGTGAATAGTTACCTACATGAGCCGGGTCCAGACAGGTCCAGTGTCTGACACGGACTGACTGCAGAAGACGGCTTTCATGTGCAGGACCCAAAGGGAGTGGTGGGCGGCTCCCTTATCTTGCAGAAACAAGAAACAAACTAAACAGACACTAATGAGCCATGCACACAGTGAACAGATCTGTAAGACGCTGTTCACACCACCAAAAGACTGAATCACAAAAAACAATCAGAAAAACGTGCAAGAATACTCTGTTATAAAAAGTAAAAAAAGTAAAAAGCAAGTGCTGCATAAAAAAGTGATAAAAAACAGGGTGTTTAGTTGATACGTTTTTTGCAAAAAATGTATACGAAGCCGCTCTACCAAACGTCAAGGTAACCCGTATCAGAGCAGTCCCTATCTGTGTGTTCAAAAAACCTGACCATGTGAATAGTTACCTACATGAGCCGGGTCCAGACAGGTCCAGTGTCTGACACGGACTGACTGCAGAAGACGGCTTTCATGTGCAGGACCCAAAGGGAGTGGTGGGCGGCTCCCTTATCTTGCAGAAACAAGAAACAAACTAAACAGACACTAATGAGCCATGCACACAGTGAACAGATCTGTAAGACGCTGTTCACACCACCAAAAGACTGAATCACAAAAAACAATCAGAAAAACGTGCAAGAATACTCTGTTATAAAAAGTAAAAAAAGTAAAAAGCAAGTGCTGCATAAAAAAGTGATAAAAAACAGGGTATTTAGTTGATACGTTTTTTGCAAAAAATGTATACGAAGCCGCTCTACCAAACGTCAAGGTAACCCGTATCAGAGCAGTCCCTATCTGTGTGTTCAAAAAACCTGACCATGTGAATAGTTACCTACATGAGCCGGGTCCAGACAGGTCCAGTGTCTGACACGGACTGACTGCAGAAGACGGCTTTCATGTGCAGGACCCAAAGGGAGTGGTGGGCGGCTCCCTTATCTTGCAGAAACAAGAAACAAACTAAACAGACACTAATGAGCCATGCACACAGTGAACAGATCTGTAAGACGCTGTTCACACCACCAAAAGACTGAATCACAAAAAACAATCAGAAAAACGTGCAAGAATACTCTGTTATAAAAAGTAAAAAAAGTAAAAAGCAAGTGCTGCATAAAAAAGTGATAAAAAACAGGGTATTTAGTTGATACGTTTTTTTGCAAAAAATGTATACGAAGCCGCTCTACCAAACGTCAAGGTAACCCGTATCAGAGCAGTCCCTATCTGTGTGTTCAAAAAACCTGACCATGTGAATAGTTACCTACATGAGCCGGGTCCAGACAGGTCCAGTGTCTGACACGGACTGACTGCAGAAAACGGCTTTCATGTGCAGGACCCAAAGGGAGTGGTGGGCGGCTCCCTTATCTTGCAGAAACAAGAAACAAACTAAACAGACACTAATGAGCCATGCACACAGTGAACAGATCTGTAAGACGCTGTTCACACCACCAAAAGACTGAATCACAAAAAACAATCAGAAAAACGTGCAAGAATACTCTGTTATAAAAAGTAAAAAAAGTAAAAAGCAAGTGCTGCATAAAAAAGTGATAAAAAACAGGGTATTTAGTTGATACGTTTTTTGCAAAAAATGTATACGAAGCCGCTCTACCAAACGTCAAGGTAACCCGTATCAGAGCAGTCCCTATCTGTGTGTTCAAAAAACCTGACCATGTGAATAGTTACCTACATGAGCCGGGTCCAGACAGGTCCAGTGTCTGACACGGACTGACTGCAGAAGACGGCTTTCATGTGCAGGACCCAAAGGGAGTGGTGGGCGGCTCCCTTATCTTGCAGAAACAAGAAACAAACTAAACAGACACTAATGAGCCATGCACACAGTGAACAGATCTGTAAGACGCTGTTCACACCACCAAAAGACTGAATCACAAAAAACAATCAGAAAAACGTGCAAGAATACTCTGTTATAAAAAGTAAAAAAAGTAAAAAGCAAGTGCTGCATAAAAAAGTGATAAAAAACAGGGTGTTTAGTTGATACGTTTTTTGCAAAAAATGTATACGAAGCCGCTCTACCAAACGTCAAGGTAACCCGTATCAGAGCAGTCCCTATCTGTGTGTTCAAAAAACCTGACCATGTGAATAGTTACCTACATGAGCCGGGTCCAGACAGGTCCAGTGTCTGACACGGACTGACTGCAGAAGACGGCTTTCATGTGCAGGACCCAAAGGGAGTGGTGGGCGGCTCCCTTATCTTGCAGAAACAAGAAACAAACTAAACAGACACTAATGAGCCATGCACACAGTGAACAGATCTGTAAGACGCTGTTCACACCACCAAAAGACTGAATCACAAAAAACAATCAGAAAAACGTGCAAGAATACTCTGTTATAAAAAGTAAAAAAGTAAAAAGCAAGTGCTGCATAAAAAAGTGATAAAAAACAGGGTATTTAGTTGATACGTTTTTTGCAAAAAATGTATACGAAGCCGCTCTACCAAACGTCAAGGTAACCCGTATCAGAGCAGTCCCTATCTGTGTGTTCAAAAAACCTGACCATGTGAATAGTTACCTACATGAGCCGGGTCCAGACAGGTCCAGTGTCTGACACGGACTGACTGCAGAAGACGGCTTTCATGTGCAGGACCCAAAGGGGTGGTGGGCGGCTCCCTTATCTTGCAGAAACAAGAAACAAACTAAACAGACACTAATGAGCCATGCACACAGTGAACAGATCTGTAAGACGCTGTTCACACCACCAAAAGACTGAATCACAAAAAACAATCAGAAAAACGTGCAAGAATACTCTGTTATAAAAAGTAAAAAAAGTAAAAAGCAAGTGCTGCATAAAAAAGTGATAAAAAACAGGGTATTTAGTTGATACGTTTTTTGCAAAAAATGTATACGAAGCCGCTCTACCAAACGTCAAGGTAACCCGTATCAGAGCAGTCCCTATCTGTGTGTTCAAAAAACCTGACCATGTGAATAGTTACCTACATGAGCCGGGTCCAGACAGGTCCAGTGTCTGACACGGACTGACTGCAGAAAACGGCTTTCATGTGCAGGACCCAAAGGGAGTGTGGGCGGCTCCCTTATCTTGCAGAAACAAGAAACAAACTAAACAGACACTAATGAGCCATGCACACAGTGAACAGATCTGTAAGACGCTGTTCACACCACCAAAAGACTGAATCACAAAAACAATCAGAAAAACGTGCAGAATATCTGTTATAAAAAGTAAACAAGTAAAGCAAGTGCTGCATAAAAAAGTGATAAATAACAGGGTATTTAGTGATAGTTTTTGAAAAAATGTATACGAAGCGCTCTACCAAACGTCAGGTTAACACGTTATCAGAGCAGTCCTATCTTGTGTTTCAAAAAACTTGACCATGTTATAGTTACCTAATGAGCCGGGTCCAGACTGTCCAGTGTTGACACGTACTATGCAAAGACGTGTTTCATGGTTGCAGTACTATGGAGTGGTGGGCGCTCCTTATCTTGCGAAACAAGAAACAAACTAAGACACTATGAGCATGCATCACTAGTGAACAGATCTGTAAGAGCTGTTCTACGTTCCAATAAGGACTGACACCAATAGGTCCTGCACATGAAAGCCGTCTTCTGCAGTCAGTCCGTGTCAGACACTGACCTGTCTGGACCCGGCTCATGTAGGTAACTATTCACATGGTCAGGTTTTTTGAACACACAATAGGGACTGCTCTGATACGGGTTACCTTGACGTTTGGTAGTAGAGCGGCTTCGTATACATTTTTTGCAAAAAACGTATCAACTAAATACCCTGTTTTTATCACTTTTTTATGCAGCACTTGCTTTTTACTTTTTTTACTTTTATAACAGAGTATTCTTGCAGATTTTTCTGATTGTTTTTTGTGATTCAGTCTTTTGGTGGTATTGTGAACAGCGTCTTACAGATCTGTTCACTGTGTGCATGGCTCATTAGTGTCTGTTTAGTTTGTTTCTTGTTTCTGCAAGATAAGGGAGCCGCCCACCACTCCCTTTGGGTCCTGCACATGAAAGCCGTCTTCTGCAGTCAGTCCGTGTCAGACACTGGACCTGTCTGGACCCGGCTCATGTAGGTAACTATTCACATGGTCAGGTTTTTTGAACACACAGATAGGGACTGCTCTGATACGGGTTACCTTGACGTTTGGTAGAGCGGCTTCGTATACATTTTTTGCAAAAAACGTATCAACTAAATACCCTGTTTTTTATCACTTTTTTATGCAGCACTTGCTTTTTACTTTTTTTACTTTTTATAACAGAGTATTCTTGCACGTTTTTCTGATTGTTTTTTGTGATTCAGTCTTTTGGTGGTGTGAACAGCGTCTTACAGATCTGTTCACTGTGTGCATGGCTCATTAGTGTCTGTTTAGTTTGTTTCTTGTTTCTGCAAGATAAGGGAGCCGCCCACCACTCCCTTTGGGTCCTGCACATGAAAGCCGTCTTCTGCAGTCAGTCCGTGTCAGACACTGGACCTGTCTGGACCCGGCTCATGTAGGTAACTATTCACATGGTCAGGTTTTTTGAACACACAGATAGGGACTGCTCTGATACGGGTTACCTTGACGTTTGGTAGAGCGGCTTCGTATACATTTTTTGCAAAAAACGTATCAACTAAATACCCTGTTTTTTATCACTTTTTTATGCAGCACTTGCTTTTTACTTTTTTTACTTTTTATAACAGAGTATTCTTGCACGTTTTTCTGATTGTTTTTTGTGATTCAGTCTTTTGGTGGTGTGAACAGCGTCTTACAGATCTGTTCACTGTGTGCATGGCTCATTAGTGTCTGTTTAGTTTGTTTCTTGTTTCTGCAAGATAAGGGAGCCGCCCACCACTCCCTTTGGGTCCTGCACATGAAAGCCGTCTTCTGCAGTCAGTCCGTGTCAGACACTGGACCTGTCTGGACCGGCTCATGTAGGTAACTATTCACATGGTCAGGTTTTTTGAACACACAGATAGGGACTGCTCTGATACGGGTTACCTTGACGTTTGGTAGAGCGGCTTCGTATACATTTTTTGCAAAAAACGTATCAACTAAATACCCTGTTTTTTATCACTTTTTTATGCAGCACTTGCTTTTTACTTTTTTTACTTTTTATAACAGAGTATTCTTGCACGTTTTTCTGATTGTTTTTTGTGATTCAGTCTTTTGGTGGTGTGAACAGCGTCTTACAGATCTGTTCACTGTGTGCATGGCTCATTAGTGTCTGTTTAGTTTGTTTCTTGTTTCTGCAAGATAAGGGAGCCGCCCACCACTCCCTTTGGGTCCTGCACATGAAAGTCCGTCTTCTGCAGTCAGTCCGTGTCAGACACTGGACCTGTCTGGACCCGGCTCATGTAGGTAACTATTCACATGGTCAGGTTTTTTGAACACACAGATAGGGACTGCTCTGATACGGGTTACCTTGACGTTTGGTAGAGCGGCTTCGTATACATTTTTTGCAAAAAACGTATCAACTAAATACCCTGTTTTTTATCACTTTTTTATGCAGCACTTGCTTTTTACTTTTTTTACTTTTTATAACAGAGTATTCTTGCACGTTTTTCTGATTGTTTTTTTGTGATTCAGTCTTTTGGTGGTGTGAACAGCGTCTTACAGATCTGTTCACTGTGTGCATGGCTCATTAGTGTCTGTTTAGTTTGTTTCTTGTTTCTGCAAGATAAGGGAGCCGCCCACCACTCCCTTTGGGTCCTGCACATGAAAGCCGTCTTCTGCAGTCAGTCCGTGTCAGACACTGGACCTGTCTGGACCCGGCTCATGTAGGTAACTATTCACATGGTCAGGTTTTTTGAACACACAGATAGGGACTGCTCTGATACGGGTTACCTTGACGTTTGGTAGAGCGGCTTCGTATACATTTTTTGCAAAAAACGTATCAACTAAATACCCTGTTTTTTATCACTTTTTTATGCAGCACTTGCTTTTTACTTTTTTTACTTTTTATAACAGAGTATTCTTGCACGTTTTTCTGATTGTTTTTTGTGATTCAGTCTTTTGGTGGTGTGAACAGCGTCTTACAGATCTGTTCACTGTGTGCATGGCTCATTAGTGTCTGTTTAGTTTGTTTCTTGTTTCTGCAAGATAAGGGAGCCGCCCACCACTCCCTTTGGGTCCTGCACATGAAAGTCGTCTTCTGCAGTCAGTCCGTGTCAGACACTGGACCTGTCTGGACCCGGCTCATGTAGGTAACTATTCACATGGTCAGGTTTTTTGAACACACAGATAGGGACTGCTCTGATACGGGTTACCTTGACGTTTGGTAGAGCGGCTTCGTATACATTTTTTGCAAAAAACGTATCAACTAAATACCCTGTTTTTTATCACTTTTTTATGCAGCACTTGCTTTTTACTTTTTTTACTTTTTATAACAGAGTATTCTTGCACGTTTTTCTGATTGTTTTTTGTGATTCATTCTTTCTTTGTCACTGCCTGACGAGATACTTGAAGAAGACGTAATGTCTATTCATGGCCAAAGTTTTGAAGCACCTCGTACTGAAGAAAGCCACTTTCACCAAAGGCATACAGCATCTCAGGAGGTGGATGATGATGAGGATGATGAGACACACATCTCATCTGGCCAGCCTGCTCAGTCACGTTATCCAGAAGACTTTGAAGAGGAAGGCGTGGATGATGAGACCACAGATCCTACCTGGACTCTTGGCATGCATAGCCAACAGAGCAGCCAGGAGGAGGAAAGTGGCTATGTAGCACCGCCAAAAGCACCAAGGCTTTCTCCTTTCTCCAGAACACAAACTGTGACAACAGTTGCCCAAATTGTGTCAACTGTTGCACAAACTGTACCAACTGTTGCACAAACTGTAAACACAGTTGCCCAAACTGTGTCAACTGTTGGTGTTGTACAGAGTCATCCTCCTCTGCCTCCAATTCAACATAAAGGACGAAAAGCCATTGTCTGGCAATTTTTTAAGGATGCGACATCTGTACCAAATATGGTTATCTGTAACATCTGCCATGCAAGGCTAAGCAGAGGCCTGGGAAAAGGAAACATGAGCACCAGCAGTATGCGTAAGCATATGTCTGTTAAGCACCCAATTCAGTGGTCGGCCCATCAGGGTTCAAAATCAGTGCCTTCTGATCCCAACACTTCCAGGCCACCTCAGATCCAACCTTCACCAGCTAGTGTACAGGCATTAGCTCCTGCTCAAACGTTCTCCTCCCAAGCTGCGGTACAAGAGAGACATGACAGTAGTCAAGCCACTGGTCAGTGTGCGCCAAATGTCCAGTTGTCTGTGCCACAGCTGTATGAAAGGCAGCGGAAGTACCAATCGACACACCCTTTTTCCCAAAAAGTGACTGCGCAAATTGCAAAGTTGTTAGCTGTGGAAATGTTGCCGTTTAGGCTTGTGGGTACAGAGTCTTTTCGGGAGTTGTTGGCTGTGGCAGCACCACGATACTCTGTACCCAGCCGCTACTTTTTCTCACGTAGTGTCGTACCCGCGTTACACCAGCACGTTGTTACCAACTTAAAGCGTGCACTAACAAATGCTGTAACCACCAAAGTCCACCTAACAATGGACACGTGGACAAGTAGTTGTGGACAGGGCAGATACATCTCAGTAACGGCTCACTGGATCAACCTGGTGGACAGTGTCCCAACTTCTTAAAGTGGACCATCTGAGATACTATCAACTCCACGAATAGCGGGCACAACTTCATTCCGGGTGGCTGCCTCATCATATATGTCCAGTACACAATCTGCTTCTGCAACTTCCTTGTCCACTGCTGAGCTGCCCGCACCATCACGTCCAAGTTGGGAGCTTTGCAGTAGTGCTTCAGCAAGGCGACAACAGGCTCTTCTGAAGCTTATCTGTCTAGGTGACACACCTCACACTGCAACTGAGCTGTGGAAAGGTCTTAAGCAACAGACTGATGAGTGGCTGGCCCCACTGCAACTACAACCAGGTCTTGTTGTCAGCGATAACGGACGAAACCTTGTGGCGGCACTAAAGCACGGTAACCTTGTACACGTGCCTTGCCTGGCTCACGTGCTGAACCTAATAGTTCAGAAATTCCTGAAAATATATCCCGAGTTATCTGACCTACTGGAGAAAGTGAGGCGAATTTGCGCCCATTTTAGACATTCGTACACAGCAGTTGGAAGTCTTTCAGCCCTTCAAAACAAATTAAATTTGCCTAAACACAGGCTAATTTGCGACATGCCCACGCCATGGAACTCAACATTCCATATGTTGGCAAGGTTTAATGAGCAGCAGAGGGCCATAGCGGAATATCAGCTGCAACATGCCCGTCACCCCGGAACTCAGACCAGACACATTAGTACTTTCGAGTGGGTCTGGATCGCTGATCTTTGCGAGTTGCTGGAGAACTTTGAATACTGCACCAAACTTGTCAGCAGTGATCAGTCCATTATCAGTCTCACCATCTCCATGCTCTGTTTGCTTAAAGAATCGCTCCTGAATCTGAAAACAGAATCTTTGAGGGCCCAGCGGATGGCTATGGAGCCAGAATTTAACATTGCTGATCCTTGCCAGCCAAGCCAATATCAGCAGGCTACATTGGGTCTGGAAGAAGAACGTGATGAGGGTGATGATGAAGAAGATTCATTTTTCTGTGGTACTGATGTGAACCCTGATGGTACTCCCAACCCTACGTTTATGTCGGTACAGCATGGGTGGGCTGAAGAGGAGGAGGCGGTGACCGATTTAGAGGCCATGATGCGTAGTGATCTTCATTCTGTTGTAACCGAGGAGATGAGTCTTTGCAGCTTAGCACACATGGCTGACGTAATGTCTCAATGTCTCTCCCAAGATCCACGCGTCATTCACATCTATGACAGCAACCTCTACTGGTTGTCAACATTTTTGGACCCACGGTACAAAGACAAATTTCCGTCGCTGCTGTTGCAGTCACCCAGGGGCTTAACGATGGATTTTTTCAAGAGGGTTGTTGTTGACAATTTGATGTCTATATCACCGTCTGACTCCGCTATACCCCGAACAACCAGCTCTTTGCAACAGCAGCCTTTGGTTGGGACACAAACGCCATCAATGTCAAGAAGAGGTGGGGCTAAGATGTCCACCAACTGGGCGATGTTCAACAGACCTTCCAATCAACAACGCATCATGCCTACGGTCACCTTGAGTAGGAGACAACAATTGTCCAACATGGTGAACGAGTATGTCAGTGACAGTACCAGCTTCCTAACCGACCCTTCTGTACCCTTTAATTACTGGGTTTCCAAGCTTCACACTTGGACAGAGCTCGCTTTGTATGCCTTGGAGGTGCTGACCTGCCCAGCTGCTAGTGTGACATCAGAGCGTGTTTTCAGTGCCACTGGGGGTATAGTCACTGATAGAAGGTCATGGCTTACTACTGAAAATGCTGACAGGCTGACTCTCATTAAGTTCAACAAGGACTGGATTTCATCGCAGTACGTAAGCCCCCCAGACGACAGTACCCAAATGTAGAGCAACCAAATTATAATTAATATGATTGGAAGATTGTGCTTTTAACTTTATGCCCTTTTAAGACTGGAAGTATCAGCATGTCCCTCAGCTCAGACGATGTGATAAGTCATGTTCCTGCAACATTTGCTGCATGATAACAAAACTACGCAATCAGTAAAAATAATTTTACTTTAGAAGTGCATCCGCTTGTGAGCATTTTTCTTTTTTTTTTTTTCGATCCAATACAATACAGCCCCTTGGGCTAATTTTTTGAGGCAACAAGCCTATGCCTGCATCGTGGGCGTTGCTTGTACTATGATCCTGCTGGAGCCTGGCCAAGGGTCCCACTGTACGCTCCGGAGAAAACGCGTAGATGCGCTGTGTTGCAAGTAGACGTCACAGTCTCTCGCATCTGTGTTCCTAGCCTTGTTGCCATAGCGAGGCATTAAGTTACCTCCCCAAACACAGGCACTATTTATTTGTCAGCAACATTTGTATGTGGAGTCATGATTTTACACATACTAACCAAGGTGCCTTCATGCACCATGCGGGCCGTAAAGTACTTGCTAATGATAAGCCCACCCACAAAACAACCTACACATCCATTCCCAGAAAAAAGACAGACACAAAGCTGTTTTTTCAAACTGTGTATTAACACGCCTTAATGGCAAAGATGTAAAATAGCTTTTACTTCACAAACACACAATATATATAAAAAAAAAAAAAAAAAAAAAGTGTGAACTGCACATTTTTTATAAAAAATTAAAAAAAAGGAAACAAAAATTTAACCTACAGCTGGTGGTAGGTGGGCTGATTGGGTGGGGTAGGCTCTACCTGCCCACCATCACCCTGGTCCTGGAGGTGGTCCAGGGCTCCATGTATGGCCTCCGCCACAGATTGTAACCCTGTAAGGTGGGTCATCTGGGCCGGTGTGGGGAAATGCTCTTGACTTAGGAGGTCCCTGTTGGGTGGCCACAAAGATGGTATAGGCCTCTGGGTCGGCACATAGCTGTCCCGGGGTGTGGGCCTGTCTAGCCTGTTGGAGGTTGCCACCCCTCCATATAGCTAAATACCTCGCCAGGGTGGTTTGGGGGCCAACAGGCATCAATGACAACGTGGATTGCTGACCTTGCCCGCAGTCGTCTCTCCAATGGAATTAGAGCCAGGAAAGGTATCAGACTGCGGGCAAAGTCAGCATCACATTGTCCAAGCTGGTCAGTTTGCGCCACCGGCATCTGACCATGGCTGCTGTTTTTCTGCAGAGTCCCCACATTGCTGTCAGTTGGCCATCCAGCTTCCTCCACTAAGGAGGTTGGTCTTGGTGGGGAGAGTGTGGTTGTGGCCCTTGAACCTCCTCTTCTTGTCGCCGGCCATGCCCCAAAGGTGGTGGTGGTGGTGGTAGGCCTCGTTCCTCCACTCCAAGTCGGGTGGTTCAGTGGCCTCCCTCGCCTCTTCAGGCAGCTGTGCTGGAGGGTTTCCATGCTGCCTGTGGTAGTGAGCAGCTCTGTGGGTAAATAAAAAAAATTTGGTGAATGGGTTGCGTTTGGAAACCAAAACATAGGCCAAACCTAAAATGTGCACGCTTTTTTGACTCTGTATCTGTGTATTCTGTGTTTTAATTGTTGGCCTTTAGATGGAATTGCAGCAAATAAATGAAGGACATTTTGGCTCATGCCTCAACCAATATTCTATGTGTGGGTAGTGATGGTCCTCGATTTTTTGCCATTACATTACAAATTTAAAAATTTGTCTGCACTATTACACTGTGCCATGCCTTAGGCAGGACAGCTATTTAGGCACTTGAAGACATATTAGTGGCCACAACTATTGCATTGACTTTTTGTTGTAACTTTATGTGGACAAAGCTATAGCCTGACACTGTGAGGCAAACACATTCTTCAGGGTTGTTTGCCATCAGATGGACACTAAAAGACGCAGTGTGGGCGGCCTTGGTCTCAATGCACATAACCCAGATCTAGAGGGCAGGTGAGCAAGACAGGAAATGGAGTCCTGCAGCATAGGTGACACATGAGAATTCGGCGTTAGTGGCCTACACTCCTTGTTGCTGCCATGTATGCTAATCTGGAATGTTTTGGTAAATAAAACCCACAAAACATATGGCTTGGCTTTTGAAACGACTGTAATGGACATAGAGTATGGGGTTGTTTTTGAGCAGCAGGTCACACATCGTTGGTGCCAAACAAGGTGGTATGCACAGATGGACAGTTTGACAATTATTCCAACGGGCCGAACACAAAGCCGGGAGCAGCAAGGGCAAACTTTTGGTTTCCTAAAGGACCTTGGACATAAAAGCCTGTTGCATTGAAAATATGGCCTCCTTTACTTTGATTTTATACAGCATTAATACACTATGTTTTTCAGAGGATTCGTAATGTGGCCATCAGTTAACGACCAAAAAATAAGATTCACATGTGGGCCCTAATATCTATACCATCTCCTTGCAGGCCCAAATATACCCATGGGAAAACTCACCCACACGTTTTTGTAGTGATACAGGGTATGTCCTCAAATGTGTGTGACTGTGTCAACAATCTGGGATGGTGTACAAACAGTTTGTATATCCTTACAACGTTATTTAGCCGAAAAAAACACCCACAACTAAACATGTAGGGATGTATGTGGCCCTTATGCAAGTGGAGGCCATTAGGAACACATACAAATGATGCTTACGACAGGCAAACCAGACAAGGCCACACACCTTAGAGGCCATTGCAGGGAAGAACATGGCTTTGTTCCACAAACATGCCAACAATAATAGCTAATTGTGAGGTCATGGAACATTGTGTCTGCCCACCCTGCAGAACATTGCTTATTTGTCCCAACGTCACAATGTGGCTATAAATGTGTATGTCCTGGATCATTGCCAAAGGTAATAGAATTCTGTTGCACCATGGCAGAAACAAACCCCAGTGTGGGTATGTAAACCACCACACTCATTATAGAGCTTCATATGTAGACTGTGAGCCCTCGTGGACAGGGTCCTCTCCTCTTGTACCTGTATGACCTGATTGTCTTCATTTAATGTTTTTTGTCGTTAACCCTTATCCTCATGTAAAGTGCCATGGAACCTAATGGTGCTATATAAATAAATAATAATAATAGTGCACAACAGTGCTGCAGACACATACCTTGGCATACGGACCACCGGTTCAAGGAAGGACAACCGGTCGTAGTGGCGATATATCTACCCTGGATCTGCTTCCGGTCCCCTCTCCAAGATATTTCGGTGCTGCTTCTTGTGCTGATCCCGGCAGCTCTTCCACAGTCTTATAAGCAGGTCAACTGTGA
Source organism: Allobates femoralis (assembly GCA_033576535.1). Lineage (NCBI taxonomy): Eukaryota > Metazoa > Chordata > Amphibia > Anura > Aromobatidae > Allobates > Allobates femoralis. Next base: position 236,355,808 of record JARQOC010000002.1, read on the forward strand.
AATGATTTCAAACCGGGTTTAGACATGTGTAACATTTGAAACACAAAAAGTATGTGTACAAATCAACAATAACATTTTATTCATGTTGTGTGTGTAATGTGTATACAAGGCACAGTGACATGACAGTGTGGAACATCATCAACAGCATTACGGACATTGAGCTCACGTCGCCATATTCACAAATGAGGCAGGGTACATGTCAACGCATAGAGAATGTAATAGTGCGGGCACCAGACTCCGCTCATTAGTGGTATTAATATACACCCAAACCCCTGGCCTTTAGAGCCATGAGGACCAGCCCTTAAACTAAGTGTACTGTTGTGACCCCATCCAAATATAGGCAACCATGAGACGGGGCATGATAACACATTGAGGGCCCTGTATACCCTACTATGGGGGGCCTGTATACCCACTGGGGGCCCTGTATACCCACTGCTGGGGGGCCTGTATACCCACGGGGGCCCTGTATACCCAATGCTGGGGGGCCTGTATACCTTACTATGGGGGGCCTGTATACCCACGGGGGCCCTGTATACCCTACTATGGGGGGCCTGTATACCCACGGGGGCCCTGTATACCCACTGCTGGGGGCCCTGTATGGGTCATTCCATGTCAAGTGAACCAATGATTATTACCTCTATATTTTTAATTCTTTTGAGATTTTGTTATTTGATAATAGCATGTCAGACAATGCAAAATGTGAAGAGAAAAATTTTTTAAAAAAATTATTTTTTTTTAAAATGATTTTCAAAGTTCGGAAAAAGTGTGAATTTCGCTGTTGCCTGCCTTTACGTTTCTCCTCATAACTCAGGCTAGGAATAAGATAGAGAGACAAAATAAACACCAATCTACTCAGAACTATACAGGCTTTCATCAGATATGTCACAACAGGATCTTTGTTAATATTTTACCCATGTGATCGCAAGCGCAAAACTTTAAAACGTATTTCCGAAAAATCGGCGCGCTTTAAATATTTCAAAAACTGCCCATGTGTCTGCTTTGCTCTTAGCAACATCTGTACCAAATTTCAAGTTGGGATCGCAATGGGATCATATTTTAACATATTTTACTATTAATAGCGTCAATGGGTCATTCCATATCAAGTGATCTAAATATGAATATTTTTTTTTACCTGACGTCTTTAGATTTTTTTTTTTTTTTTTTTCCTTTATGAAGTACTACTTTAGTTAATTACAAATTAAAAGTGTGGAATTTTTTTCTTCATCAGTTAATTTTTTACAGATTTTTAAAGTTTAAAAAAAGGGTGAATTTTGGCCTGGTATGACTTTACATTTATTTTATCTCGGGCTAGAAATAAGATAGAGAAACAAAATAAACACCATTCTACTCAGAACTGTCCAGGCTTTTACCAGATATGTCACAAGAGTATATTTGTTAATTTTAATTTTTTACCCATGCGAATGCAAAAGCAACATTTTGAAACGCATTTCCAAAAAAACGTTTTAATAAAAATTTTCCAAAACTGCCCATGTGTCTTTTATGCTCTTAGCCACATCTGTACCAAATTTCAAGTTGGGATCGTGATGGGATCATATTTTAAAATATTTAACTATGGTTAATCTCATTTTTATTAAATTTTGAAAAAAACATATGAAAGACATACATTCAATCTTTTAACAAAATCTTGAGACATATAAAATATACAAAAAGAGAATTCACAAAATTATTAGTAAATTTAAGATAAGCTGCAAATTTACTTTTGCGCTTATCTCTGGTGCAATATATACTACAATCTAAATATAATTCCAAACACTCAAGTATACAACCTTTCTCAGGGTTTTGAGATGTTCTGATGTCAAGGGGACAAGCAGCCCCAGCAGAATGATTTTTATCACTTGGCCCCTTCTAACAGGTTGACCACGTAAGTGGGTCATTACCCGTTGAGGCCTAGTTGGAATAGTCTATCGACTGGTGTACCGGAAAGGAAGGCCGAAATATTAATGATCTACTCACAGCTCAGAGTTTCCGATACCTGTCTAATGTTCACTAGAATTCTGAAGGTATAGGTGTAGAAAGGAAATACCTAGACTGAATGTATCAGATGGGAAGAAAAGAGAGATAGAAAAGAAGAGAGAAAGAGAAGAGAAACAAAAACCATTAGAAAAAGTTATACTGGGAAAGAAAAGCCACGTAAGAAAAAAAGAAAAAAAGGAGGGGGGGACGGGTGAGGTATGGGAAGGAGAAAGGGTACTCATCCCACTGGCTCCCCATCAGCCAGAGGTCGAGCCATATTATCTGTGCTGGAAAAGATACTCCTACATTCTGCAGAGTCGTGAAAAGGAATCCATTCAACCCAAATCCCTAAGAATTTGTTCCGAGATCCCGACGCATCAGCTGCGAGCTCCTCCATTCGATATATGTCCATCAATTCTTTGAACCAATTAAGTAGAGATGGAGCCCGGCTTGATTTCCAGAACCTCGGGATCACATCACGAGCAGCCGAGATGCAAAAGCGGAGAATATCCCTCTTCTGTAGCCCAATAGGACCTGGAAAAATGGATAACATTGCCGATTCTGGGCAGCATTCGGCTTGTTTACCTGTTATCCGGGCATATGCATTGAAAACCTCAGACCAGAACTGACGGATTTCCCCACAACTCCACCAAATGTGTATCATTGTACCCTTCTCTTCCCCACAGCGCCAGCAGGTATCAGGGGTTCCAGGGAACATGTTCCGGAGTGTCGTCGGGCACAAGTACCATCTAGTGAGCAGCTTATAGCTTCTTTCTTGTGCAGAACAAGCGCTAGCTAGTGAGTGAGTAAATATAAAGCATTTCTGCCAATTAGCTTCTGAAATGCTACACCCCAATTCCCTCTCCCAAGCACGTTGGAAGTAAAGGGTGCCCTGCTCTCTCATGGACCCTAAGGCCTGGTATAGAACTGATATTTTGCGCCTCGGTGGAGCCTCCAGTTGGAATAACCTCTCCAATACGTTGGGCGTCAATCTTACCCTGCAAGAGTGGTCAGCTGAATATAAGTATGCTCTGTATTGGAGAAATTCGAATCACTTAAGAGGTCTCGTAGGTTCTTTGAGTTGTAGCTCTGCCATCGGGGGCAAACCACCACTGGACAGAGTCTGTCCTACTCGGGTGTCATCCACAATCCGCCAACATAAAAATCTCTGCCTGTCAAATCTGGGTGGGAAAGATGGGTTGGAAAAAAGGGGAGTCAAAGAGCTAAGTCTGTCGTTTAAGCGGAGGGTTTTCGTCACTAGGTGCCATACCTTCAAGGTGTTTCTGGTCATGTCTGTCAAAGGTACTAGGTCTGTGGAGTCTCTAGGGGAAATCCAAAGCAGGTGTTTCAGCGGAATCCCCAAACCCTCTTGCTCCACCCCTACCCATTTCTTGGAGGACGCATGATAATGCCAATCTAGAGCTCTAACAAGAGAGGAAGCCACAAAGTACGCTCGTATGTTGGGTAGTCCAACCCCTCCTCTGGTCTTGGGCAAGGATAGGATATTCATTCGCAATCTGGACCTCTTGCCCCCCCAGACAAATCTAAGGATCATAGATTGCATTTTGGAGAGGAAGCCTCTATCCAATAGTCCAATAGAACAGGAACTGTCTGAAAAGTATATAAGAGTCGGGGCAAGACATCCATCTTGACTACGTTTATTCTCCCGAACCAGGATAGCTTTAATTGTCTATAGGAGGTAAATGCCGATTCCGCGTTAGTCAAAAGGGGTTGATAATTTAAATTGAATATTTGTTTAAGATCTTTTGGTATAAGGACTCCCAAGTACTTAATGGCTTCTACTTTCCATTTAAATGGGAACTGTTTAGATAGATGAGAAACCAATTCTCCAGGCAAAGAAATATTGAGTGCCTCGGTTTTGGAGCAATTCACTTTAAAGTTGCTCAATTGTCCGAACCGTTCAAACTCCATTAAGACCGAAGGGATGGAGACCAGGGGCTGGGAGATGTAAAGTAGCAGGTCATCTGCAAATAAGGCTAATTTGTGATGACTCTGTCCCAGCTTGACCCCATGGACGCATTCATTGGACCTAAGTGCAAAATATTTAACTATTATAGTGTCAATTCAAAAATCACCAAGAACACAATCAGTCATTTTTTCACAATTGCCCGTCAATAGTTTGAATTTGATATAAAGAAACATAGTCTTGTAACATCTCAAATGAAAGCTGTTACCGTTCTGAGTAAAATGATGCCTCTCCCACTTCATTATCTTATTTCTAGCCTGAGATAAAAAAATGTAAAGTCATACCAGGCCAAAATTCACCCTTTTTTTAAACTTTAAAAATCTGTAAAAAATTAACTGATGAAGAAAAAAATTCTAAACTTTTATTATGTAATTAACTAAAGTAGTACTTCATAAAGGAAAAAAAAAAAAAAAAATCTAAAGACGTCAGGTAAAAAAAAATATTCATATTTAGATCACTTGATATGGAATGACCCATTGACGCTATTACTAGTAAAATATGTTAAAATATGATCCCATTGCGATCCCAACTTGAAATTTGGTACAGATGTGGCTAAGAGCAAAGAAGACACATGGGCAGTTTTTGAAATATTTAAAGCGCGCCAATTTTTCGGAAATGCGTTTTAAAGCTTTGCGCTTGCGATCACATGGGTAAAATATTAACAAAGATCCTCTTGTGACATATCTGATGAAAGCCTGGACAGTTCTGAGTAGATTGGTGTTTATTTTGTTTCTCTATCTTATTTCTAGCCCGAGATATGATAGAAAATGTAAAGCCATACCAGGCCAAAATTCGCACTTTTTTAAAACTTTAAAAATCTGTAAAAAATTAACTGATAAAGAAAAAAATTCAAAACTTTTTTTTTGTAATTAGATAAAGTTGTTCTTCATATAGAAAAAAAATGTAAAAAATCTGAGGACGTCAGGGAAAAAAAATATTCATTTTTGGATCACCTGACATGGAATGACCCGTATACCCACTGCTGGGGGGCCTGTATGCCCATGCGGGGCCTGTATACCCACTGCTGGAGGGCCTGTATAACCACTGAGGGCCCTGTATACCCAAATATGGGGGGCATGTATACCCACTGGGGGGGCCTGTATACTCTGCAGGGAGAGCTGGATACTCTGCTGGGGGGCTGTCTACCAGTGATAGCCGCTGTATACCAGGATGGTACATTACTCGCTATTACTCGCTTCCCCATTCATTAACATTGGACTCGCTAGACTCGCAACGAGTAGCGAGTCCCGGGCTCGGACTCGCTAGAGTCAAGCGATTCCGAGTAATTTAGGACTCGCCCATCACTAATATATATATATATATATATATATATATATATATGAGTCAGTGGATAGGATAGAGGTTACTCGGATACTGGGACAGGTAGGGGGATCTCGGTGGGGATCTCGGCTGGTCAGTTCCCGATTCCGTGCCCTGGACCCTCAGTGGCGGGGTGGGGGTGATGATGAGGGGGGATTTGTAACATGACGCCACCTGTGGTACCTGGTAATAGGGTTACCAGCGCTGTGGCCAGCCGCTGAGGTGATGGTAGTGCAGCAGTGGTAGTACAGCTCCCCACAGGTGGAGCTTTACCTCAGGGCAGTGGGGTGGATGATGGGAGTCGTAGTCCTCACCTTGATGGTAATGTAGAAGCCCTCCGGACGGCGGATGGAAGGAGACCAGACGCCAGATCAGCTCAAACAGTTCTTTACTTGCACCAAGTAGAAAAGGTACACAGTACAATCTGGTTTAACGGGGATTGTAGCCGCAGATTTTGGAGGATTTTCCAGAGTCTGGCAGTGGTGCCCTTAATATGGTTGTAAGCCCAGGGCAAGGGGTACTTGGATACCGGGCCTGGGTTTGATGGAATTAACTGGTGAGTCACTGGTGTCGGGTTCCCGGTTCCGTGCCCAGGCTGACATTTGTTGGTGGGGGAGGAAATATTTACAGGGCATAAAGAGAGTATGTGACACCACCTGTGGATCCCAGTAATTTAGGTACCGGCGCTGCAAGCCAGCCGCTGAGGTGATGATGGGTGCAGCACAGTGTGGTCCAGCTCCCCACAGGAGAAGCTTTTAACTCAGGGCCGCGGTGATGGAGGATGATGAGAAGGAATGAGGGGAGAAGTGGTTGTTCTTACCCCTCCAGTGCGATGCTGATGATGGTGCTGAAGCCCTCCGGGCACTGGCGAGAAGAATGACAGAGACCAGTTCAAGTCTAACTCCACTTTACTGGGTACTGGAAGATGTTAAGGTTCCACTTTACTGGGTACTGGAAGATGTTAAGGTCAAACACGGTACAGTCTGGTTTAGCGGGTGGATGTTGTCGGTACAGGGTCTCCCTTATGGAGTCTCCAGATGTTCCTTCTCAAGTCGTTCAGGGACTAATCTGCTCTTCTGTGTCTTTACCACCCTTACAGAGCTCTCCCGCCAGTCCCACGGTCTGTATCTAGTAGGTAAGGTTTGTTCCTTACCGGTACGGACAGGAGTGCTTCCCTATGTCTTCCCCTGCCACCGGAATTTGGCCTATTACCTATAGTTTCCTGAACCGGTTTCAGTCCTGAGGGTTGAGATGCCTTTGTGGCCGGGACCTGGCAAGAATTCGTTCACGTTTACAAACCATGCAATTAATTGACTCATGGCGTTATATCAACCCATCGACCCGTGACTACACCTATTTCTCACACCCCCATAAATCCCATCACAGACTAGACTACGTCTTAGTATCAAAGCGCTTGCTGCCATCAACCCGCTCCTCAGTAATAACCCCTAGCATTTTCTCAGACCACTCGGCAGTCCTAACGTCCATTTCCACTTCTGCGCATCGCTCATCATGCAGATCCTGGCAGATAAATGAAACCCTGTTAACCTCCCAAGACACAAAAAAACGCCTAACGGAACGCCTCCAACAATATTTCCAGAACAACCAAAATGAGGATACCTCTATCCAAACCCTATGGGAAGCACATAAGGCCGTGATCAGGGGAGAACTGATATCCATGGCGGCATATGCCAATAAGAGACGGCATACCGAAACACAGCAGCTGTATGATGAGATCGCAGAACTGGAACTATGTCACAAGAAAGCCCAACGCCCGGAGGTTCTAAAAGTCTTGACATCCAAGCGCCAACGCTTGAAAGATTTAATTAACGTAACATCAGCAAGGCAATATAAAAAATGGAAAACCAAACTATATGCCCATGGTGATAAAGCATCCAAATTCATGCTCTCCCTATTACGCAAAAAGCAAGCCCGCACGCAAATACACACGATAAAGAACGCAGAGGGAGTAGACTCTCAGGACCAATCCCACATAGAACGGGCTTTTCTAGATTATTATTCACGCTTGTACAACCTGAGATCTGGGGAATCTGAAGATCTCACGAATTATAGAACCCGAGAAATTGAAAACTTCTTGAGCGACATACACCTCCCAACTTTAACTAACGCTGACCAACATATGCTCCTTCGTCCCTTTACTCTTGATGAACTCCAGTCCACCCTGTCCCGCTGCCCTAAAGGGAAAGCGCCTGGCCCTGATGGCTTCTCGGCCTTGTACTATAAGACCTTCCCATCCCTACTCTTACCGCACCTACTAGCATTGTGCAATGCCACACTTGCTGGCCAAGCACTACCTACTCAAATGCTTGAAGCTAAGATCTCGCTGATACATAAGGAGGGGAAGGACCCAACTCTGTGTAGCAACTACCGGCCTATATCTTTACTGAACGTTGACCTGAAGCTTTTGGCCGGCATGATTGCCCACAGACTGGCGGCGTTCCTACCACAATTGATCTCAGCGAATCAAACAGGCTTTGTAAAAGGCAGAGAGGGGAGAGACAATGCACATAAAGTTTTACACTTAATTCAATATGTAAAAGCACACAAATTACCGTTAGTTCTCCTGGCACAGACGCGGAGAAAGCGTTTGACAGGGTGGACTGGACTTTCTTGAGACTGACATTACTTAGATTTAATCTCCCGGCCGCACTTGTTGCGTCCATTATGACGATGTATCAACGGCCCTCAGCACGTATCAAAATCAATGACTCGTTGACTACACCCTTTACAATTGGGAATGGAACCAGACAGGGGTGCCCGCTCTCCCCCTTACTATTTGTGTTGACAATGGAGCCCCTCCTAATGGTGATACAGGGAAAACAGGAAATAGAGGGCGTCAGAATAGCAGGAGTTCACTATAAAACAGCAGCTTTTGCAGACGACCTCTTAATATTTCTAACAAAACCCATGAGCGGACTCCCAACTCTCATGAATGTGATGGAGAGATATGGCAACCTGTCGGGCTTCAAAATAAACATGTCAAAATCTGAAGCTCTAGGAATACAGATCAAACCGAACACCCTTAAAAAACTACAAACATTATACCCACTTTCCTGGCCCACACACTACATTACATACCTAGGAGTGAAACTGAACGGAAACTACCGGGACTTATTTAAATTGAATATTCTTCCTCTCTTGACATCCACGACATCTACTATGCGGACCTGGAGAGATACCTATCTCTCATGGATGGGGAGAAAAAATATGTTAAAAAGCTTAATTTTACCTAAATTTAATTATTTATTCCAAATGCTACCCATAGCGATCCCAGTGAGCTTTCTCTCTAAAATTAATACACTATTCACTAATTACATGTGGCAAAGCAAGAGACCCCGAATATCTTTACGCACTTTGACCCTCCCTAAGCACCTGGGCGGGATGGGAGCCCCTGACATTAAATTATATTATAAAGCAGCGCAAATCACCCGCCTTGTTGACATTCTGAGACAAAACAAAGAGAAACACTGGGTGAATATTGAGGAATCGTTGGCACCTTGTAGCCTTAGATCTCTATTCCTTATACACTCCAACTTGAAAAAACACACACCTCTCCAAAATCTGCATACCAGAGCTACATTACAGATATGGCGTACCCATGTGAAATACTTATCACCACCCCTCTCGCCCCTAATTAATCTTAATGACATACTGGCCCACCTAGAGACTGCACACACCACTGTCCCGGACCAAGTCGACACCTCTATGCCTATTCCATTGACCAACTATTACAGGACGGCACTATTCTACCTTATACAGACCTAATAACACTACCTGGACTCTCCAACTTGAATCACTTACACTACAAAATAATACACAGTGTCCTCCGCCCACTACTGAGATACTCGGATCTTTCTAGGGAGTTAACTAGCTTTGAACACCTATGTGCCGCTGTGACAAAGCCGAAACAAATTTTTTCTAAAATCTACCAGACTCTACTGGTGACAGAAACTAGCCCCAAAAGAGCATATATTGCGCTTTGGGAGAAAGACTTAGGACGCAAATTTACGGATACACAGGTGAAACACATTTACAGGCACTCACACGGCCCTACTCAATGTGTGAAAGCTCAGGAAACTGCTTATAAAATCATAACGAGGTGGTATCATACACCGGACCATATCCAGCAATGGGACGCCCATCATTCTACTACATGTTGGAGATGCGATGCACCCGATGCTGACTACTTCCACATATGGTGGAAGTGTCCGACTATTGCTCAGTTCTGGAAACGAGTGGAACGACTCATACAGACCATCACGACCAAACCCCTCCGACTTAGCTCGGAAATGGCCTTGCTACACTTCCCAACCTGGCCTGACTGTGCCAATATCTCGCTACTCGCTCAACACATACTAACAGCGGCTAAACTGCTAATTCCTCTGTTTTGGAAATCCTCAGACTTACCTTCTCATTCCCAACTGGAAGAGAAGATACACTCTCTTTAACCGTGTGGCCGAAGTAGTGGCCGCAGTAAATAACACGACCCCGAAGTTCCTCACCATCTGGACCCCCTGGCTCATGTCCCTGGCTCATGTATGTTCATTCACACAGACAGGGTGATGCTCTCAGACACTAATTGACAACTAATAACATCTAGGGACTGGCTGTGCCTGCCACCCCCCCCCCCCCCCTTCCTGACCCTCCTTCCCTCCCCCCTCTACTCTCACGTCTCTTCATACCTCCTCCCCTCCCCCTGAACTACCCTGATACTCTATTCTACCCTCATTTCTAATCTTCCTTTTCTTTCCTCTCCACTCTACTTCTACTTAGAACGCAAAGTTTTATTCTGTTGATATGTTTAATATTTTGAAGAAATGAGCCAATACTCCAAGGGTATGTAAAACCTACTAGATGGGAACCCAATCCAACTGGCTTGACTCTGGCCTACCTACGAGGGAGCCACTACTATTCCTACGTCAAGTCTGACAAGAAGAACTTTATTAACAAGCTCGTAGTTCCGACGTACGCACAATGTTTTTAGTTTTTGAAGCTCCTCTATCCCTGATTGGATATCAGCCCGCTATTGGGCCGCAAGGAACATTATACTTACTGTTGGTTTGTATTGGGCTTTATTATTGTGTAGATTACCCTGCAAAAAATACTCTGTTACTGTTATATTTTCACAAAATAATTCAATAAAAAGAATTTTGAAAAAAAAAAGAGATGCCTTTGTGGCGCTCACAGCAACCCGATTACTATGGGCCCGCAGCTCGTCGGTTTGCAGCCAGAGGTAAACTACTGACCGCCTCAGCTTCCCGTGTTGCTGGTGTTTCCCCGGACGCCACCAGCCGGCTCCAACAGTTCTGGTCTGTCCCCTTCTGTCCTGGGCCCCCTCTTAGAGATGGGGATCCCTCCTGTCAGCAGTGCTGTCAGGTGCATCCTCCCTGACTGCCTTCCCAGCACTGTCTGAGGTAACTGTCACTCTACTATTTCTTCACTAACCTAGGCTCCACCCCATTTTGGGACCTACTAAATTATCAGTCCCCCCTATACTAAAGTGGCCTAGTCCTGTGTGTGTGTGTGTGTGTTTAACTTGAGACTCCACAGGTTAAACCCTAAACCAACAACTTACAGAGATACATTTATTGTCAGAGTGTAATACCTCTCTGTGGACCCAGTTTACCTTCCACCTCGTTCCAATTAGCTGGCCTTTCTAGTTCCTCTCCTCCTTCTCGATCTAGCCCAAAGGCCAGGGGCCTCAGACCGAAGTTCTAAGACTCAAGACCTCAAGCCAAGACCTTCTTGATCCCCCTAGAGGTGAATATTTCCCTCCCGGGTAACCTCCCACCGCTCATCTAATGTGGGAATGCTGGGAATGAGTCCCACCCATCATTCTAGGGTCCACTTGCAGCTGGAGTATTTACACCTCTTTTACGGGTGTAGTACCCCTCTGTGACGCCTGCATTTGCGGGGCGCCACATACCCCCCTGATAGAATATACTCTCGTCCGCGAGTATCTGTACCTGTTAAACCGGGAAGTGATAAAGCATTTTTCTTTTTATATTCAACATCAACGGGTAAACTATATACAATCAAGAATATTTAGATTTTTTCCTATCGCTAGGAGGCACTGTTCTTTAATCGTTACACATATATATACAGACATTGCAGTAGTTAGTATATTAGACCCCACAGTCTTCGGGTCACCTGTTGGCAAAGTTCTTACTCTCCGGATTTACTATCTGCAGGTAAACATTATCTAACTTGGCCCAACGGGGAGCGGTACTAACTACGCGGGCCCAGCGGTAATGTATTGTCCCGTAGAGTCCAGTGTGTGTTATCACCGCTGGGCCGCTGCTCACACAGCACACATTATCAACAAGCAGGATTCAAAAAATAAAAGTCTCTGATTCTTCAGATTAGGGAAAAATATATGGGGACACACTCATTCTTGGGGTTCAAAAAGAAAGGCAAAAGTAAAGGGGCATGGTTATTGAAAAGGGGCTATGTATAGTGCAATGTCTCTGCAATGGGAGTCTATTGCTGGCGAGAGATCCTTATGGCAAACCAGCCTAATGGACCAGGGTAGCGTTCAAATGTAACCTGCTCACCTCGGTATAAGTCTCTGTCCGGGTGTTCTCGCCGCAGGTAAGATTCCACATCACGTCTGGCGAAAAAGTCCGGGTTCTCTAAGAAATCCCCATCCTTCATCCTGGTAGACGGAGACGACGGTTCCTTGGCGGCGTAGTTCTACTGGAAGCGGGGGCTGTGATCTTGCCTCATCCCGTAGTCGCCTTGTTGCCTGCTCTCTGGAACCATTCCTCTCGGCGTCGTTTTCTGGTCACTTGGTCTCTTTCATTCAGGGATGATTGAGATGGCTGGGGTGACTGGTACTGTGGAGGTGATGAGTTGCTGGTTGGGACTCTGGAGTTCACTCTCGTCTCAACTGAGCTCACTATGGCGGGGGTTTCTCGCTGCTGCCGCTGTCATGCGGTGCACCACGCAGCTTCTGGGGTGCTCCCTCCTGAGGCTCCTTCGATGTCATTCGGCTCCTCGTAGTCTGTCTCGTCTTCCTCTGCTTCGACGATGACATCTGGGTCCGTAGAATACGTCCGCGCTGCCTCCAGCCGGAGGTAGCTGCTGGTACGGGACGGTGGTGTTGCTGGGGGTTCAGTCTGGACTCCCGTGTCCCAGGTCTGGATGGGTGGTGGTACGGGTGGTAACGAGGCACGGTACTCCACAACTGCCTGTTCTGCTACCGCTGCCTCCCGCGCTTCACGGGTAGGTAGGGCTGTTCCTCCGGGTCAGCGTTCCTGCAAGGGAACAGGTTGTAGAAAAGCACAGGCAGAAGCAAAGTCACTTTCTCCCCGGGTACTTTACTGTTAACTTGTAGCAGCATTCAGATGTTACAAGAACATGTAGCTTAACTGGTGGCTGTACCTGGTGTACCTTCGTTAACTAACCTGTGTCCGTTCTTCCCTGCTTAGGATTGATCTATACCCAGTAGCTCCGTGTAGGTAGTACCAGGAGTCCTCTCCCTCGTTGGTGAGGAAGCAGGCAGACTGCTCCGATGGCAGGGTGCTGCGGCCGATAAACAATCCACAGCAGCCGGTTGCCGACTGCAAAGCTGAACTTTGGCAGGATCCTCAGGCCCGGTGTTCCCTTGGTGGACTGGAGTATCCCCTGGAGTATCGTCGCTCCACTCTGAGGATCTCCCTTTCTCTATAGGGCCCGGACATCTCTCTAGGACGCCCTCTTTCAGGACCTCTTCAAGGTCCCTTCTTCTTCCCTCCGGTTCGGCTGGAAACCAAGCAAGTTTGACCTTCCGCCTCGTTCCAAATAGCTGGCCTTTCTAGTTCCTCTCCTCCTCCTCCATCTAGCCGAAAGGCGAGGGGCCAGGGGCCTCAGACCGGAGTCCTAAGACTCAAGACCTCAAGCCAAGACCTTGCCACCCACCATGCTTCCTGAAGCCCCTCCCACAAGTTGTATTGGCTTGAAGGGCACTTTTTGTGTACCATACGGTCAAGCTGCTCCCACAACAGCTCAATGGGGTTGAGATCTGGTGACTGCGCTGGCCACTCCAATAAAGATAGAATACCAGCTGCCTGCTTTTTCCCTAAATAGCTAATGCATAATTTGGAGGTGTGCTTTGGGTCATTGTCCTGTTGTAGAATGAAATTAGCTCCAATCAAGCACTGTCCACAGGATATGGCATGGCATTTGCAAAATGAAGTGATAGCCTTCCTTATTCAAAATCCCTTTTACCTTGTACAAATCTTCCACTTTACCAGCACCAAAGCAACCCCAGACCATCACATTACTTCCACCATGCTTGACAGATGGCGTCAGGCACTCTTCTAGCATCTTTTAATTTCTGTGTCTCACAAATGTTCTTCTGTGTGATCCAAACACCTCAAAGTTTGATTCATCTGTCAATAAAACTTTTTTCCAATCTTCCTCTGTCCGATGTCTGTGTTCTTTTGCCCATATTAATCTTTTCCTTTTATTAGCCAGTCTCAGATATGGCTTTTTACTTTGTCACTCTGCCCTGAAGGCCAACATCCCGGAGTCACCACTTCACTGTAGATGTTGACACTGGCGTGCTGCGGGTACTATTTAATGAAGCTGCCAGTTGAGGAGCTGTGAGGCATCAATTTCTCAAACTAGAGACTCTAATGTAGTTGTCTTGTTGCGGGGCCTCCCACTTCTCTTTCTACTCTGGTTAGAGCCTGTTTGTGCTCTCCTCTGAAGGGAGTAGTACACACCGTTGTAGGAAATCTTCCGTTTCTTGGCATTTCCTTGCATGAAATAGCCTTCATTTCTAAGAACAAGAAGAGACTGTTGAGTTTCACATGATAGTTCTCTTTTTTTTGGCCATTTTGAGAGTTTCATAGAACAAACAAATGTAATGCTCCAGATTCTAAACTAGCTCAAAGAAAGGTCAATTTTATAGCTTCTCTAATCAGCCAAACCATTTTCAGCTGTGCTAACTTACTTGTGCAAGGGTTTCTAGGGTTTTCTAAACATCCATTAGCAAATGTGCTTTTCTTTAAAAAATAAGTCTCTCTATTCCTTTTTTTAATGAAAGATAAAAGTATAGAAGTCTTATAGGGAGCGCTAAGGATGACAGTATGATGGTATTTAAGCAAAAATGAACAAAAATTAACAGGCTAGTTCTGCACATAACAGCAGCGCTTTTAACTAGTCTCCATAGATCCTACACAGCACCCCTTTTTCTTTCTGTTTTACATATTATTTTTTTTAACATCTCTCCATTAGTCTCGCCCCATGCTTTATTAGAATCCCCCTCAACAAGCACTTGTTTCCCACTGTGTCAGGAGATGAGTAAGGTCTTTAGAGTGTATCTGTATGAATTCAGCAATAGTCTTCTTAACTTCATCCAAGCAGAGTGAGTCTTGGAGCAAATTGGCATTGGGCCTCCAAGACCACTGGCTACTCTTACCACAGGGGAGGGTCAAAGTAATAAAATTTGGGGCATTATCTGACCATAATACATATTGGGAGTTGGCTTATTAAGAACATATCAATGCAACTGTAGGTCGTGTGTGCAGGGGAATAGTAGGTGTAGTCCCTATCTGTAGGATGGAAGGCCCGCCCCATGTTCACTAATCAAAGTCACTGAAAGGTTCTCTTAGTAGCGCTGGTCTGTTTATGGGATATTACATGTTCTCCAGACAATGTGTCAACCCCCACTACCAGTACCCCTTTTTCGACAACAGGGTTAGGAAGGAGAAACAGAAGATTGGTTGGGTTCCTGTTAAGCAGGTACCAGTTGGCAATGGTGAATATGATGGAGTTAACGCTGATCTTAAAAAAAGTTATATCTCCCCTCTGGGGGATCTGTGTAGGCTATAGCCACCCCTTTGGATTTTGTTTTCTGGTTGGAGCTATGAGTCCAGAATGGGTAGTATCTGTCATTCAGAGTGGGAAGATGACCTGTCTTAAAATGTGTCTCCTGTAATAGTAGGATATGAATCCTTTTTTTATGCATATTGTATATTATTTGGGATCTTTTTGAGGGACATGCAATCCCCTAGCATTAAATGAGCTGCAGTTTATCAGTGCCATCTTGGGCTGAGACCCTACCCCCCAAGGGAAAGATGGAGAAGAGACTAAGCAGTAACAGAGAGGAGGAGAAAGTTGGTCTATAAAAGGGGGTGCGTAATAATTAGGGAGAAGATGAAAGAAAGAAGGGGTGAGGTGTGGGAGGGGAAATTAGGTAGAGTGTGTGAAGTAGGTTATTTAGAGCAATAGAGTTAGAACAAGTTGTTATATATATCCTTGCACGATGTATATGCTATTCTATTCCACATTGAGGGACAGTAATCTGTCGTCTCCAACCATGTGACAAGAAGTGCCAATTAGGGGCGATGCTTTCCATTTAGCCCCTGTTGCTGTGCATGATGCTAGACAGTTTCTAAGGATGAGCAGATCTGTCCTTCATGAATACCCTGAACCCCCCGCAGGCGTAGGCCGCTGACCCAGGCTCTAATTAAGAAATGCCCCAGGACCAGCTCTCAAATTATTACCCCAACATGTTTTAAGTGTTAACACAAAGAATCATCCCCTTACTGCCAGCTACCCTTTATTCTCCACGTAAATGACTAATCTTATACGAAATGAACACACATTATGCTAAACCAGCCGTATCTACTATATAATTGTCTAAGGGTTTTTCATGTGTGCCTGTAACCGAAATCGAGCGCCAGACACAGGCCGCTCATTGGCCGCCGCCAAAGGCGGCTCAGACTATACAAATAGGCGCGAGAATTCAAAGTTCGAATTTCGCACCTATTTGCAGCCCGGCAAGAGCGGCGCTAACGCGCCGCTCTCGTCGGTATTCTCGGTGGCCGCAGTGGCGGCTCTCCTCACAGCCCCCCCGCGGCACCCCCGCTCCTCCTGTCCCTGCGGCCCCCCGCTCCCCCTGCCCCCCGTAGCTCCTTCTGCCCCCCCGTGGCTCCCCCGCTCCTCCTGCCCCCCCGCAGCTCCCCCGCTCCTCCTGCCCCCCCGCGGCTCCTCCTGCCCCCCCTGCGGCTCCCCCACTCCTCCTGTCCCCCCGCGGCTCCCACACTCCTCCTGCCCCCCGCAGCTCCTCCTGCCCCCCCGCGGCACCCCCGCTCCTCCTGCTCCCCAGCGGCTCCCACGCTCCTCCTGCCCCCCCGCGGCTCCTCCTGACCCCCCCCCACGACTCTTCCGCTCCTCCTGCCCCCCCACGGCTCCCCCGCTGCTTGGTGATACTAAAAATAAAAAACCCTCATAGAGGATACTCACCCGTCCGCCGGCACGCTCCACCTATTCTAGCTCCTCCATGGCTTGAGGACCTGTGGTTGCCTGGGAAACCGATCAGCTGATCGGTTTCCCAGGCAACGACAGGTCCTGTGAGCCGGCGGATGGGTGAGTATCCTCGCATCCATCCTGCCCCTCCCCCTGCCACCACCATCCTGCCCCTCCCCGCTGGCTCCATCCTGCCCCCCCACCAGCTCCATCCTGCCCCCCTTTCCTTTCCCCCGTCACCATCCTGCCCCCCAGCTCCATCCTGCCCCCCCCGGCAGTTAGCGGTCATGTGACCGATCAGCTGATCGGTTTCCCAGGCAATGACAGGTCCTAAAGGCCTGTAGGACCTAGAAGACGGAGGTGGAGCGAGACGGGGGACAAGTGAGTATCCTCATTGAGGATTTTTTTTACTTTTACTGTGGAGGAGCAGGGGGCCGTTGGGAGTGGAGTATCGCCATATTCCATAGTGCTGCTATACATGTACTGTAATGTACCGCCATATACTATAGTGCTGCTATACATGTACTGTTAAGTACCGCCATATACTATAGTGCTGCTATACATGTACTGTAATGTACCGCCATATACCATAGCGCTGCTATACATGTACTGTAATGTACCGCCATATGCTATAGTGCTGCTATACATGTGCTGTAATGTACCGCCATATACCATAGTGCTGCTATACATCTACTGTAATGTACCACCATATACTATAGTGCTGATATACATGTACTATAATGTACCGCCATATACTATAGTGTTGCTATACATGTAGTGTAATGTACCGCCATATACCATAGCGCTGCCACACATGTACCGCCATATACCATAGCGCTGCAATACATGTAATGTACTGCCATAAACCATAGCGCTGCTATACATGTAATGTAATGTACCACCATATACTATAGTGCTGCTATACATGTGCTGTAATGTAATGCCATATACTATAGTGCTGCTATACATGTGCTGTAATGTACCAGCATATACCATAGCGCTGATATATATTATATATATACAGTTAGGGCCAGAAATATTTGGACAGTGACACAATTTTCGCGAGTTGGGCTCTGCATGCCACCACATTGGATTTGAAATGAAACCTCTACAACAGAATTCAAGTGCAGATTGTAACATTTAATTTGAAGGGTTGAACAAAAATATCTGATAGAAAATGTAGGAATTGTACACATTTCTTTACAAACACTCCACATTTTAGGAGGTCAAAAGTAATTGGACAAATAAACATAACCCAAACAAAATATTTTTATTTTCAATATTTTGTTGCGAATCCTTTGGAGGCAATCACTGCCTTAAGTCTGGAACCCATGGACATCACCAAACGCTGGGCTTCCTCCTTCTTAATGCTTTGCCAGGCCTTTACAGCTGCAGCCTTCAGGTCTTGCTTGTTTGTGGGTCTTTCTGTCTTAAGTCTGGATTTCAGCAAGTGAAATGCATGCTCAATTGGGTTAAGATCTGGTGATTGACTTGGCCATTGCAGAATATTCCACTTTTTTGCACTCATGAACTCCTGGGTAGCTTTGGCTGTATGCTTGGGGTCATTGTCCATCTGTACTATGAAGCGCCGTCCAATCAACTTTGCAGCATTTAGTTGAATCTGGGCTGAAAGTATATCCCGGTACACTTCAGAATTCATCTGGCTACTCTTGTCTGCTGCTATGTCATCAATAAACACAGGTGACCCAGTGCCATTGAAAGCCATGCATGCCCATGCCATCACGTTGCCTCCACCATGTTTTACAGAGGATGTGGTGTGCCTTGGATCATGTGCCGTTCCCTTTCTTCTCCAAACTTTTTTCTTCCCATCATTCTGGTACAGGTTGATCTTTGTCTTATCTGTCCATAGAATACTTTTCCAGAACTGAGCTGGCTTCTTGAGGTGTTTTTCAGCAAATTTAACTCTGGCCTGTCTATTTTTGGAATTGATGAATGGTTTGCATCTAGATGTGAACCCTTTGTATTTACTGTCATGGAGTCTTCTCTTTACTGTTGACTTAGAGACAGATACACCTACTTCACTGAGAGTGTTCTGGACTTCAGTTGATGTTGTGAACGGGTTCTTCTTCACCAAATAAAGTATGCGGCGATCATTCACCACTGTTGTCATCCGTGGATGCCCAGGCCTTTTAGAGTTCCCAAGCTCACCAGCCAATTCCTTTTTTCTCAGAATGTACCCAACTGTTGATTTTGCTACTCCAAGCATGTCTGCTATCTCTCTGATGGATTTTTTCTTTTTTTTCAGCCTCAGGATGTTCTGCTTCACCTCAATTGAGAGTTCCTTTGACCGCATGTTGTCTGGTCACAGCAACAGCTTCCAAATGCAAAACCACACACTTAGAATCCACCCCTGACCTTTTAACTATTTCATTGATTACAGGTTAACGAGGGAGACACCTTCAGAGTTAATTGCAGCCCTTAGAGTCCATTGTCCAATTACTTTTGGTCCCTTGAAAAAGAGGAGGCTATGCATTACAGAGCTATGATTCCTAAACCCTTTCTCCGATTTGGATGTGGAAACTCTCATATTGCAGCTGGGAGTGTGCACTTTCAGCCCATATTATATATATAATTGTATTTCTGAACATGTTTTTGTAAACAGCTAAAATAACAAAACTTGTGTCACTGTCCAAATATTTCTGGCCCTAACTGTATATTAGTTCACTCACGTTGACTGAACAAGTTCTGTCAGTCACAGCATGTCAACTACATACATATTCTATGCGTTAGAATCGGGCCACCATCTAGTTGATTATAACCATATAGCCATTTTAGGTAACAAGTCCTCATTTCAGTTAAATAGCATCATTCCTCCCCCAACTTTTTAGGAAGAACACAGTTGCCGCTAGTTTCGGTTTAAGTGGAGAGACAAGCTGAAGTAAGGACCCCTTGATAAACAAAAAGACTACCATGCCCCATCAATTTTTCCCCCCTTACAGCGAATGTGGTTCCACTCCTCTCCCCTCCCCCTAACATTGAGGGCTCTTTCGGGGTCTTTATAAAGGCTTCTCCCAAGTCTCGGCAGGCAATCCTGCCCAGTTCTCAATTTTGACAAAGGGAATGTTTAAAGCTGAAGTGAGTAATGCCATGCTCTCTATGGAAGAAGTACATGCTTCCAACCTGTGTGTTGCATCTGGAAGTGAAACGGAAACCCCCAGCTGTAGAGAAAATTGTGGGATCTGAGGACATCCAGCAGGGATCTCAAGGCCCGCCTTTCCTGCAGCGTGAGCCTTGAGCAATCCGGAAAAATGTGCAAATGGAAAATGATCGGGATGCCATTGCGTAATTTCTGGATAATTGCATCCTTTTGTGGGTAATGGTGCACTCAGCATATCACGTCTCAGGGTTTGTCTAGATCTCTGAGTTTGAGACCCATGACTCTGGGGTCCCTATCCAATTCAAACTCTCTTTCTTGAGGTTCTCCCATAATTTTATTAAAGATCCGTTGGAAGGTGCATGGGAGGGCTTTCGATTTAACAGATTCAAGGTGGCCCTTTATTGTAAGGTTTTTGCACCTGCCTCTGTTTTTCGCATTATCTAGGGCCTCAATCAGATACTGTATTTGGAATGAATGCTGATTCGTGATACTTTGATGTGATTGAATGTACTCCTCCATTAACTGCAATTGTTATTGCGATTCTTATTGCTCTGGCTCTTAGGGTACCGTCACACGGGGAGATATCGCTGGCGATGTTGCCGGGAACACAGGGGCGTGGCCTAATTGTGGCGACATCGCCGGCGAATTGCCGCGTGTGACAGGACGAAATCAGGCAATGAATCGCCTGAGCAACATCGCCAGGTTTCCCAACAATGTTGGGAAACCTGGCGATGTTGCTGAGGCGATCATGCCTGATCGCCCTGTGTAACGCGGCAACCCAGCGAGCGATAGCCGCGGCAACTAGCCGGTGACATCGCCGGTAAGTTGCTCCGTGTGACATCTCCCCGGCGATGTTGCCAGGGATGCGCGCTCCCGCGCATCGCCGGCAACATCGCCGCAACCGTCGCCCCGTGTGACGGTACCATGAGTGTCAATACTCTGAACCTCTGAACGTAGGGCTGCAAGTTCAGACCAGTATGCGTTCTCCAGCCTAATAATGCACTTCTCCATATACTCTCTGGTGGTTATAACTGTGATGCGTGCACACAGACCATTAATCTTGGTCAGGACCCCTCATCCTAGCTGTGTCCGTCCCAGGGTCTCCAGCTCTGTATCAGGGCCCTCCATGCCGTGTCCATATTATGATTGTCCACTGACTCCCCTATGATTGTCCATCTCCCCTATTGCTGCACCCAAGCCATTGGTGTAGTATTTCTGTGGCCAAGAGACAGGGATAGTGGGTATGGGACCCTCACCAAACACCCAAACACATAGACCCTAGTTAGGGACATGGGTGGACCTGCTGTAGGGAGGACCCAGTCTAGGGGAGGAGAATAGGGTAGAGAAGTGTGTGTGGTAGGCAGAAGAGAGTTAGTTGGTGAGAGAGACAAGTGTGGAGTCGAGTCGAGTGAGGAGGAGGAGAGAACAGCTAAACTGAAGAGAAGGGGACTAGAGCAGTGCTACGCTTGTCCCGGGAACCGAAAGGGAGGAACCTTAGGGGCACCGGCAGAGCTGAAGTGGCCCGTACGAGTGAATCCGGAAACAGGTGATACCAGACCGAGGGATTTTGGTCTAGAAACAGGGACCAGACCTGAACACGGCACGGGAGTCCAGTACCCGAACAGTTGAACCGGAGGCTACGACCTTCATAGGAGCTGTGGCTCACACCTGGCACATTCCCCGAGAAGGCAGCCGAACTAGGGTCATGGTCGGGTACCAGTCACCCAACAAGACCTGTGGCTGCTGAACTGGGGCTTTGCATGCAGAGGCGCTGAAAGGAGAAGTAGGCAGGCAGGAGCTCTGAGGAACAAGACCAGAGAAAGGATAAGAGAGGCACACCACCAAGGGTCTCATACTTTCTACCCCAGTTCTAGACTACACAGACTGGAGCTTATATGAGAGACTTTGTAACATCGTATGACCTGTTGAGAAGTATTGTGAGTAAACCCGGGTACAGAATTGCAGAACTGTCTGAGACTGATTTATTCCGGTGGTAAAGCAACTGAAAGTGAGGAGCCATCTGTGGGGAGCCACTCCATCCCAACTGCCCGTCCACCGTCCCCAGAGGTTCTGCAGCAGCGGTGGCCTCTCTTAGCTGTATACCACGGGTGGCATCACGAACACTAAACCCTAAACCATTTCCCCACATTTTCAGTGACTCCGCAGGGCCATGGAGCCGGGTCTCAGCTCCCGTGATCCCGTGAGTGAACCAGCGTGGTTCCGAGTACCCCACGGCCCTGGGGGCGAGTCAAATTTTTGGTGTCCCGAACAGCATCAGAACGACCCGGTAAAACTGGGTTTTGTGTGACTGAGAGAGACTTTTATGAGACTGTATGTATATTCAAAAATGGCGACCACGGAAAAGTGACGCCATGTGCTGGCCCAGGGGTGTGCCTCAGCTTCCTGTCAGGGATGCACCAGCAAAAGACGCTAAGGAGTAGACTCGCCCTGAGTGCCAGCCAAAAACCAAGGGGGCCTTAAGACCACGCTGACTCCACCCAAAAATGTGAATGACGACCGGAAGGGTGGGGTGCAGACGAAAGATGGCAGAAAGAAGAAGAAGACACGAGTTGGCTGTGCTGTGTGTGGAACAAAAAAGATGTCGGCAATGGGTTATGAGAACCTAGCAGGTGGGAAGATTGAAGAAGGAGCAGGCGTCCCTGCAGATGAGGGGGGGAGCACAGATCAGTTTTTTTTAGTAGACCCGGACTTCTGGAGTAAAAGATCTGACCATGCAACTCAACCGGGCCCAGGGTTGGGTTTTCAAAACCTGGCGGAGAAGTGTGCTGGTGAGGTGGCCAAGAGAGCAGACGACCTGAGAAAGTCAAAGCTTTCTGGAGGAGAAACAGAACCAGAAAAGCCACGGCCGACCACTAGAGACATTGCTATACAAGTAGAGGTTGAGACAGTGCCGGTACCCAGGCCAGCTCCACAGGCTACAGACCAGACATCGGGGCCGGGAGGTGCGGAATGCAGACCGAGCGATGGAGAGGAGGAGGGTGCCAGTGTGAAGCCTGTGAAAGCCAAGGTTGGGCCGATTCACTGGGTACAACGGTAGGAGGAGCTGGCCAAACTTTAAGCTGCATCTTGGATGAAAGAGGCCAGTGTGTGGAACAGAACTGAGACCAACAAGATGGAGGACTACTGGCAATAGGGACAGCATGATGAGGAAGAGGAACGAAGACGACGCCTAAAGGAGAACCTAAAGGAGAAGGAGTGTGTTTGGAAGACTCCCACTGCATATTCAATTCAATGACACAGTGGAGAGGTGGTCAACTTGCACGTAATCAACGGTGGGGGTTCATTAAAGAACCTGGTCTAGAGGAAGACATTTTTGTGAGTCGTGGAATCCTATTTGCCGAAGGGACACCAGGGTAGGGATCTATACCCAGGCGATCAGGTGAGCTACGCGCGTCACTTGAGACAGAGGGGATGGTATGCCCTGAAGGTGTACAAATCACACCCTCCCCGACCTGCACCTGAACTCCAGTAAAGAACTGCGAAGGACTTGTAGATTGTACATAGTTAATGGTTATGATGCATAGCTGCTAATAAAGTGCATTGTGAATAATTAGGTACCCGTTACTAAGAGTAATAACCGCAGATTTACAAGGACAATCATGGACGGTTTTGTTTGAGTTACTACACTTGCATTCCGCAGACCAGGAAAGGTGCCTTGTGGATCAAGGGACAATATCGACACCCTAAAAACCTGGAACTGAAACTTTTCATTGCCTTGATGCGCACATATACCTTTTCCCATTTTTTATAATTTTTTTTCTATTTTTTATCATTGAACTTTTGTTATGTAACATTAAAGCACCGTACCTCCCGTACGCATGCAATATAAAAAGTAAATTATGTTACCTGATCAGGACGCTCGGCACGGGAGTTCAATACCCGAACCATTGAACCGGAAGCTACAAGCTTCATAGGAGCTGTGGCTTACACCTGGCGCATTCCCGAGAAGGCAGCCGGATGAGGGTCAGGGGACAGGTACCAGTCGCCCAACAAGACCCGTGGCTCCTGAATTGGAGCTCTGCGTGCAGAGATGCTGAAAGGAGAAGCAGGCAGGAAGGAGCTCTGAGGAACAGGATCAGAGAAAGGAAAAGAGAGGCACTTCACCGAGGATCTTATACTTGCTACTCCGTTTCCTTAAAGACTACACAGGCTGGAGCTTATCTGGGAGACTTTGTAACATCGTATGACCTCTTGAGAAGTACTGTGAGTAAACCCTGGTACAGAATTGCAGAACAGTGTGAGACTGATTTATTCCAGAGGTAAAGCAGCTGAAAGTGAATTCCTGTCTGATCAAGTAAATTCCTACGATATAACTATTGCCCTGAGGACCCGCTCCACCTGTGGGAAGCCCCTCCATCCCAGCTGGCCATCCATCAGCCCCAGAGGTTCTGCAGGCAATCATGTGACCATAGAGGGCGGACTTAAGCAAGCAAAATCATTATGGTCTATGGAAACTTAGCTCCACCTATTCTAGTCACATGATCATGACATCACGCTGATCCTTCAGCACCTTCTGAAATTCAGCCAAAATGTTAACTATTAACCTGCCAGAATGTCTCTGTCCTCCAAGGTGTGTACACACTGCCTCCTTGCCAGCATTGGCCGGGCACAGTATCTAACTGTTCTCAGTTATAACAAAATACAATGTTTATTTTGCAGATAAAAGTCACAAAGTAATTAAGGGCGTGGCTATAAAGTGGTGTGGCTATGAAGGGATCGTGGCAATGAAGGGGGTGCGGCTATGAATGGGTGGAGCTATGAAGGTGCAGAACAATGAGCGCACATACAGTCAATAGGGGTTATTTGGTGAATGACTGTAAGGTGCAGGGTTAAAATTTTCCCCCTAAAACATAGTGATAGATGTTCCCTGACTCAAAAGGGGAGTGTGTGCAAGATTTGGTGATTGTAGATGCAACAGTGCAGATTCCTTTAGTGGACATACACACATACATATACTCAGCTTTATATATTATATATAGATATACTAGTATATAATATGGAGGCTGCTTCTGAGCTGGCCACTTGTAAAGGCTGAGGACTGTATATGGTGTATATGCAGCACTATACTGTACACAGGCCCACACTATATACATACAGTATAAAGCTGTCCCGCCCCAGGGCCTGGGGTACCCAGTCCTGGACTCTTGTAGTTCACCGATTGGGGATGTCACGGGGGACCGATGCCTGGTTCCGTGCTCTGGGGCCGCTTTTAAAAAGGGATTAACAGTTTGTGGAAAAATGAAATGTCTCGTGATGCCACCTACAGTTCCCAGTAATTATACCTGCGGTGCTTGCAGGCCTCCGAGGTGATGACGATGCAACAAAATGGCTACGCTCTCTGTAGGTGAAGCGGGGTCCCCGGGGCAGTTGTGGAAAATAGGGATTTACACAGTGAGGCCGCTCTGCATCTAGAGGCGCTGGCAAACAGTCTATGATGAGGGCAGAATCAGGAGCCGTAATAACAGACACACACACGCTGGGAGTTTGTTTCCGTACCTTTTACCGGTGATGTTGCAAGGTAACGTCTAGGGTATTGTCCAGATGGTCGGTGGCAGTTCATGATTTCCACACCCGATGAGTTGTGAGGCCTTCTTGTCACTGTGCGTGTGTGCTCTAGTCCTGTCTTGTCTGAAACCTGGCCCTGACCTCTTTGTCTGGGGCCACAAGAGACCGGATACTCAGGTTTCGGGCGGTCAGGTGCAGGGATGTCATGGGTGGTCTGTGCCCGAGACTGTGCCCTTGGGTGAAATAAAAAGGGGTATATTTACAGGGATTAAAGTTGTCAGTCATGACGCCACCTGTAGGTCCGGTGATGGCACCAGCGCTGCGGGGACCTCCGGGGTGATGGGCTGCAGCAAGGTGTTGTAGCCCTCTACAGGTAGGGCTGAGTCCCTGGGGTGTTGGAAGTAGCAATAGTGGAATAAGGCAACGTAGTCATTATGGTGTGGGTCTAGAATGATAGACACACACACAGAAAGTCTCTTTTGGTACCTTTACTGATGGAAACCGGTACAAGTCCAGGGATGAAGGATGCACTTTGGGACTTCCACATCGAGTGAGGTGTAGGCCTCCTTGTTCTGTTCCTTCTCTCTAAGCCTGGTTGGCATGAAACCAGACCCGACCTCCTGTTTCTCCACACCTGTGTTGCTGCACAGAGGGCTCTCTCTCTGGGCTACTGCTATCTCTCCTGTGGTCCCTGGATCTCAAATGTGGGTGCTGCGGGTGTCCGGGAAGCTAAGCCTCCATGGTGTGCTGGATTCTCGGCTGGGGTGGTCTCTCTCTCCCTTTGTGCAGACTCGGTCTCCAGTGACCGGTGTTCTTCTGGGGTGAGCTTGGATGGCTACTCTGCCCCCTCTGAAGTTTTCCTCGCCTCTGCCTCCGGTCCTCACTCTCTCTGGACCTCACGCTGGCTTCGGAGGCGCACTGCTGTCGGGCCTAGCACGGCTCCCGTAACCAGCTTTAGCTCACTAGCTCTGAGCTGAACTTCACAATTCTTCTAGTGACTGCACACTCTGGCTTATTTCCCCCCAGCACCTGTATTTATAGGGGATTTGGCTTAACAGCAACCAGTTGGGCTCCCCCTACAGGCTTAGGGTGGAAGGTGTTGGGTGTATGTGAGTACCAGACATGGAAATCCCTTAGTGAACTAGTTGGTTCTGTGGCTTACCTGGCACAGGGCGCCACATCTCCTGTGTCCCTCACTTGTATAGCAGGTGATGAGAACCTTCCTGCTGGGCACCGCTGTCTCCTCTGCTGTCCCTGGCTCTGTCAATGGCTGTGCTACAAGTGTTCCTCTGCTAGGAGACTGAAGTCTCCCTGGCCCTCTGGTCTTTTCTGCTGGGCTATCTGGACCCTTGCAGACTCTGACTTTGGTGTCCGGGTTACTCCTGTTGCTTCTCTGGGGTTAACTGGACTGGTTCTTCTGTCCCCTCTCACAGTTCTCCATGGAACTGCACTGCCTAACTCCTCCCCTGGGCCTGAATTTATATGGAACCTTGCCTGAAATCGGCAAGTAGAGCTCCCCCTTCAGGTCTGGGATGGAAGGTGTTGTATGTGTAAATTTACCCAATGTGGAAATCCCTCCCTGCACCAGATGTTCCTGTGGCAACTGAACCGTAGGGGTGCCACATAGACACACATTGTATTACAAGATATAGTGTGTATGCTGCTGTATATGAGCCAGGAACAGGAACCGCAAGACAAACAAACACACACAGATCTTATTCACCCGCCGTGGACACTGTCGACACTAAAGAAAAGATTCAAGTGCAGCCATGCTCGCGGTGAATGGAGCAGGATCCTCTACTTCTCATGGCGACGTCCTTCTGGTGACTTCCTGTTTGTACTGCGCAAGGCACCCGCTTTAGCACTAACGTTGTACAAACATCACAATACTGAAGGGACGATCCCCGTGGATATATTTTCACATAGCTGCGGTTATGACTGGGGCCTGGGCCCCCATGGACCAGCCGGGTGGCCCCAATCTTATATGCAGCTATGTGACAGCATAGTCACATACACCAATAATGGCATGGGACACCGTTCGGCAAGTGATGTGGACAGTGTCCTTGATGGCGAGTGGGCCCCCTCAGCTGTTCAGAGCCTGGATACTTGCACGGGTGCACCAGGTGCTGATGCCAGTCCAGGTTATGATGTACACTTCATTGAAGTTGCATTAAAAGAAGTGAGTTCTATTCCAAGAGAATCACTTATTACCAACAAGTCCAAGAAGTCACTGATTACTGACATTCCCCAGCAGGTGTAAATGAGTCTGTCGACAGGGTAGGGGGTACTCGGATACCGGAACAAGGGGTTCACTTCGGTGGGGATCACGGCTGGTCGGTTTCCAGTTCCGTGCCCTGGACTCTCAGTGGCAGAGTGGGGGTGATGATGATGGATTTGTAACGTGACGCCACCTGTGGCACCTGGTAATAGGGTTACCAGCGCTGCGGCCGGCCGCTGAGGTGATGCGAATGTAGCTTTGATAGTACAGCTCCCCACAGGTGGAGCTTTACCTCAGGGCAGCGGGATGGATGAGGGGAGTAGTAGTCCTCACCTCTGTGATGCCGTAGAGGCCCTCCGGGCAGCGGATGAAAGAAGACCGGACACCAGATCAGCTCAAACAGTTCTTTACTTGTACCAGGTGGAAAAGGTACATGGTATAGTCTGGTTTAACGGAGGTTGTAGCCGCAGGTTTTGGAGGCTTTTCCAGAGTCTGTCTGTGTCTCCTTTAATGACTTTCTTGGTCTCTACTCCCAGTGGCTCTTGGTTCACTGCTCTCTACCACACTAAAGAGCCTGTTCGCCGGTCCCCAGGTCTGTTACTAAAAGGTACTCCTGACTCCACTTCGGTACGGACGGGAGCAGTAAGAAGACGAACCCTCCCGCCACTGGTGTTTAGTCCTTCCCTTGTTAGTTTCTTGGACCCAGTCTGAGACAGAGGCGCCTTGCCATAGGAGCACCACACACCCCCTTGGTTAAATACACTCATCCACGAGTGTCATAACCAAACAGGGTTTGAGCTAAACTTTTTATTCACATATTAACCAGGTAACTTTTAAACATCAACACAACAGTACATATATTTCTCTTCTTTTGCAGGAGGCACTCATTCTTATAACGTTGCAAACAACATACTTTAGTCCACATCGGCTCAACGGGGCCGGGTTATAACTCTCTGATTTTCAAGTTCAATCAAGCTTTTAAGTTAAGACAAAAGTTCACATTTACGTTCATGTGATTTTGTCCAAGTGCTGCAAGGAAAACACAGAAAATATAACTTTATACAATGGTACACTATACCGGGGTGATCTTATCAGTCGTCGCTTCTGCTGACCCGGATCGCGTACCACCCTCGGGGTCCTGCATGACGTAAGTAAGTTATGGAATCGCCCCAATATAAATCCTGGTTCGTGTGGCCTTGTGGAAGGTGGGACTCCACATCCCTTTTCCCCATGAAAACCTCTGAGTAGAGGCCTTCCTCCTTGGGAAAGCCGTTCCCGGTTCCCAGTTTAAAGACTGTAATGACCCCCTTTTTGCGCAGCTCAAGGGGTTGTGGCGGCTGAGTGCGGGTAAAAGCACGGGCTTGGTGGGTCTCCATTTCATTTGCCCATCATGCCTCGTCGCCTCTGCCACTCAGCCTCGTCATCCCGAGCAGGCTGCGTAAACCAGGGCCTTCCTATGGGTTGCCAGGAACGCTCGGTGTCAGTCGAGGGTTGGATCGCTCTCATTGCTCCTGCACTGACCCACACCGTTGGTTGTCTAGCCCTCCATAGCTCGCGGGGCCCGGTCTCCTCTGTGCCACCAACTGCTCCTTCCTCCTCCGAATCCGCCTTCTCCCCGACGCTGACTTGGCCAACAGGACGTTCATCTTTCTCCTCCATGGTCAGGTCGGGCTCCTCAGGGAATCGGATGAGATCCTCCTGCTCGGCAGCCTCCTCTTCTCCAGGCACCACTGTGCCGCTGGTTCAGGGGCTTTGGCGTTGGGTGCATCAGGTTCTGAGGGGGTGTAACCCTCAACGGCTACTGGGTGCTTGGTCTCTCTTGCTACCATTACTCCCAGTTCCGGGTCTGGCCTGGGTCCCCTCCGCTGCTCCATACGCCGGCTTAACTTGAGGACGATCTCAGCCCTCCAATGCCGGATGGTCCACTCTGTGGTCTCTTGGATTCGAGCCCACAGATCCTGCAGTGCTGCTCCCCAGAAGGCGATGTCCTCACCCTCGGTTTCTAGGGTGGATACACCCGGGGCAGCACAGTTGGCTCGGATGTTCTCCTCGACCTCCCGAATTAACTCTCTGAGTCTGGGGACTGCCATCTTTATCAAGCCACGTGCGGGTAATGGATCCAGAGTTTGCCAATGTCTCTTGTTCTGCCCGCCAGCCGCACCCTGTTTTCTTTTTATAGTCCCGAGCTGGTGCGGTCCAGTCCTTGACCCGCCCCCTTGGTTGTTTGATAGCAAGAGGGGCGGGGAGACACATTGGCGCCTCTTGCATGGCCCTAATGGCCCTACGGTCTTGAGGGGCCTAGGTACGCCACTGGGCCAGCATATAGTCTTTTACATATGCAGACTCACTTAAGGGGGAAAGTCCAGTCAATCAGCCTCGAGTCTTTCTGGAACCAGTCACTGCACTTCGTTAACCCTCGGCAGAGTGGAGGGGCTGGACTTATTTTCATGCTCTTTTCTAGCTGCGACGTTCTTTCCGCTCTGTGGCGCAGCAATGGCGACCCGATTTTACAGTTCACAAAACAGTCAATAAAGTTTAGTTTAAGCACACCGTACCCGGTTTTACCGGGCAAGAGATCCTGTTCATGATGCCAGAAATGAGTCAGTCGACAGGGTAGGGGGTACTCTGATACTGCGACGGTTCTGGTCTGTTCCCGATTCCATGCCCTGGACCTTCGGTGGCGGTGTGGGGGTGATGATGATGGGGGATTTGTAATGTGACGCCAACTGTGGTACCTGGTAATAGGGTCACCAGCGCTGCGGCCGGCCGCTGAGGTGATGGGAATGCAGCTTTGATAGTACAGCTCCCCACAGGTGGAGCTTTACCTCAGGGCAGCGGGGTGGATGAGGGGAGTAGTAGTCCTCATCTCTGTGATGCTGTAGAGGCCCTCCGGACGGCGGATGAAAGGAGACCGGACACCAGATCAGCTCAAACAGTTCTTTACTTGCACCAGGTGAAAAAGGTATATGGTACAGTCTGGTTTAACGGAGGTTGTAGCCGCAGGTTTTGGAGGCTTTTCCAAAGTCTGTCAGAGGTGTCTCCTTTAATGACTTTCTTGGTCTCTACTCCCAGTGGCTCTTGGTTCACTGCTCTCTACCACACTAAAGAGCCTGTTCACCGGTCCCCAGGTCTGTTACTAAAAGGTACTCCTGACTCCTCTCTGGTACGGACGGGAGCGGTGAGAAGACGAATCCTCCCGCCACCGGTATTTAGTCCTTCCCTTGTTAGTGTCTTGGACCCAGTTTGAGACAGAGGTGGGGATTTAGTTTCGTGGTGCTGTGGCTCCCTTATGTCGGGCCCACAGCCTGCCGGTCTGTGGTTAGGGATAAACCATTAACTAACCGCCTCGGTCCCGGTATACCAGTGGTGACCCGGACTTTCTTCAGCCGGCTCCGACCAGTCCTGGAGTGTCCCCTTCATTGTCTGGGTCACCTCTCTCCTAAGAGGTGTTCTCCTGTCACGGTCGCAGGGACCCCTGCGTCCGTCTTCCTTGCTGTTTTTCATCATCTGACTAACTAGCTTCCTAAGTGTCACTCCTCGTCTCCTGCTCCTCTAGGCTCCACCCCCTGGAACCTACTGAATATACGGTCCCCTGTACTAAGGTGGCCTACTGTGTGGGTGTTGGGTGCAGACTCTGTAGGGTCCTCCATATCCACGACTACGGAGGCACTACATCTTCTGTTTGGGGTGCAGTACCTCCCTGTGGCGCCTTGCCATAAGGGCGCCACATAAAAACTGCGTATCATCACCAAATATCACGATAATTATTAGAATTTAAAAAAGAAAATCATACTGACATCTCTAACACCAGGTGAAAACCAAAGGGGAATTCTTACCTCAAAACCCTGATTTATTTTCCGTAAAACTCAATCCTTATCTAATCTGGTGGCACCCAATATCAACAGGCAAGCTATCTCAAGTATTCGTCAAAGAATATAGATAAGTGGAGTTACCAAATTAGATATTATAATGATTACGGGAAAAAACTCAAGATTAATTATAGTTTATTTTTACATGTTACAAAAATCATCACCAGAGGCAATCAAAAACACCAAGTGAAAAGTGAAACCTAACAGCTTAACAATACTACTCACGCCCACACAGGGCTGCCACTAGGAATTTCGGGGCCCCTCACTGCCAAAATTTTGGGGCCCCCCTGAGACTCCGCCCAGGCTCCACCCCCTGAGACTCCGCCCAGCCTCCACCCCCTGAGACTCCGCCCAGCCTCCACCCGTGCTCCGCCTCCACCCATGCTCCGCCTCCACCTAAACATACATTATATATATAGTGAAATTCGAACAGCACCAAAAATGACCTCAATTTATGTGAAATGCTTCCCAACCAGCAATCCAGATGGTTCCTTACAACAGAGTAAGGCTACTTTCACATTTGCGTTCCCCTCCGCAGCGTTCTGCGGAGGGGAGCCGCAATGTGAGCGCAGCACCGCAAGCCCCTATCTTTATAATGGGAGCGCACGATGCTGCGCTTGACTGCACATGACTGTGCGCACCCATTCACTCCCATATGTGATCTGTGTGCAGGTGGATGCCTGATCACATATGGGGGTGAATGGGTGCGCACAGTCAAGTGCAGTCAAGCGCAGCATCGTGCACTCCCATTATAAAGATAGGGGCTTGCGGTGCTGCGCTCACATTGCGGCTCCCCTCTGCAGAACGCTGCGGAGGGGAACGCAAATGTGAAAGCACCCTAAAGTAAGGAAAAACAGAACAAAAAAAAAAGAAAAAAGTGGACTGTATTACCCAATGCATGGCCACTTCATTGGGCTCTCTCTCTCATATATATATATTATACACACACACTTGAGAGAGCTGTGGGCTGATTCACTGACCTCTCATCTTCATCGTGCGCTCTGTCCTTGGCTCGGCCTCAGCGTTGACAGCTTCAGGCGGTTCCTCCTGCGCTGGAGCCTCGGTGATCTTGGCTTTCTGATCTTCAGGATGAGCGGCAGCGTCCTGTGGAGCGGGGTCAGATCCTGTCACCTCATCAGATTCTCCAACCACTACAAGGGAGGGCAACAGACTGTGATGTCATCATCAGGGGAGGGACCTGGACCACCCCCACACAAACATCTGCCATGCCCCTGAGCTGACAACACAAAGTCCTAGATCAGAGGCTAACAGAGAAATCTGGAGGACAGGAGGGAGACGGAGAAGAAAGAACAAAGGGAGACGGAGGAGAAGAGGGCAGAGGGAGACGGAGGAGAAGAGGGCAGAGGGAGACGGAGGAGAAGAGGGCAGAGGGAGACGGAGGAGAAGAGGGCAGAGGGAGACGGAGGAGAAGAGGGCAGAGGGAGACGGAGAGGAAAGAGGACAGGAGGGGGATGGAGAGGAAAGAGGACAGGAGGGGGACGGAGAAGAGGGCAGAGGGGAAAGAGGACGGGGGGATGGAGGAGAAGACGGCAGAGGGAGACGGAGGAGAAGAGGGCAGAGGGAGACGGAGAGGAAAGAAGACAGGAGGGGGACGGTGAGGAAAGAGGACAGGAGGGGGACGGAGAGGAAAGAGGACAGAAGGGGGACGGAGAGGAAAGAGGACAGGAGGGGGACGGAGAGGAAAGAGGACAGGAGGGGGACGGAGAGGAAAGAGGACAGAAGGGGGACGGAGAGGAAAGAGGACAGGAGGGGGACGGAGAGGAAAGAGGACAGAAGGGGGACGGAGAGGAAAGAGGACAGGAGGGGGACGGAGAGGAAAGAGGACAGGAGGGGGACGGAGGAGAAGAGGGCAGAGGGAGACGGAGGAGAAGAGGGCAGAGGGATACGGAGGAGAAGAGGGCAGAGGGAGAAGGAGGAGAAGAGGGCAGAGGGAGACGGAGGAGAAGAGGGCAGAGGGAGACGGAGGAGAAGAGGGCAGAGGGAGACGGAGGAGAAGAGGGCAGAGGGAGACGGAGGAGAAGAGGGCAGAGGGAGACGGAGAGGAAAGAGGACAGGAGGGGGACGGAGAGGAAAGAGGACAGGAGGGGGACGGAGAAGAGGGCAGAGGGGAAAGAGGACGGGGGGATGGAGGAGAAGACGGCAGAGGGAGACGGAGGAGAAGAGGGCAGAGGGAGACGGAGAGGAAAGAGGACAGGAGGGGGACGGCGAGGAAAGAGGACAGGAGGGGACGGAGAGGAAAGAGGACAGGAGGGGGACGGAGAGGAAAGAGGACAGGAGGGGGACGGAGAGGAAAGAGGACAGGAGGGGGACGGAGAGGAAAGAGGACAGGAGGGGGACGGAGAGGAAAGACGACAGGAGGGGGACGGAGAGGAAAGACGACTGCTGGAGGGCCCCCCTTCTCTCCCCTCTCCTAAGCTGTGTGCAGCTGTGTGGCATAAGCGATCATGCCGAGCTCTGCCCTCCACCTTACCCTCTGGGGCCCCTGAGCGCTGCCTTCACACACCTCAGCCTCGGGGGTCAGGGGCCCCTGAGTGTGGCCCCCACACCTCAGCCTCGGGGCTCAGGGGCCCCTGAGAGCTGCCTACTCCCACGTGTCATCCTAGGGGGCCCCTAAGAGCTGCCTGCACACTTCAGCCTCAGGGGCCCCTGAGCCCCGAGGCTGAGGTGTGGGGGCAGCTCTTAGGGGCCCCCTAGGATGACATGCGGGGGTAGGCAGCTCTCAGGGGCCCCTGAGGCTGAAGTGTGGGGCCCCTGAGAGCAGCCCCCACACTTCAGCCTCAGGGGCCCCTGAGAGCTGCCCCCACACCTAAGCTTCAGGGGCCCCTGAGAGTGGCCCCCACACTCTGCCTCTGCCTGCCCCCACACCATCCTCGGGGCCCCCTTAGCTCTGCCTCCCCCCCTCTCCATTATCACTTTACCGGCGGCACCGCACCGCACTGCAGTCACTGATCGCCGCCGCCTCCTCCTGTCATGTGTAGTGTGACGCTGCAGGCCTGCAGCCGGCGCTGCGGTCTATTTCCTGTGTGGGCGGCGCCGGATGCAGCGTCACACTACACATGACAGGAGGAGGCAGCGGCGATCAGTGACTGCAGTGCGGTGCGGTGCCGCCGGTAAAGTGATAATGGAGAGGGGGGGAGGCAGAGCTAAGGGGGCCCCGAGGATGGTGTGGGGCCAGCGGTCAGGGGCCCCCCAAGTATACAGCGCCCGGGCCCCGTAGAAGATGTGAGGGGGTGGCGCCTGAAGACTGTAGCCCGCCCACTCACCTCTCGTCCGGGCCCCCCTCTCCTTCCATCATGGCCGGGCCCCTCACAACTGTCAGGGTCGTGAGGCCCTGATGGCGGCCCTGCGCCCACATATACAGACACCATGTATATGCACTGAGATAAACCCTACCTTCACAGTCTCGGATCAAGATCATCCGCCCTTTCAATAAGTCCAGGGTATCTCTCAGTTTTCGGTCATCAAGTCATCAGTCTTATAACGGTTTTAACTTGTATTAATCACAGTAGGGTTTAATTATAGCATAATTATAGAACCATAGGACCTCAATTTCGACCTACGTGTTTCACCTCGCACCTTTAGAGGACAATCAGGGGCAATGTATTAGACATCACTAATGGTCTATGTGCATCATCTATCAATCATAGGCCACACCATGATGAAGGGTGACCACACAGTATGTCTCAAAGGATCTCAAGGGAGGAACAGAAGATCAACACCATTTTGAGAATACAAAATATCCCAAAGAGCTTCAGATCTTGCGGCTTTTGTTCCAGCTGCAGTACATTTTCAATATCAAGACTTATATACAACTAGATAGAGGCCAGATGCTATCGCATCAGGAGGACGGTGACGTCACGATGGGGGCATAGTATTAAATAAGGAGGCACCCAAAACAGATTGGTAGTCACATAGTCCATTTTTTATGCTTTTTTACCGTAGTTTGTTTTCGCTGCATTATTCAATATATTTTTGTTGTATAACACTTTAAAATGCATTTAACCTGCAGGATTATTGTAAATGAGCATTCCTTGAAATGCTAATATCACGGTAATCAAGCAAACTAAAAAGACTGCCAGTCATCTAAAGAATAAGCAAAACATTGGTTCATTGAGTGAAATTATCTTTTGATTTGTGATGACACTCAATACACACGTATCAATCTGTTACAGATCATTGAATTTGTATACGAAGCACGGTCTGTCTGTGTAAATAGACTGTTACATGACCATTGGCAATCATGTGTAAATACCCATTTACTTAAAGGAGTTGCCTAGACTTGGAGACTTGTAAATCCTCTGCATGCTATCTGAATTCACTTGTTGCTTGCACCAAATCAGGGCAGGCACATGACCGTAAGTATATGATTTGCATACATGCCGTCACGTTCCATCTAGATGTGTGTAGAGCACTCATAAGGGCCAGGGTACTTGGTAGCTGGGTCGGCAGTCTTTTGGGTAGTCACAGTGGCAGTAGCCCAGCTTCGTGGCCCTGACCTAACCAGTTAAGGGAATATTTAAAGGGGATTTTGGTAGTTGATCGTGACACCACCTGTGGTGCCTGGTCAGGGATGACTAGCGCTGTGGTATAGACCCCCCAGGGGATAGATGGAATAGAAGCTAGTATAGAACACTCCCCACAGGTGGAGCGGGCCCCTGGGACTTGGAGTAGTAGTCTATGTGAATAATGGTGGTGATAATTATTGCACGGTATGCAGTAAGGAGGGCGTGGGAAATAAGCACGAAGGCTCAAAGGGTGCAGTTGTTTTACCTTTTTTAATGAGAATGTGGTGAAATCTGGGGGCACTGGTTACCAGGTTTAGGAGGGTTCGGTCAGCCAGGAAGCAATCAGAGTCCATCCTGCCAGGTGGGTTTGGAGGCCTGCCTGCTGCACTTCTCAGTTTTGGGCCCCACTGTGAGTGATTTTTCAGCCCTTTTCCTTCTTTCTTGCCTTCGCTACCGACTAGTAGATGCAAACCTGTACTGGTACTGCTGTCGTGATGCAGATCTGAGCTCTCGGTTAACTGTTGTGCTGTCGGACCCCTACTTGTGGCCAGGAAACTTACAGTCTCCTGTCTTCCAGATTCAGTCCACAGGGCGTGCAGTCCCTGTATGACCCATGACTCTGGCGTCCTCAGCTGCGCTGCTCTGGGGTGAGCTTCCCAGGTCTCCTCTCCGAGCGCTCTCTCTCCACCTTCTTCTTCCTCTCCCTTTCTCTCACACTCTCTTACTAATCCCTCCCCCTAGCCGGAAGAGGCAACTCCCCTGAACACGGGTGCTGAGCTCCCTCTTCTGGTCAAGGATCAGGACTTGTGTGTGCATGAATGGGTTACCTGGCATGATGATCTCCTCCTGCTTCCAAGCATAATATCACCTCCGGTAAAGGAGGCAATATCACTGTGGCAACCGGACCATAGGGGCACCACATGTGCGGTCTCATTACAATTGAACTAACCAACAGTGGACCAGTCTGCTCCCTGTGCTGGTACTGAAGAATCCTGACAGTGGTGTGAGGATTTACAAGTCTGTAGTCTTATAGAGCGATGCACACTTGAGCCCCAAGCCTATACAACCTCTTTAAGAGAGCTTATCCCATACATACAAAGTAGCTTTTGCTGTCTAGGACCAGGAGACCTCTTTGTGTTCGCTATATACTGCGGGCGAGTACTCAAAAGGACCTGGCCATGTGACTCAGTCAGGTGAACTGTTGCCACTCAATTCCCCGGAAGTAACCCATCACTGGATACCGCGGATCTTGGGGAACGTATTAAATTGCATGAACGAGGTTTGTGTGTGTGTGGCACCCCTGAGGGGGATTGCCACAAGGCCCACCGGTGCAAGGAGAGACATACACCTTGGTACACACAGCACACAACACCTTCCACCCCAGACCTGGAGGGGGAGCTCTACTTGCTGCCTTAAGCAAGTTCCTCTATAAGGATCCAGGCCTGAGGGGAGGAGTCAGTGTAGTTCCAGTCAGACAGAGAAGAGAACAGTTGTAAGGAGCTGGTTGCTGGGACCAAGCAGGCCCAGAACCAAGGGACACTGACCCAGCTGTGCTGAGCCCTAGGGAGAGGGATGGAGGCCAGTGGGAGAAGCAAGAAGAAGGGAACAGACTTGTGAACCCTTTAGTTACCTGGACGCCGGAGTCCGCAACTGCTGATAAGATATAGTAGCAGGAATAGTCCGGACAGATCAGGAAGATCCAGTCCCCCTAAAGTAACACGTAGAAGAATCCAAACTTGACCAAGTAAAGGACCAGGGACCTGTTGAGGATAGGAATCCAACAGAGAGGTCCTCATTGTCAGTTGTGACACAGCACCCTAAGAGGGAGAAGTAGTGGCAGGTTCTGCTACAGGCAGTGCTTACCCCAAAAAGACGCACACACTAACAGAGGAGGCCTCACAACTCTCCAAGGTGAATGCCCCAAGTTGCACCGACACCTGGTTACCCTCCTGGACCATGCCTGTTACCGGACAACAGTAAAAAGGTACTGAAACCAAAGACTATTGTGCGTGTGTGCTTCCCCGCCGCCGCCTGCAGAGTTCACAGCAGGACCACTACTACTACTCCCCTCATCCGCCCCGCTGCCCTGAGGTAAAGCTCCACCTGTGGGGAGCTGTACTACCCAACGCTGCCTCCCATCACCTCAGCAGCTGGCCGCAGGGCTGGCAACCCTATTACCAGGTACAACAGGTGGCGTCACAATACCATTCCCCCCATCATCATCATCACCCCCATCCCCTACCACAGAGGGTCCAGGGCACGGAACCGGGAACCGACCAGCCGTGATTCCCCCATCGAAGCAACCGTCTATTTCGGTATCCGAGTACCCCCTACCCTGTCGACCGCCTCATGTGTTTATTTGAATCCTTATAGAATAGTATTGCATTTTTGCTTTGAAAAAGCAAAAGGGCAGCACAAAAAAATGGACCAAAAATGCAACACAAACGGATGATGCAGTGCCTAAGAGTAAGAATGAAAATCATTTGGATTTCTTTACAGCATTTATTTATACAGTATTACTTATATTATAGTATGATTTATCAGTAGCATAGAACAATTTTTGTACATACAATAAGTGTCATGGACATGGTCAAAAGTGTTACATAATCTCAATCACAGGGTTGCACAACTTCTAATAAAAAATGCACATTTTTCCTGGTATTTTTTCATGGCATTTTTACATTTCTAAATATGCTGCAACAAAAAAACTTTAAATAGGTTTTTCCAGATTTAAATGTATTATATTTTCCACTATATTTATTTTACTCGAATATATACAGTCATGACTGAAAGTGTTGGCACCCTTGAAATTGTTCCATAAAATGAAGAATTTGTATTTCTCCCAGAAAAGTATTTGAATTGCACGTTATGTTATACACATGTTTATTTCCTTTGTGAATAATGGAACAACGCAAAAATTATGAAAATAAAGCAAATTGGACATAATATCACACAAAACTCCAAAAATGGGCCAAACAAAATTGTTGGCATCCTTAACTTACTTTTTGGTGGCACACCCCTTGGAATAAATAACTGCAACCAATCACTTCCTGTAACCATCATCAAGCTTCTTAGGGTACCGTTACACAAGGAAATATCGCCGCCCATTACATAGGCGACGCAGGGGCGTGGCCTATCGCCGGCGACAGTGCCGCTGTGTTGCCTAATGTAAAGGGGCGATGTCAGCGCTAAATATCGCCTCTGAGCGGTCGGCTGGTTTCTCAGCAGTGCTCTGAAACCAGGCGAGCACTCTGGGGCAATGTGTACACATCGCCCCATGTAACATGCCGATCGGCGATGTTACAGGTGATGGGAGCCTTACTCAAATTGAAACACCGCTAGGTATGATTTACATATTGTATAGAATGTATCTATAATTTACTGTACAACTGAAAAACCTACATTCAAGCAATGATAAAAAGTTGAATGTGATGTAAAGTGGATCTGTCACCAGATTTCATGATGTAAACACTATACTTTACAAAATAGATCTCTTTCGTGTGATGAAGGCTTTTGTTATTACCTTGAAAATCCATGTCCAATATAGCACTCGCTGGTGGTACCAGCCCCTTGCGCAGTACCACCAGCGGGTCACCGCCGGACCCCCCGACGCTGGGACTTCCCCGCCGCAAGGACCCCGGCCACCGCAAGAACCTCCTGCCGCTGCAAGCACTTCTTGCTGCCGCAAGCACCTCCCGCCACTGCCAAAACCCCTGCCGCCGCCATGAACCCCGCCGCTGCCATGAACCCCCGCCGCTGCCATGAACCCCCGCCGCCGCAAGGACCCCTGGGATCCCGACTGTAGCTGGGATCCCGATTGGCGCTGAGATCCCGTCCGCCTCTGCGATCCTGGCCGCCGCTGCGATCCAGGCAGCCACATGGGTCTAACCCGCCACTGGCATCCAGGCGGATCCTGGCCGCTGCTGAGATCCAGCCCACCAAGGCACCCTCTCCGCCGGGCAGCCCTATCAAACTGATTCATTGCACCTGCGTGGCTTCCGCACAGGTGCAGTAAATCAGATCACCACACCTCCGCCATGTTTGTACAGGCAGATGACAGTGGCCGGTAACATTGACTGCGCATGCGCAAACAAGGGGAGCGCATGCGCAGTTTATTTATGAACTGTGTCACAGCATGTCATTGTTTGACAGATGCTGTGACGCGCTGGCAGCCTCTGAATCTGGTGAATAAGACTACATTAGAAAATTAGAAAGTTAATATAAGAATGAATTTAATCGGTGAAAATTAGAATAAAAATTAAATACACGTCACAGCGTGTCGCTGTACCTAAAAAATATATGTTACAGCGTGTCACTGGACCATAAAAAAATACCCGTTACAGCGTGTCACTGGACCAAAAAAAAATACACGCTACAGCGTGTCGCTGTACCTAAATAATACACGTTACAGCGTGTCACTGGACCAAAAAAAATACACGTTACAGCGTGCCACTGGACTGAAAAAAATACATGTTACAGCATGTCACTGGACCAAAAAAATACACATTACAGCGTGTCACTGTACCTAAAAAATACACGTAATATTGTGTCATGGACTCACCAACCAACACAAGAGCACATCTAAACCACCTGGACTAATTTGGGTTTCCTTAAACTGCAGATATCACCACCAACATGGCTTCTCCTAAAAAGTATGCCAATGACAATGAAAGGAAAGCAGCAAACGCCCAACGCAAAAGACAAATGAGACTCCTGAAGAACAACAGTATTGCTGTGACAAATACAATGCATCAAAGTGTAGGCATCAAGCAGATGAGTCCCCTGATGCAAAAGTCATTAGATTATCACAAGATGCCATTGGGCACGACAGCACTGCAAACAAAAATCTGCAGTCTCAACAGCAATACCATGCTCACAAGATGACCCATCACAACCAGCACACCTCCCCGTTGAGTCTACAACTACAAGATGTGTGGGGTTAACTAACAATACATTATCCCAACGCAAGCTATGTCAGGAACAATGTCCATTGGCCACAGCAAGGAGACTGTCACAAAACGCAGAAGCACACCGTCTACAGCGACAAGCTGAAACACAAAGCCATAGAGAAGTGCGACTACATCACCAACGACAAATCCACATCTGCCTGTAAACAAGTCTCATAGAAAAAGAAAGACATGAACTTCAAGTACAAGCAAATAATGTAACCCACGATGAGAACACAATTCACGAACACAGCTGCGGTCCCATGAAGCGTTTATGTCAAAGTTGCCAATCTTTGAATTTTGGAGCTGAGATGCCTTCAGATGGAAAATTTATGCTGTGTTGTCAGAAGGGGAAAGTCCAGTATACAGAAGGATTCAAAAAGTTTATGACAGGAGAAAGTGAATTCAGCAACATTTCATGGACAATATTCGTAGTATTTGTATCTGTTGCTCTTTTGCTCTTGCCTCCATGGGAGCAAGTATTTCACCACCACCTGGATATGGCCCATACTGTTTTCACGTACATGGACAGATCTATCATAGAACAGGCACACTATATCCAACAGAGGAAGACCAACCAAAATTTGCTTAACTTTATATTTCTGGATACCGCTGACGCAAATGAACTCACACTCAAAATAATAGAAAATGAAAAATGTCATCCTACATTGATGAACATTATCGCTGAGCAACTGCAAGCTATCAATCCATTTGCTGCTGTCTATCGAATGCTATGAACAACAAGAACTGATCAAAGCTCATCAAAATGGAACTGTCATGGCAACCATCACAATGGCTATTAAGCAAGATAGGACTCAAGATCCAAGGTGATACAACAACCCAACAGTGAGTGAAGTGGCAGTTATCTTTCAGAATGAAGATGGTGAGCCTCCCTTCAATAGAGACATATTAATCCATTTAAAATCTGATCCACGCAACCTTGTGGCTCCAAAACCACAACGAATCAGCATTCTCCATAGCAATTTGGATGCTCTGCTGTATCCTATATTTTTCCCTTATGGAGACCAAGGCTGGCATGACGGTCTAAAACAACTGAGAAATAAAAGAATAACCCAA
The DNA here is from genome assembly GCA_033576535.1 of Allobates femoralis. Taxonomy (NCBI): domain Eukaryota; kingdom Metazoa; phylum Chordata; class Amphibia; order Anura; family Aromobatidae; genus Allobates; species Allobates femoralis. Next base: position 236,397,628 of record JARQOC010000002.1, read on the forward strand.
CTTCAGTACTATAATTTTGTATTATCAGTCAGGAAGGGATTTAATCCACTGTTCAATGGTGGCAAACTCACACAGCAATATTTGGTTGATGCATACGTAAAAAAAGAGGCAAATCGTCTACATTACATCAGAATGCACCAGAAAGATTTAAAAGTGGAATATTACTGCCTCCTACAAGAACATTTACTAACAAAATCTATTGAAAAGGCCATCCCAATTGGAAAGACAGTCATTTTGCCATCATCATTTGAAGGCAGTCCAAGAAACATGCAACAGTGCTACAAGGATGCTACAAGGATGTGTATAGTAACAAAGTATGGTCGACCAGATCTGTTTGTCACCATGACACGTAATCCCAAGTGGACTGAAATAAAAGAAAATTTGGAACCATGGCAACGTATGGAGCATAGGTCAGACTTGGTGGCACGTGTTTTTAAAATTAAACTTGATTCCCTATTAGCAGACATCAACAATGGCTTATTTGGAGAGGTCACCGCAGCCATCCATGTCATCGAGTTTCAAAAGCTTGGTCTTCCACATGCGCATATTTTTTTTTTTTTTTTTAAACATTACATTTTTATTGAAGTTTATGCAAAAAGTGAGAAACAAACATAACATAACAATGTCTGATCCTTGCCGGAAACAGAACCGGGGGATCTAATAGACACTAGACATCTAAAGCACTTAAAACACTAATAATAAGAAAAGTAAGTGTCATAGGGGGGGAAATAAAGATAGAAGAAAGATAGAGAGAGGGGAAAGGAAAAAAGGAGGGGGGGGGGACAGGTCAAGTTGTATTGGGAATTCGGAGAAGGGAGGGGAGAAACCACACGGACTGCAGCATAGACCGAATAACATTATGTCCTCTATTTAAATCGAGTGTGATTTGAGCCGTTTAAACTAAGCCACCATTTATTTTATTTTAATGAGCTCCAAACAGACAGACAACTCACGGGGAAGACCGCTCCAGAGCCGGTGGGTCTGCAAGTTTTGCGGGGCAAGAGGGCAGAACGAGTCCCTGGGGGATCGGTGCAGCCCCTGGGTGTGAGGCCCAAACATTCTATCTATCATGGACCGACCGTCTGGTTAACTTATTTAGTGCTAGATAGTATTCCTGATGGAAGATCCAATTGATCTTATGTGTCAACTCAGTCAGAGTAGGCGGGGATGAGGCCTTCCATCTCGCGGGTAGGCACAGGCGGGCAGCGATAAGGATGTACGTTACCGTCCCTCGCAACGGCCAGGGGAAGTCTCGAATGCCAATATTTAGAACCGCCAACTGAGGTGTCAGGTCCTGCCTAATTCCAGTGACTGATTGGATCAGGTTTTGGACTAATGTCCAGAAGGGGCGTATTTTCGGGCAGGTCCACCACATGTGCGCTATGTTGCCTCTCTCTCCACATAGTCTCCAACACTGCGGGGACTGCCCCCCAGTGGTGTGAGCAAGGCGAACAGGGGAGAGGTACATCTGATATGAAATTTCTTTATGTTTTCTAGATGGTTCACACATCTGGTGGTGCTCCCCACTTCTTTAGTTGCTGCGTGCCAGTCCTCAATGTCCGACGTAAAGTCAAGGTCTCCCTCCCATCTCTATATGTAAGGCAGTTTCACCTCATGGTCCACAGACACCAATCCTCCATAGACCTTGGACAGTGTCCGCGGTTTGGGGGGATCCGCTTGAACAGCCCTAAGGAGAAACGATGTACGGAGGGGGGGCACAGGTAGTGGGACGTATGTGGCCTCACGTAGAAGATGGTCTAGTTGAAAAAATTGCAAGAATGCCGCGCGGCACTCGGAAACCACCCACAAAAGGTCTCAAATGTAGGCCACGTCCCTTCCCAACAAAAATCTCCCAGTGAGAGCAAACCTGCATCCTCCCATGCCCTCGTCTGAATCGACGGGACATGGAGGCGTAGTGCTTGTATAGGCACTCCCTCTGGCGGAACATGGGTCCAGGCCCGCGGCAGTGTCCTCCAGTAGTGTAGGAGGGTTTGGGAAGTCTCAAGCTGTCGAGTCTGGGTAACTGGTTGAATCGACTCAGCCGCCAGGAGGTCCCCCAGAGTGCCGCCCCCAAGTAGGAAGTCTCAATGGAGATCCATCTGAGGTGCTCAGGGCTGCGCCACCAGGACCCAGCCTCCTCCAAGATGACAGCCTTATGGTATTCCAGAATGTTTGGCATTCTCACACATGCGCATATTTTAATAATCAAGGAAACCAATTCAAAAATAAGAACTGAAGAGGACATTGACAACATAGTATGGGCAGAAATTCCCGATGAAACAAAATACATTCAGCTCCACAACATTGTTGTTAAAAATATGATTCATGGTCCCTGTGGAGAAGCCAATCCTAACTCTCCCTGTATGGATAATGGGAAGTGTACCAAAGGTTTCTCAAAAAAATATCAAAGAAATGGACAGCTATCCAAGTTACCGGAGAAACATTAGGAAATGACTATCATTCAAAGACAATTGATAATTCATGGGTTGTTCCATATAACCCATATTTGCTCAAAAAATACAACTGCCACATTAATGTAGAAATTTGTGTATCTATCCAAAGTGTTAAATATTTGTTTAAATATGTATACAAAGGACACGACAAAGCTAATATTGAAATAGCTCAAAAAAATACATCAAACATGATGAAACAAACCATTTTGCTGATTCGAGATATGTCAGTGCACCAGAAGCTGCATGGAGAATATTTGCTTATCCAATGCATAAACAATCTTGTGCCATCATTCGCCTAGCAGTACTCCTGCCTAACTCTCAGCCACTATATTTTCATGAAGGCGATCCCATTGACAACATTCAACAAAAGCTGCATGACAATTCCAGACTAAAGGCATACTTCAATTATAATAAGATCGACCTAAATGCACATCAATATTACTACCGAGAAATTCCTGAGGACTATGTTTGGAAACAAGGCACATGGGAACCCAGAAAGCGACAAACCGTAAAAGTAATTGGAAGAATGTATACAGTTAGTGTGAAAGACCAAGAACGATATAACTTACGTTTGTTACTATTGCATGCAAAAGGCGCAAAAGTTTTGACAGCATTAAATCTGTAAATGGTGTTACACTTTAAACATTTAAAGATGCTGCATTAACACTAGGATTATTAATAGATGGCACTGTCTGGAAAAATACTATAATAGATGACACTATTCTAAACATGCCTACACAACTTCGGAGATGTTTGCTTACATCTGTGTTTTCGGCCCACCTACTAATCCCCTAAAGTTGTGGAATGACTTTAAAGTGATCCTGACCTCACAAACTGACCCCCCCCCCGTATCTTTAGACCTGTCCCTGCATCCCCCCTTATCATTTCTAGCCATCCCTTTTGCAGAAAAAATCGCTTTTGTAAAGTAGAGAAAACGTTATATATACTTTGTCCTGTGTGAGTTCTCTCTTCCTCAGGAAGCCGCAAATAGGCGTGCCTGTCTGCTGCTGCCTTGTAATTATGCACGCCATTCTCTGCTTCTAAGAGCCTGGCCGCGTCATGAAAGGGGGCGGGGCTCCGGCATGCCGCGATTTAGCCACGCCCCTTTCATGACGCGGCCAGGCTCTTACAAGTTGAGAGGGGCGTGCATAATTACAAGGGAGCAGCACACAGGCCCCGCCCATTGCGGCTTCCTCAGAAACAGAGAACTCACACAGGAGGAAGTAAATATAAGTTTTTCTCTACTTTACAAAATCGATTTTTTCTGCAAAAGGGATGGCTAGAAATGATAAGAGGGGGTGCAGGGACAGGTCTAAAGATACGGGGGGGGGGGGGTCAGTTTGTGGGTTTAGGATCACTTTAAGGAACATTTTTTAAAAGACTACTGTTATAGATACTACAATAACACAGAAGATTGCACCAATTGTGAAGGGTGTGCTATGAAAGATGTGCAAGATGTGCTGCTAATCCATGGGAAGTCTTTTGATGATTTCAATTTACCACGACCAGCAAACAAAAAAAAGTCATCCTCAAGATGACTACGATAAGGAATATGAGTTAATGGCTGCAGAGATGAAAGAAACTCTGAATCAGGAGCAACGTTTTGCCTATGACGCCATAGGTCAAGCTTTACAAGACACCACATTTAAAACACGATGTACATCGGTCGTTTTCCTGATGAAGAGGTCTGTGAACCATGAAACACGTAGAATAAAAATCACCTTCATGCCAACTCTTTGAATCTGAATATTATTGGAATGATTGGCAGCGCGGTTTAAAAACCCCAACTTTTATATTTTTTTATATTTTTATGAAAATCTGCAGCCACAATAGGAATAGCGGCTAACTTGCTATGAGGAGGACGAACAATGCACTCTCTCTCTCTACAGCATACTAATTCTTATCAATGAAACTTCTGTTTCCAGGATTAAAAGTTATACCAACTTTGCCAAAAAGTTACGACATACTAAACTTTTTATCATTGATGAGTGCACAATGGCACAAAACCATGCTTTAAATGTCATTGATAGACTTCTATGTGATGTCATGACAACACATGTTGCTGACAAAAATCAAGTACCCTTTGGAGGTAAAGTTTTTGTTCTTGGAGGAGACTTTAGACAATGCCTTCCTGTACTTGCTAATGCCACAAGAACAGAAATTGTAGATTGCTGTGTTAAATATTCAAAACAATGGAAAAAACTTTACAAGTCTGCCACTACTGAATAACATGTGCTCCAGTGATCCTGAATACAGCAGTTGGTTGTTTAAACTCGGAAACGGTGAGCTGTCAAATGAACACAACCTTGGAGATGATGTCATAGAAATTCCTCCTGACATGCTGTCCACTGGGTGTTTAGTGACCAACATCTTTGGACAAAACATTACTATCAATGTCAATGACAAAGAAAGTGTTAACACTGTAGCATCACATGCAATACTCTGTAAAAAAAAATGAAGATGTACACCTTATCAACTCTCAAATATTGGATAGAATAAGTGGCGAGTATACTTTATATACAAGCGACGTTTCTGTGGATGCTGATAAAGCTGATGAACATGAACAATACCCAGTGGAATTGTTAAATTCACTGATGCAATCGGGAATGCCACCACATCAGCTCCAACTTAAAATAGGCACCATTGTCATGCTGCTGCGAAACCTCAATACCAACAAAGGACTGTGCAATGGAACTCGGCTTACTGTCACTGCCTTACACCCCAACATCATACAGGCTAAAGTGATTACTGGATCAGCTGAAGGGGACATTGTATTTATTCCACGCATAGATTTGTGTCCTTCTGAGTCTGGGTTACCCTTTAAATTAAGAAGACGACAGTTTCCAGTCAAACCTGCATTCGCCATGACTATTAACAAGTCCCAAGGACAGACCCTCAATCGAGTAGGTATTTATTTACCTGAACCAGCCATTGTACATGGGCAGCTATATGTTGCTTTCTCCAGAGTGAAGCAACGCTCCCATGTCAAAGTGAAAGTTATTAATACACCACTTCAAGGAAAGTTGTTATGTAATAGTGATAAACTTTTTACAAGGAATGTTGTTGTTAAAAATGTGTTAAATTAATAATCTATTTGATTTGTAATATGATTACCGTAATAGATATATGATTTAGAAGTAGATGATAGATAAATATCACATAGATATACATACATAGTATTATAAATATATAGATATTTAATATATAAATAATATCACATAAACACATATACATAGATGGATAGATACATATATGCCCATAGACATAGATAGATGATAGCTATGAGATATAGATTGTATGATATATAGATAAATATTTGATATTGTAAGGTGATCACAGTGGAGATATGTGTCATCCAGTTTGTAAAACTTGGTGATATATACCCGGATTTAATGCTCCAATGTCACAGATGCTGAGAGACTTAAATTAACTTTAACGGGGCTGGGTTTTTTTGTGAACAGCTAAAGAGATGGGTGGGATGGCTGTTCACCAAATCTCCACCTCAGGGTGTGGTCCATAGATATAGATAGATATCAGATACATTGATAGATAAATAGCTACATACAGTTGTGGCCAAAAGTATTGAAACCCCTGCAATTGTGTCAGATAACTCAGTTTCTTCCTGAAAATGATTGCAATCACAAATTCTTTGGTATTATTATCTTCAATTAATTTGTCTTCAATGAAAAAACACAAAAGAGAATGAAGCAAAAAGCAAAACATTGATCATTTCACACAAAACTCCAAAAATGGGCCAGACAAAAGTATTGGCACCCTCAGCCTAATACTTGGTTGTACAACCTTTAGCCAAAATAACTGTGATCAATCGCTTCCGGTAACCATCAATGAGTTTCTTACAATGCTCTGCTGGAATTTTAGACCATTCTTCTTTGGCAAACTGCTCCAGGTCCCTGATATTTGAAGAGTGCCTTCTCCAAACTGCCATTTTTAGATCTCTCCACAGGTGTTCTATGGGATTCAGGTCTGGACTCATTGCTGGCCACCTTAGAAGTCTCCAGTGCTTTCTCTCAAACCATTTTCTAGTGCTTTTTGAAGTGTGTTTTGGGTCATTGCCCTGCTGGAAGACCCATGACCTCTGAGGGAGACCCAGCTTTCTCACACTGGGCCCTACATTATGCTGCAAAATTTGTTGGTAGTCTTCAGACTTCATAATGCCATGCACACAGTCAAGCGGTCCAGTGCCAGAGGCAGCAAAGCAACCCCAAAACATCAGGGAACCTCCGCCATGTTTGACTGTAGGGACCATGTTCTTTTCTTTGAATGCTTCCTTTTTTCTCCTGTAAACTCTATGTTGATGCCTTTGCCCAAAAAGCTCTACTTTTGTGTCATCTGACCAGAGAACATTCTTCCAAAACGTTTTAGGCTTTCTCAGGTAAGTTTTGGCAAACTCCAGCCTGGCTTTTTTATGTCTCGGGGTAAGAAGTGGGGTCTCCTTGGGTATCCTACCATACAGTCCCTTTTCATTCAGACGCCCGACGGATAGTACGGGTTGACACTGCGGTACCCTCAGACTGCAGGGCAGGTTGAACTTGTTTGGGTGTTAGTCGAGGTTCTTTATCCACCATCTGCACAATCTTGCATTGAAATCTCTCATTCATTTTTTTTTTTCCGTCCACATCTAGGGAGGTTAGCCACAGTGCCATGAGCTTTAAACTTCTTGATGACACTGCGCATGGTAGACACAGGAACATTCAGGTCTTTGGAGATGGACTTGTAGCCTTGAGATTGCTCATGCTTCCTCACAATTTGGTTTCTCAAGTCCTCAGACAGTTCTTTGGTCTTCTTTCTTTTCTCCATGCTCAATGTGGTACACACAAGGACACAGAACAGAGGTTGAGTCAACTTTAATCCATGTCAACTGGCTGCAAGTGTGATTTAGTTATTGCCAACACCTGTTAGGTGCCACAGGTAAGTTACAGGTGCTGTTAATTACACAAATTAGAGAGGCATCACATGATTTTTCTAACAGTGCCAATACTTTTGTCCACCCCCTTTTTTATATTTGGTGTGGAATTAGATCCAATTTGGCTTTAGGACAATTCTTTTTGTGTTTTTTCATTGAAGACAAATTAAATGAAGATAATAATACCAAAGAATTTGTGATAGCAATCATTTTCAGGAAGAAACTGAGTATTATCTGACAGAATTGCAGGGGTGTCAATACTTTTGGCCACAACTGTAGATATGATATACATAGATAGATGATATAGAAAAATATAGAGCAGCACTTAATCCCTAATAAGGGTGGTGCAAATCAGTCCAGGGTTAGTTCATTCACCCCCTATACAGACCAAAAAAATGACTGCAGCACTCCACAAACGATGTATTTCGCCTTTAATGGCCTTCAGGCATCCTAGTGGTGGACGTTTCAGTCCTCAGACCTTCTTCCAGCCAACACCCTCTGCAAATGCAGGGCTCTTTATACATCTTATTTACATATTTACATAATCATTTGCATGTACAGTCATAATCCTTTCTGTTAAATACATACTCTGATTACATTTTTAACCAATCCTCTTTCTATATCCTAATAAATCACTATATATACACTATACTTCCTTCTCATGTGTCCTGTATATCCTTATAAATACTCTGTTGGTCCCCCAATCTGCACACATATTGCTTATTGTATCATATTTGTTCATTCATTATTTTTTCATACACTTACTGCATGTCACCGCTGCCCCCAGCGTTGCGGAAGTTGTATTGCGCATGTGCCAGTGTTCTCTGACACTGCCGTTACCTAGGAAGCAGGATGTTTGGCCGCGGCCATCTTTGTGCTGCTGCGCATGCGCAGTAGTGTTTTTCATGCTATTACACCCAGCCCTTAATACTTTTCCCCCATGTTAACACTTCCTGTATCGTCCCAATATCTTTAAACCTTTCTTTTACAGTACATACTTTACCCAAAACTCTTGAAAACTAGATTAGAAAGGTTTATATCTTCTTTATGCGTTAGTTGATTCTATATTAAGTGTAATTTTATTCTTTTAGTGCAATAAATATATAAAGTGCTTTAGTGCTTTTAATAGTACATTAAAACTGGCATACTAATAATTTTTGGGGGTTACTACTCGTGCATATTCTCTTACGAACCCTTGTTTTATATAGATCTACATTTCTTTCTCTTATTTCCCATTAAAGTATTATGGGGATATATACATTATTCTATAGCACTCCACATTTCTGTGGTATATGCTATCCCTGTCAGTATGCAGATTTAAGGGGTATCAACCCCTCTTCTCTACTCCTGCCCAAGGTTCGGATCCCCTCACAGAGGTATCCCCTTTATTTTTGCATGGAATAATTCTGAGATAACCATATTTCTATATTTTTATATACATGAGGAGATTCCCCATATTTTCCGTATATGCCATGAAGGTTTCCCTTCACAAAGGAACCTTCAACTTCACGTTTGCTGTGTCAAAAATTGCTTTTAATATAAAGTGCATATCAATAGTGCATTAAAATCCAATATAAATAGTGTAAAATATTTTTAGTGTTACTAATTTGGCACCAGTACAGGTCGTGAAACATCGGGGACAATTTCTATCCGAATTTAGATGGTGTCCAATTCTTTGTGTATGAAAAACCCATGTGACTAGATAGATGATAGATATGAAATGCATAGCTGCTAGATACATGTGACATACATTGATAGATGATATGTACATATGACATACATCGATGATAGACACATAGATAAGAGATAGAAATGACATACATACATTAAATATAGATTGAGACACATATACAGATGACAGATGATAGAAACATACATGATAGATAGATATAAGATACATAAATAAAAGATAGATACAGGTATAGATGTCAGTGTTAGGACTCATCAGACCTGGTGTCGCCTTGTCGCGGCTGATGAGCAAACGGACACTGGCCAATGTGTGTACCAAGAACCCCAAGAAAATAAAAAATAAAATTTTTGAGTTTTTTGAAAAAAACGTAAGTTTTTTAATTTTTTCCTCAAATGTATACCGCTTGTTAGCATGTGTGCACATTGGTAGTAGCTGAGTGCTGCAGAGAATTTTTTTCTAGTTGTTTGGCCCAGTGTCCCTGCTGGCACCAGTTCACATTATGTCTGTGAGTGTTGTGCAGTTTTTTTCTGTTTTACAGGTATAGATAGATAGACACACATTATAGAATAATATGTTTTTGCTGTGCTTACGAAGATACAATGTAAATTAAAGCACCTTTTGTGTTACATTTTTCCATGTCAATAAAAAGTTACCTTTTACCTACTTTGTTTTTATTTTACTACAGGAGGAGGGGCAAGTGCACACGGGAAAGAGAGAATACACAGGGGTAGACAGCTCAAACGAGAGAAAACATGATGAAAGAAGACAGCACAGGAAGAGGAGAGAGAGCAGACAAGGGGGAAAGCACATAGGGTAGACAGGTCCAAGAAGAGAGAATAAGAGAGCCAGCACACGGGGGGGGGGGGGAGAGAGACAGTGCACTGGAGGGAGGCAGGTCAAAGGAGAGAGCACACACAGAAGAACTCAGCACATGGTGGAAAGAGAGAGTGGATAGGTGGGTGAGCGCTTGGGGAGGAGAGATTCTCAGTGCTGCAAAGTCTGCTCCCATTGGGACATCACCGCCCTCCCGATGCGATAGCATCGGGCCTCCATCTAGTTTCTTAATAAAAAGTTATACCATTTTAAAAACTGTTTTAAAATATTAAAAACCGCATTCAGAAAGTTTGTTAACCCTTCAAGTGCTTCACCAGAATTGATGAAAATGGAATAAAAAGACTAAACACTTCATCTTGGGGTGTAGTGACTTTATTCACAAGGGGAACTAGGGAAAATGGACCACACAATTTGTAAATCAATTTCTCCTGAATACGCCAATACGCCCATATGTGGTTGCTAACTACTATTTGGGTGCAAGGCGGGGATCAGAGGGGAAGGTGTGTGTTTTCATTTTTAGAGGGCAATTTTGATTTGAATATATTGTGGATCAAGAGCCCCTAAAGTGTATAAACAGCTGAACCTCCCTCCGCCTCACAAGTATCCCCACCTTGAAAATTATACCGTCAAGTCATTAATCTAGGGGTGTAGTAATCTTTTCAGACTCACAGATGCTTCACAAATGATTATAGCATTGAGATGTGAAAATGAAAAAATTATGTTATTTCCACAAAAATGTTATTTTAGCCCCAATTTTTTCCCTTTCACAAGGGTAGTAATGTGAAGTACTCACAATTTGTAAAGCAATTTCTCCTGCGTATGCCAAGACACTATATATGGTTAGAAACTAAGAGACTACTGTTATGACACATGGCATGGCTAAGAAACAAAGGTGCGTTAGTTGACTTTTTGGTTTAAATATTTTATGGACACCATATCAAATTTACAGTGTTCCCAAAGTGCCAAAACAACATAAAGCTTCCACAGTGTGAGGCACCGACCGGGTCGGGCCCCTGCGACCGGTATGGGCCTCCCTGGGTGCGTCCTCCATATTGACAGGTCGCACTCCATCCCAGGATTTTGTGTTGGTTCTGCTTACTGGCTGGGGTGTGATAAAAGGAAGCTAGACCACGGGGTGTGGTCTCTAGTGTGTGGGGAGTGAAGACAACTTCCTGAGCTTCTGGGAGAGAAGCATCCCTGAGACATTGTGGCTGGAAGCTAAGTAGCAGCCCCTGAAGTAAGGGGAATAAGGAATGCTCTTTGTGGACTATTGTGTTTCCTACATTTTGGGGCCAAATAAACCCGTGTGCTGTGACCAGTGGTGCCTGGATCCCGTGTCTTTGCCTCCCTGACGCCGCTATACCTCACATATGGTGGAGAATGCGGGCAATGCCGGCCCGGTGAGGTGTAGCAATCATTCCTGGTGAAGCCCACGCTACTGTCGCCCTTTCTTCCGGAACCGCTGGTGAAAGTGACTGTTTCATGAGGCTAATGAGCGGCAGCTAAGTGAGAGGAGCAGCCGTCATTATAGCCGCCAGTCTCTTGCGGGGTGCCCAGCAGCGCATGTCCAGGATCTAAGCGGCTAAATTCCAGTACGAGCCCACCACCAGCATGGAGGAGGTACTCAAACACCTGGTTCAGGCTCAGCAGCAGCAGTTCCAAGCACTGCAGCAGCAGGAACAAAGACACCAGGAACAGATGGCCCTGTTGACCGAGGCTGTTCGTGCCAGACCGTGGGAACCGCCCCAAGGCCCAGGTGATGACGGCAGCGTCCGGAAAAGGGTAAGACAAGTGCTGCAAAAGATGACGCCGGGGGATGATGTGGAGGCATTCCTGGCCGTGTTTGAGCGGGTGGCAGGACGGGAGAGACTGCCGGTCGCCCAGTGGGCCGAGGTGCTGGCACCCTATTTGACTGGTGATCCCCAAAAGGCCTACATAGACTTATGTACCGAGGATGCCCTGGACTATGGAGCCCTGAAGGGGGAGATATTGGCCCGTACCGGGGTTAATACTTACGTGAGGGCACAACGGGTGAGCCAATGGGCCTACGAGGAAGGCAAACCTGTGCGCTCTCAGGCCTATGACTTGCTACACCTGGTTAAGAAATGGCTGCAGCCTGAAGCACTGAGCCCGGTCCAGATGGTAGAGCGGGTGGTGGTGGATCGCTTCGTGCGTACGCTGCCAATCCCCATACAACGGTGGGTGGGACACAGTGACTCGGGTACCCTAGACCAGGTGGTGAATGTGGTGGAGCGCCATGTAGCCACCCAGGACTTGATCCGGGACACGGGGACACTGCGAACCAACCGCAAGGCCACGCCCACCACACCAGAAAGCTGGGACCCCCAATCCGGACCCCGGGTGAGCGAGCACCCGGCTCAGGCCAAGAACGGCCCTCCCCCTGCAGCAAAGCGGCGTTCCGGACCGCCGCCGTTCAGCCCCTGGTATAATGGAGGTCAACCCCGATGTAGGAGGTGTCAGGAGGTTGGACATATGATGGCACAGTGTCCCCTCAACGGGGAACCCATGGACTGCGACTACTCCCGGAGGCGGTCCATGTTCGCCCACCTCGCCGGAAAAGGGCGCTCGGACCCCAGGGACACTGGGAATGTACTGTGCCGCGTTCGGCTTAATGGTCATGAAGTGATAGCTCTCCTGGACTCAGGGAGCAACGTGACCCTCGTGTGTGCCTCCTTGGTCTCCAGGACCAAACCCACCGACCGGAAGGTCAGGGTGATGAGTGTCCATGGGGATCATCGCAGGTATCCGACGAAGCGTGTCACGTTCGCTACCCCAGCCAGGAGGGTTCAACATGTCGTGGGGGTAGTAAAGGATCTCCCTTATGATGTTGTGCTGGGGAGGGATATGCCCTTGTTCCGGGTATTGTGGAACGAGTATATGGCCCTCCGGAGGAAGGACGGACAGGGCCCAGAGCCCGAGACTCCCGCCGCCGGGATACCCAGAGGACTTAATGTGCCTGATTCCCGGGTGCAGAGCCCAGTGCGCCGACTCGCCGTCCAGAGCGGTGCAGCAGTGCCGCGGGCAAACCCCTTGTTGCTCGTGGGGCCCCAGGCCTCTGTCTTTGGTACCAGTCCGGGGTTTGTGGCTGCCGGGGGTCCGAACGGGTTGGTTGCCCGTGGGGTCTGGCACCGCTAGTATCCCCGGGTGCCCCTGCTTGGCTCCGCCGGTTCTCTGCGTCGTGAGGCGGTCTGCACGCAGGGCCCGGGGTTATGGCCTTGTGTTCAGCCCCATACGCTTGAACATAGGGGGGGGGGGGGGGGGGCGTACGCCAAGACACTATATATGGTTAGAAACTAAGAAACTACTGTTATGACACATGGCATGGCTAAGAAACGAAGGTGCGTTAGTTGACTTTTTGGTTTAAATATTTTATGGACACCATATCAAATTTACAGTGTTCCCAAAGTGCCAAAACAACATAAAGCTTCCACAGTGTGAGGCACCGACCGGGTCGGGCCCCTGCGACCGGTATGGGCATCCCTGGGTGCGTCCTCCATATTGACAGGTCGCACTCCATCCCAGGATTTTGTGTTGGTTCTGCTTACTGGCTGGGGTGTGATAAAAGGAAGCTAGACCACGGGGTGTGGTCTCTAGTGTGTGGGGAGTGAAGACAACTTCCTGAGCTTCTGGGAGAGAAGCATCCCTGAGACATTGTGGCTGGAAGCTAAGTAGCGGCCCCTGAAGTAAGGGGAATAAGGAATGCTCTTTGTGGACTACATTTTGGGGCCAAATAAACCTGTGTGCTGTGACCAGTGGTGCCTGGATCCCGTGTCTTTGCCTCCCTGACGCCGCTATACCTCACAACAGGTAATCACATTTTGAAAACTACACCCCTCAAGGAATTCATCTTGGTTTGTAGTCATTTTTGTGGACCCACGGGTGTTTCACAAAAGTTTATAACATTGGGACATGAAAATGAAAGATAATATTTTCCACTAAAATGATTTAGCCTCAAATTTTTCCCTTTTACAAAGGCGACAAGTGAAAATGGAGAGCACAGTTTATAAGCAATGTCTCCTGAGTACACTGATACCCCATATATGGTTGGCAGGTTGTCAACTAATGTTTGGGCACATAGCGTGGCTCTGAAGGAAAGGTGTGGTATTTGACTTTTGGAACAAATTTTTTGGCTGAAATAGATTGTGGGCACTCAAGGAATTTATCTAAGGGTATAGTGACCTTTTGGGTCTTTTTAAAAGTTTAGAATATTGGGATGCAAAAATGAAAAAAATTGCATCCACTAAAATTATGCTTTTGCCTCAAATTTTTCTATTTCAGAAGGAGTAGTAGGAGAAAATGGACCCCACGATATGTGAAACAAATGTTCTTAAATGTAGCAATATCCCATATGTTGTCGAAAACTACTGTTTAGACTCCCAGCAGAGGGAAAAACGCTATTTGGCTTTTGGAGTGCAAATTTATTCAGAGCAGTTTGCAGGTGTCACTTGTAGAGACTTCAAGGAGCCAGAACACCAGTAAACCCACCAAAGTGACCCCATTTTGGAACCAACACTACTAAAGAAATTCATCTAGGGTTGAATTCAGCATTTTGAACAAAACTTTGGACCTCAACTTTTATAAATCAATTTCTTCTGAATGTGACCATACCCAAAATGTCAGAAACTGGAATTATTTGTGCACACAGCAGGGCACAGAAGAGAAGAATCATTATTTGGATTTTGGAGCACAAATTTGGCAGTAAGAGTTTGTGGGCTCCACTTGTAGTTTCCCTAGGACTGACTCCACTTTGGAAACTACAACCCTCAAAGAATTTATATGGGGGTTTAATGAGTATTTTTATACCAGAAGTGACTAATTTATTTACCATTGGGCTGTGTGAAAATTAAAAAATTGTGACAATAACATTTAGCTCAAAAAATTTAATCTTTACTATGGCCGATAAGAAAAAGCATACCTTTTAAACTATTGAGCTATTTCGCTGAAGTACAGCAATACCCTATATGTGGTCATACACTTTGGTTTCTGCTCAAGACAAGGATGGATTGCCATTTGGCTTTTAGGGTACCGTCACACCTGGCGATTTCGGCGGCGATTTTATAAGCAATGCTGGGGCGTGGCCTATCTCCGCCGACATCGCTGATGCGTCACCTAATGTGAATAGGCGAGGGCGACGCATTTGAGTGGTCGCCTGGTTTCACAGAAGCGCTCTCTGAAACCAGGCGAGCACTCTGGGGCGATGTGTACACATTGCCCCATGAAAATGGGGGACGGCGATCTCACAGGCGATGGGAGCCGTAGGCTCCCATGTTACGGCATCGCCGCTGAGGTTTCTAGATACCCCAGTGGCGACGACGCCTGTTAGATCGCCGGTGCATCGCCGGAGGTGTCGCCGCATGTAAACATGAGACAGCGACGCTGGTGGGGCGCCAAAAACATGCGTGCTCTCGCCCGTCACCGCCGACATCTCCGGCGACGTCACCTAGTGTGACGATACCCTTAAGGAGCAGTGTTTCCTGAAGTAATATGTGGGCACCATTTGCAGATTGCATTTGTAAATTGCACTGAGGGAAATCATCTAGGGGTGTAGTGACTATTTTGACCCCACTGATAGAATCTATAAATTAGCAAACTGGATGTTGCAGAGTGAAAATTGCAAACATCTCAATTTAGTGCCCAATACATAGCTTGTGCTTCCAAAGACACATATCCCATAAACTGTTAAAAGCAGGACCTAACAATTGACAACTCAACTCAATATCAGTTTGGTGGTGGCCCTAGAATATCACGATCAGCCAAACCTGCTGCTGCAGAGGCTCAAACTAAGACTAGGTCCCCACTGTGCTTGTTGACACTGTTGGGTGAATATGGTTGGGTGGTGTGCACAAATTAGTGTGCACTGTCAGAATGGCCCCAAAAGCATACATCTGTCTGGCCCACAAGGGTCTCGGGTACTCAGATCTCGGGCGGTTGGGTGAAAGGATGTCACGGGGGGTCGGTGCCCAAACCTGTGCCCTTGCGGTGACAATAAAAAGAAGCTATTTACCGGGGTAAAAGTTTATAATGGAATGTCGTGACGCCACCTGTAGATCCGGTGATGGCACCAGCACTGCTGCAGATCTCCTTGGGGGAATGGATGGCAGCAAGGTGTTCTAGCTCCCTACAGGTAGAGCAGGGTCCCTGGGGGCAGTGTAGTGTGATGATAAGAATAGGGCAGCACAGTCTTGGCTGTGAGACAGGAATGTCACAGTTCACCAGGAAGGAAACACAGACACTTGCTTGCTGTGCTTTTGCGGCGCTAAAGATGTACGTCTATATTCCTTTGTGGATAGCGGCGTGTGAAGCGGCGACGGTATTCAACAGGAAGTTATCCGCAGGAACGTCCGGGGAACCATGATACCTTGAGTTGACAACGCAATGGCGGCGTGTACATGCGGTAACGGCGATCGTTAGCAACCGTTAAAAACATGCACGTGCACGTGCGGTTGATACCGGTTGCCAGGGACAGTGGCGGCGTGTAAAGGTACCTTTAGGGGCTCAACCCGGTTTGGTGCTTCTGGTGGGGACCACACGTATTTGCTCCTAGGATCGTGCTCCTAGGAAGCTGTCGATCATACTCGTATTTGTGGCTCAGGGATGGACTTCTGCACTGCTTCGGAGCCGGTACCCCACTTTGGACTGGGCCAGGGTGTTCAGTCACTCTCCGTCTGCCCTTCTCTGTCTGGGTCACCAGGTTGAGGTGCCCTCCCCGTTACTTCTTCCTGTTCTGCTGTTCTCATGTTCTGCTTTCTGTTTCTCCTGTTGTTCTGCCTTCCCGCTCTTTTCTCACTCACTATATACCCTAGCTCTCCTCCCACCGGGACCGGTTAACCTGGTAACGGGCTGTCCAATTGGCCCCCTGTCTCTAGGTGTATGTATGTGGTGGGGAGCTTTAGACTTCCATTACCCCCTTCCAGGACAAGAATACTGCACCTTGTTTGGGGTGCGGTACCCTTTTGTAGCGCGCTGACCAGCGGGGCGCTGCGCATCCACCATTGGGACCCACTATAAAGGCATGTATACTGATGGTTTACATCTCATTGCTGTGTCTCCCTCTTTTGAAACATGCAGTCAGCTGCACTTTCCTACAGTTAGATAGGGGCATGCCGGCAAGATAGAAACTAAAAAAATCACACTTTCAGTCTGCGACTTGGGAAAAGCTGACCCTGTCCCGGGCTGTAGTTCATGGGGAAGTCACGGGCGGCCTGTGTGGTCGCTGAAAAAGGGGGATAAAATGAAAATTAAAAGAGTTTGTGACGCCACCTACGGTTCCTGGTAATGATACTGGCGTTGCTTGCAAACCTTCGGGGTGATGATGGGGCAGACAGTTGGTGACGCTCGCCGTAGGTAGATTCAGACAGGGAGGCAACTCTCCACACAGTCTTGTCTCTTGTGCTGCAGGGGAAGACAGCTCATCAGGTGGAGATGCTGGCAAACCTTTTATGATGAGGGCAGGATCAGGGACTGCAATAACAGACACACACACTGGGGCTTTGTTTCCGTACCTTTCACTGATGGTAATGCAAGGTATCGTTCAGGGTATAGTCCAGGTGGTCGGGTGGCAGTTCAGGATTTCCACACCCGATGAATTGTGAGGCCTCCTTGTTGCTGTCTGCGTGTTCTCTAGTCCTGGCCTGTCTGAAACCTGGCCCTGACCTCTTCTGTGTCTCTCACTTGTATAGCAGGCGATGAGAACCTTCTGCTGGGCACCACTAACTCCACTGCGGTCCCTGGCTCTGTTGGTGTCTGTGCTACAAGTGCTGCGCCAGGAGACTGAAGTCTTCCTGGCCCTTCGGTCTTCTCTGCTGGGCTAACTGAACCCGTGCAGACTCAGACTCCGGCGTCCGAGGTTGCTTTTGCTGCCTCTCTGGGGTGAACCGGTATGGTTCCTCTGCCTTCTTTCCATATCGCCTTGCCTCCAACCCTCACTCTTGGGTCCCTTACACTGGCTAGGCTTCCCACTGGTATGGGCCTAGAGTGGCTCCGTTTACCAAGTGTCTTCCTTAGTACTGCTCCGTACTGAACTGCCTTACTTCTCCCCCAGCCTGAATTTATACGGGACCTTGCCAGAAGTTGGCAAGTAGAGCTCCCCCCTTCAGGTCTGGGGTGGAAGGTGTTGCATGTGTAAATTTACCTGATGAGGAAATCCCTCCCAGCACCAGGTGTTCCTGTGACAACCAAACCGTAGGGGTGCCACACGGTCACCTATGGAGGATTTAGAGTATATGTCTGAAAAACTTTGCAGACACTTACTGTAGACTAGGTGTACAGATAGATTGTAGAGGCTGAATACAGCAGCCCCGAACAATGCTTAGGGGCTGCTGCCTGACTACTGCAACACATTTACTTCAATTCAAGATAAAGCATAATATTCATCTTAAAAAATATACCACTGCGTCCATACTTCATGTGCCACAAATTCCAGTTAATCTGAATATTCCTGTCCCCACCACTGATTGGCTGCTTGATAACAATGTACCATGTACCTGTGTACACAGAAAGCTGCCAGTCAGGGGTGTGAGTGGGGTTCTACCAAGCTTAACACTGCTACATCTACAGAAGAGAGTTATTCTATCAAAACTACAGCAATCAGTCCAGTACTTGCTACATTGCTGAGATCAAGCTTTCTGCCCCTGTAGCATGCTGTTCTCCAATTAAGGCTGGCTATACACCACGGTTTTTGGCTTCAGGTTCTGTCCAGTTTGAACCGGACAGAACCTGATCCGGTTTTGTCTCCCAAGTATCCCTATGGTGCCGGATTGGTCCTATTTGGCCATCCGGTTTTGTGTATTCTGTGCCTGATCCAGTTCTGTCCGGTTTTTCACTGTGCACAAAATAAGAGACTGCAGCGGTTTTGGGCTACTGTGAAAAAATTTGACAAAATCGGACAGTCCCGGATCTGGGTGATCCGGCGCCTATGACATTGTAGTCTATGGGTGCCAGATCTGTGAAAAAATCTGATTGTTACCCGGATCTGATTTTTTGCATAGAGCATGCTCAATTCTGCCATCCAAACTTCAGCACCATGGACAGTATGAGCTACCACAGAGGGGCAATACACTGCACCAGGGGGTGAAGACAACTTACAGGGGGAGAAGACAATGCATATGGAGGTGGAGAGACAAAGCGCACAGGAGGGAGACAGCACACAGGGGGAGGAGAGGGATTATATTTATGGGGATTCTATTGTATATTAAAGTCCACAGTCTCTATATTATAATCATGAATCGTGGTATGTGTTAATGAGGCCCACTAAGACTTTTTCGTCTGGGGCTCATAAAAACCTGGAGCTGGCCCTGGTTGGGGGTATACTATAAGGAGGGGTGCTGTGTGTGAAGGGTATATTGGGTAGGGGGTATATTATGGGGAGGGGCAGTGTATAGGGTATATTATGGGGAGGTGTGGTGTAGGGGGTATATTATGGGGAGTGATGGCATGGGACAGGTATTATGGAGAAGGACAGTCTGGGCTTTTTATGCAGGAAGCACAACAGTCAGGGGCAATTATTTAGTCAGGGGTGCAGCATGGGAGATATTTTTTTTATCAGGGGCAGTATAATGATACCTTTTAATTTAAAGGGCACCGTATCAGGAAATGCTGCAGAAGGTGGAGGAGAGGGTAATCTGGGGAGAAAAGCTGCAGGAGAGAAATCTCATCATGGCGTCTGTACTACATTGAGACAAAAGAGATGGGAATGATTTCAATCCAGGAAGATGTCATCTAGGTGGAAATGTTTATGATACTGAGTATGTCTCATCAGTTCTGCGGATCCTGTATGGTCTGCAGTCTGATGATGGGGTAACAACAACTCCCAGCATCTCCTTACCGTTGTCATAGGTTTATGTTCATGTCATGGTACTGTAGTGTATCATGGGACTGATCTGACACTGAAATGGATCACTGTACTATGCTTGGCACTGCATTCATATATTGATGCCTGTTCTGGCCCAACATTTATATACTGAGGGTGCCTCTGTCACCGCATTCTTCTACTGATGGGGGTTCTGTTGCTGCATTTATTTACTGATGGTGGTTCTGGCACTGCATTATCTACTAATGGTGGTTCTGTTTCTGCATTCATTTACTGATAGTGGTTCTGTTGCTGCATTTATCTACTGATGGTGGTTCTGGCGCTGAATTTATGTACTGATTGTTGTAGTGCTTCATTCATCTACTGATGGTGGTTGTGTCACTGCATGCATCTACTGACAGTGGTTCTAATCTTGTACACATGTAGCAAACCATAACGTGCTGCATAGCTATGTTAAAACTGAAAATTATATGCCTTGCCTTTACAAGTAATATTTGAGGTAATGTAGGCATGTCCAGGTGTGACCAGTATAGAGCATTGTAAATCAGTGCACATAATAACATCTAGTGTACAGACTAGTATGATATACTCTGTACAGACATCACATGTTAAACACCCATTGTCATATACCATCACATGTATGTAGTTACAGTATATCATAAACCAGTCATGTAGACTCCTGTGTACTGGGTGTAATATACTATGTACAGACATCAGATGTTATATACAGATAATATGTGACTGCAGACTGTGATCCTCGCATTGCTCACAGTGCAGTGGTGATTCGGTGAGCATGTGACTGCAAGTATGTGATTTGCATACATGCGGCCATAGTCCGACTAGACTTGCTCGGCCTCACTTAATGCACCTATATTGGGCAAGGCCAGAAACAGTCTACTTGTAATGTGGTCAAGAGTATACATATCACATACGTAAGATCACATAACTGCCTGCACCTGCTGCTGGTATCAAACAATTTTCACAGCGCACAGTGTGAACAATGGGAGGATTCAGATATCGTGACTATAGACCTTTAGCTTAAGATCTGACAACCCCTTTAAGGTTGGGCCGCTACTCATGGGCCACTGCTATGTGCTTGCCCCCCAAGATAAAACTTGCCAGCCAGCCCCTGCACACATTCAATTATATTGTGCAACTAATACGTTTAACAAGCACTAATGTGTATGTCACACCTTAAATCTGTAGATGCGCTCACTAGATAGACTTTGATTAGGGAATCTTTAAAATCATAAAATGATAATGGTTTTGCCTAGCAACAAGTTTAATTTCTATTCTTCAGTATAAAGGCACAATGTCAGTCATTAAAACTAGTTAAAATTATGGAACACTGAGAGGGACTTTCTATCCAATGAAATAACAGCTGTGGTAACTACGGCAACTGTGCTATGTCATAAATACATACATCTATGTCAGAAGATTCTGAAACAGCAGCGCAGACGGACGGCCGTATGAGGAGGCGCCATACCTGATGTGTCTGGGAGACCTGGAGCTTCATCACTCCAACATATGTAAGGGAGGAAGGGGGGACATCCGCCTAACCAGCCAGATCAGCCATACCGCCTAGCCAGCCAGATCAGCCATCCTGCCTAGCCAGCTAGATCAGCCATACTGCCTAGCCAGCCAGATCAGCCATACCGCCCAGCCAGCCAGATCAGCCATACCGCCTACCCAGCCAGATCAGCCATACCGCCTAGCCAGCCAGATCAGCCATACCGCCTAGCAAGCCAGATCAGCCATACCTTCCAGCCAGCCAGATCAGCCCAACTAACCCTAGCGATCAATGGGGTGACAGATGTTGCAGCCAAATCTCCCTCACGTCCAGTACTAGCCGCCTTCACCTTTATATGTACGGCCTGGAGAGGTCGCATTAGGCTTTCTCCATACGGTGCTCACACAGGGCACCTGCTTTGACCTTCATTACTATCTGTTTTCTGCTGATATAACCTGTGTGACTATGTGATGTCACTGCTGTCATATCTATAGTGGATGTATATTTTGTCTCACTGTATATATGATAAAATGTACAAATTCTGATACAATTGTGTTGGCATTCACCTTCTAAGCCCAAGGGAAGGGCAGTCCTCCAGCCATGGTTCCCTAGAGGTTTCCTCCACAGGGGGTTTTTCCTCTCCTGAGTGCTGAAGGATGATTCTTCGTGAGTCGGAGGTTTGCCATTTTTGGTGTCTTTCTGATAGTAATTGGCTGATTCTAAATTTCAGACACTGAATAAAATAATAATCTGATTTGTAATAAAATTCGGTCTATTTTACATCCAATAAAAGTGTTTTGTGTGTTTATTTCACAATCTTGTGTTGGTCTAAATATCGATGATAAAGACATATAGCCAGATAAAGAGTTGGTGTCTTGTATTAAGTGTAATATCAATGTAAAAAAAGGTGAAACATAGATATGAACAGTGTAGAAAAGGTGCATTTGTCATTTTATGTATGTTAATGGGAACCCAACCTGATATAAAAAAATGAAATAAATATACATTCTGAAAATTATTAGCAGACTCCTGAGTCCAAGTGTATTGAATCCTCGCAACACAATATGACTTATCGCTGAGCTTGAATTGAGCAGTGTGAGATCCCAGCAGGGAGGAGATATGGTGAGGATTGTCAGTAGGCAGATAGGCAGAGTATAAACTTTCACAAAGGAATTATACAGACATTCTGAAATGATTTTCAAAGCTAGCACAACATCAGAGTTGATAAGCTCTAAGACATTTGTTTAATAATGTATACAGTTTCTATTGTGAAATATCTGCTTTAAACAAGTGCTTCAACAGGGCCTGCAGAAACTGACATACAACCAGCACCTTTATGGGAGGGTTACACATCCACGTGTCAGGGTAATCAATAAAACACGATGCATAAAAAATACCACAGTCAAATACAAAACAATTACATACAGTTGTGGACTAACGTATTAACACCCCTGCAATTCTGTCAGATAATACTCACAATCACAAATTCTTTGGTATTATTATCTTCATTTAATTTGTCTTCAATGAAAAAAACACAAAAGAGAATGAAGCAAAAAGCAAAACTTTGATCATTTCACACAAAACTCCAAAAATGGGCCAGACAAAAGTATTGGCACCCTCAGCCTAATACTTGGTTGCACAAACTTTACCCAAAATAACTGCGATCAACCGCTTCCAGTAACCATCAATGAATTTCTTACAATGATCTGCTGGAATTTTACACCATTCTTCTTTGGCAAACTGCTCCAGGTCCCTGATATTTGAAGGGTGCCTTCTCCAAACTGCCATTTTTAGATCTCTCCACAGGTGTTCTATGGGATTCAGGTCTGGAATCATTGCTGGCCACCTTAGAAGTCTCCAGTGCTTTCTCTCAAACCATTTTCTAGTGCTTTTTGAAGTGTGTTTTGGGTCATTGTCCTGCTGGAAGAGCCATGACCTCTGAGAGAGACCCAACTTTCTCACACTGGGCCCTACATTATACTGCAAAATTTGTTGGTAGTCTTCAGACTTCATAATGCCATGCACACGGTCAAGTGGTCCAGTGCCAGAGGCAGCAAACCAGCCCCAAAACATCAGGGAACCTTTGCAATGTTTGACTGTAGGGACAGTGTTCTTTTCTTTGAATGCCTCTTTTTTGCTCCTGTAAACTCTATGTTGATGCCTTTGCCCAAAAAGCTCTACTTTTGTCTCATCTGACCAGAGAACATTCTTCCAAAACGTTTTAGGCTTTCTAAGGTAAGTTTTGGCAAACTCCAGCCTGGCTTTTGTATGTCTCGGGGTAAGAAGTGGGGTCTTTCTGGGTATCCTACCATACAGTCCCTTCTCATTCAGACGCCGACGGATAGTATGGGTTGACACTGTTGTACCCTCGGACTGCAGGGCAGCTTGAACTTGTTTGGATGTTAGTCGAGGTTCTTTATCCACCATCCGCACAATCTTGCATTGAAATCTCTCGTCAATTTTTCTTTTCCGTCCACATCTAGGGAAGTTAGCCACAGTGCCATGGGCTTTAAACTTCTTGATGACACTGCGCACGGTAGACACAGGAACAGTCAGGTCTTTGAAGATGGACTTGTAGCCTTGAGATTGCTCATGCTTCCTCACTATTTGGTTTTTCAAGTCCTCAGACAGTTCTTTGGTCTTCTTTCTTTTCTCCATGCTCAATGTGGTACACACAAGGACACAGGACAGAGGTTGAGTCAACTTTAATCCATGTCAACTGGCTGCAAGTGTGATTTAGTTATTGCCAACACCTGTTAGGTGCCACAGGTAAGTTACAGATGCTGTTAATTACACAAATTAGAGAAGCATCACATGATTTTTCTAACAGTGCCAATACTTTTGTCCACCCCCTTTTTTATGTTTGGTGTGGAATTATATCCAATTTGGCTATAGGACAATTCTTTTTGTGTTTTTTCATTGAAGACAAATTAAATGAAGAGAATAATACCAAAAAATTTGTGATTGCAATCATTTTCAGGAAGAAACTGTGTATTATCTGACAGAGTTGCAGGGGTCTCATACTTTTGGCCACAACTGTAAATACAAATCATAAAAATATTGACAAATCATTCCTGTCATATTATCTTAAGCAGGGGCTGGCTGGGAAATTTTAGCCTACGGGCAATCACATAGCAGTGGCCCATGAGTTGTGGTGGCCAATTTTAGCCTAAAAAGTATAGAAACTTTGGTACACAAAGAAGAATGTTGAAGTATTAAAACAAATGTCCACGTTAATAGATGTCCGATTCATACACATGAAAAATAGACCAACGTTTTGGCCTATAAATGGTCTTTGTCAAGGTTTATCTTAAAAGGATGCTTGCTGAGAGAGATAATATCATATAGAGGAGAACATTTCCTTTTATTAGAATCTTAAAAAGGACTCTGGAATGAAATCCAGAGATGTGCCACAATGAACTCTCAAAAAGGGGCTTATAGTCTTGTGAAGGAGGACTGGAACCTGCGGAGACAAGTCACGCTTTGTGGTTTGTCCATTTTAACCTCTTTACCTCTGATTTTTCACATACGTATTTCAACATGAACATGTAAAGGATGTCTAAAACATATAATTTATATACAGTACATACCCTTCCTTCAATATAAAATCCGTATCCAGTCTGTCAGTCTGTCTGGGTGTCTGAAAATTTGTCCTGAAACCAGCGTCATCTATAGGACATCGTGGACCTTACAAAAGGCAGCTAAGCTGGAATGTGACAATATAAACCTAAGTTTGGTTGATCAGTCAGGTATGGTTCATCGCTCAAAATCTACACCAAGATGTGCCATCCGAAAAAGTATGCAGAAGATATGGAAAGGAAAGCACAACAGAAAAGGCAATGACGTGAAAACAAGACTAGTGAACTACACAGAAGCGCATGTGTGTTTCACATGACTTCCCCCAGTCAAGACCCATTAAATTGTCACAGGATGCCATTTTGCAGAAACAACACCGACAACACGGAACTCCGGTGTCAAGTTCAATGAGACGCTTACATGATTCTGCATCACAGTGAGCATGCCACATGGGTCTCTAACATCAAGGTATAGGAGATTGACAAATAATGCAATATCACAACGCAAGCAGCGTGAAGAAGATTTTTCATTGTGCAGATCTACAACACTCTTACAGGATGCATCATTACATCGTCAGCGCCATGACAACTAATCTCCACAATTCATATGAAGGAGACTGCCACATGATGCAGCATCCCACAGGTGCTGCTGTAATAACGAATCTATGGAGAGCAGATTTACCAGACTCTCACAGGATGCAGCACCCCACCGTAGGACCGTAATGATGACTCTCCGGAGTCCAGACATTATCGTCATATTGTGGCGCACCTGCGGTCTGGTCGCCACAGAGGGGTACTGCACCTAATCCATGGGTGTGGTATTCTTGTGCTCAGTAAACGGGATGGTAAGTCCGGACACCCACAAAAGCATCCAACACACCCGATCCCGGGGACGGCGGGCGGACCTGATAGAGGCAGGACCCAGGAAGTCAGTGGGACGATGGGGAGAAAGGTGGAGGGTGGGAAGTTAGTAAAGGAGCAGTCAGGAAGTAGGAGAGGATATAGAAATGAAAGCAACAGGAAGTAGGAGAGGCAGAGTGTGGGAGCAGTGAATGGAGAACTTGAATGGAGACAAGGCTCGTCCTAGGTCCCGGAACATCTGACTGCAGAGAAGCAGAGGGAGCCCTAGGGGCACGGGCAGCAAGAGATCCACCCGTGCGCTCGAATCTGAAGTGAAATGGAAGGGCAGGTTGAGGACCAAGTAATCGGTCCTGAAGGTGGCGAGGAGACTCTACGCTCCAACCACGGAACCTGGGGTCATGAGTTCTAGAGGAGCTGTGGCCCACACTCGACACATCTGCCGAGAATGTAGCCATACTGTGGTCAGGGGACACGGCCCATCACCCGACAGGACCCGTGGCTGCTGGATTGGGGCACTGTGTGCGGAGATGCAAGCAAGGAAGAGGCGGTTAGGCAGCACTGAGAGAGTGAGCAACCTGAGAAGGAAGAAACATAAGTGGGGAATCTTGGATAAGCCATCCCGATTGCTGAGGACTTCCCGGACTAGGATTGTGCAAGAACAGTACCTTGTAACACCGTCAAGTGAAAAGCTAAGTAAACCGCGTTTAGAACTCAGAATTGTGTGTGAGACTATTTATTTCCCACCTGCGGAGCGGCAGACTGCTAAGCCGCACAGGCAGTAGAGACCTGCCTGTGAGATGCCCTGGTCCCTCTCTCCAGCCAGACCTGCCCCACTGACCCACCACTACAAACTCTTCTACACTGGTTGCTCTGGGGACTCACTCTAACCATGGGGAGCAAAACCACCACAGCTGCAATCCCATCGTCCCCAGAGGACCCACACTGCAGCGTCGGCCACTCACAGCCGAATGACACGGGTGGCGTCACGACAAACAAATCCCTAATCCCGTTTACTCCCACTTTTGAACATTTTATTGACCGCTCCGGGGCTACGGACCGGGTCACGCCAATGTGACATGATGCAGCAGTGGCGGCCACTCACAGCCGCATATCATGGGTGGTGACACAGACACTAATGCCTTGACCATTTCCCTGCATTTTTAGTGACTCCACAGGGCCATGGAGCCGGGTCTCAGCCCCCGTGATTCCATGACCGAACCAGCCCGGTTCCGAGTACTCCATGGTCCTGGGGAGTCAGTTGTATCTGGGGAGGGAAACATGCTCTCAGGAGGGCTCATCTCCATAGCCTTCTCTGGTCTCTTTATTGACTCCAGCACATCCTGTGCTTCAGGAGCCTGTGCTCTCTGTATGAGTCAGGCTGCGAGAGGGGGCAGGCCGTCCCACCTTTCTCCTGCCAAGGTCTTTCAGCCTAGCTTCTGGAGTCTTCTTATTGGGTTCACTGTTTGCAATGTCTGGGCTCCTGGGGTGAGTCATTTGTCCTGCTGCTTGGATGGCTGTCTCCCTTTCCTCCCCTGTGTCCCTGTGGTTAGGATAGGCAGCGTGGCTTGCAGTGCCAGCAGCCATGTGTTCCTTTGATGGTGTTGCAGTGGCCTCCAGGCTCTCACTGAAAAAGCTCTGCATACCTCTGGCATCGACTGATGAGGCCTGGGCCCTGCATCCTTGGTCCTGCCCCTTCCTGCTGCTGCCAACTGCCTGAAAATTTGGGATGCTGTTCTGCTGGAATCAGCTGGTTCTTCAGTCCAGTCCCAGGAGCCAAGGTGAAGTGCTTCCTCACGCTCTCATAGCCAGTCCACACCCCAATATCACAAGATTTAATTGCTTTTGGACTTTAATCTGTCTTTAATCTGTTATACATTTAATAATAAATAATTACGAGATCAGTATTCTTATTTAGAAATTTCATGTAATAATTTACCTTCTTCATTTCATTCAGATTGACAGACGCTACAGCAACACAGCTAAAGCTCGGATGCCGCACATCATAGAATTTCAAGACATATGGACACATGTTAAGTACTCCACAATTAATGTATAGTTTTTCACAAAAATGTGTTTATTAATTTTAGCTTGTTCAGCCTATACATCTAATATACAAATTGGGAGATTTTATAGCAGCACAGCAAGGATGCTGCATATCATATTAAATCAATTCATAGTGACACTAGTCCAGAACCCTGAATATAACAGTCAGTTTATCAAAAAGTTAATGAAACACGGTGTCAGCGGTACCCGTCCGTGTTGAAAAAAAACTTCTTCTTTATTGTAAATGCATAAGAGACTGTCTGTACACGTCAGTAAAACGTCAGGGGAGAGGGAGCAGCTGGGCACAAGCCAGGACTATGGCTGTTTTGCACATCAGTGTTTCAACGGGTTGAAATGGCTGTAGTCATAGCTCGCGCCCAGCTGTACCCACTCCCCTAATGACTTATTGGTATGTACAGACAGTCTCTTATGTATTTACAATAAAGACACATTTTTGAACACAGTCGAGTGCCGCTGACACTGTGTTTCTTTGGATTACATTTCTCCCGGTTCTTGGATTTTCAGCTGTGCACCATCCAGAATTTTACTACTCCAGATGTGTGGAATAAGAATACAGTATGTCTGTTTTGCAATTCTAATTATGGTGGTGCCGTTATATGTCTCCTGAACTTTAATAAACTTTTATCAAAAATGTATTTTTTATTCCTCCCTAAAAGCTAATTTTTCTTCCCTTCTTTCTTTTTTCACTGTTTCCCACTTCATATAAACTTACCACCCCTTTTCAGCAGACCAGGTGAGGGCAGTATAGTGGCAACTATGAAGCTGCATAGCTGCATATTGCATAGCAGTCTATGAAGCCGCATGTCATATTAGCCATCAGGGTAAAATACATTCCAGGACCCCCTTTAATCGGAATACATTTGAATATCACTCGTCATTTTGTAATTAAAAAGATTCCTTTTTAGCAGTTTCACCATTCACCATATTCACACTGGCTCACCAATTCTTTCCTTTATGTTATCCCTTCTTAACAACAATCCATTAAAGATGTATTCATAAAATTTATATACACTTAAAGTTGAAACCAGAAGTTTACTGATTTGTTTAGACTTTCCCATGATGCTACGCAAAGAGTCAGTGTGTTTCAGGTGTGCGTTAAAATACATTCACAGGTGTCTCTGTAATTAACTCAAATGTTGCCAATAAACCTATCAGAAGCCTCCAAACATATGACATCATCATATGGGCTGTCCCAAATTATGTAAAGGCATAGTAATCTTAGTGTATGTAAACTTGTGCCTTTGCTGAAAGCAATAAAAATGCCTTAAAACATTCTTTATCTCTCATTATTCTGGCATTTGGTAATATTAATAATTATGGTAATCCTAATTGACTTAAAACGAGAAAGGTTTATTCTGATTTCATGTCAGATAGTGAGAAAAACATGCATATGTGTCTTTTTATATAGTGTATGTAAACGTCTGGTTTCAACTGTATATAAATTTATACTCATTTTGTACTTTTTATTTTTTCGATATATTAATATTATTTTTGATATACACATTGCATGATATTCCTTCCTTGAGTCTCCGAGATCGCTGTCTCATTTCCAGGCCCCATTGTGGTACAGAACAAGAAAAGACGATCAAGCTTCTGTTTTTGTAAAAACTTGTATTTTTTATTTCTGAAAAAATCAGATGCACAAAAAAGTTATAAGCCAGGATTGACAAATGGATAGAGGGTTTTATACTTCTTTACCCTCCATCCATGCACCAATCCAGGCTTATAACTTTTTTGTGCATCTGATGTTTAGATAAAAATTTTATCACAAATAATAAATGCAAGTTTTTACAAAAATGGAAGCTGGATCATCTTTTCTTGTTCTGGATTATGACACGCCCAGCAGTGGTGGGATCATGTGCTCCCTAGTGTGTTCTATGGCACTCTACAGTACAATAAGGGTGGGGTGAGCTGTTTTTTTTTTTTCCTTTTTTTGCATTACAGTGATACACTGTCTCAAAGTATGTTTCATTTCTGTACCCAGAGGGTTTATGAATTAACATGGGATTGAATCCACTCTGGACATGCTGGAGAATAATTTGGAACTTACTTTATTTCAATTTTACATTTTATTTTCATCCATCAATTCATCAATTTATAGCTCACATTTTGAATGATTTCATCAATTCAGGCTTTGCATGCTATTATGTTGTTCTCAATATGTTTAATGATTCATTATATGCAATCTTTTAACCCCTTTCCTATCAACATATCCAGTTTGCATACCGGGAGACAGCTGCAGTCGTGGTTACAAGATATTAAGGTGGTTGTGACTGTTTCCAGTCTCAAAAGGTGAACATTTCTGATTTTACTATTCCCACAGTATATCTTGGATATAACCCTATCTGCGCTTTCCTGTATCCTATAGAGAAGAAGGGCAGAGCCATCAAAACAGGAGGCGACGCAGAGACATAGAAGGGGGCGAAATACACAAGGAGGAGGCTGGAGGAATGTGCCAGCAGTGCAGACTTCTTAATAAGATCCTACCCTTTAGACTACTTAACTGTAAGTTTTCTTACACAGGATTAGGATTCTTGCAGTTCTTACCTTTACTGAAGTTCAATGCAGACACAACCCACCTGGGGTACTGTATTTACCAGGAATTCAGCCTGGCCAGCTCACAGGTAATCAAGGTCCACTTTCCTGTGACATAGGGAATATGGCCTTCCTTGCTGCCCTTTGCTCTCTGACATTGCTACCCCTTGTCCTCCTAGTGTCATGTGGTTACTAGTCCCAGCAGGCAGGTGACTGCGGGTCCTCTGAGTGACCACTTTACAAGTCCTCTTGACCCTATCCAGTTACTTAGCCTCTGGAGAGTCCACGATCGTAGCTACTGTACATGCAGCCCAGTGATCTCCAGTTTCTCAGCTGGTCCTGAAGATATCCAGACCGAACTGGGGCTGGTACCCCTGCTGCAGCGAGTTCCTCTGCCCGGCCTGGACAACTGGTTGCAGATTCAGGTTCTTAGACCTAGGATTTGCAGCTGACCCACGTGCGTCCTGCTTTTTCCCAGCTCCTGACTTCACTAGAACTCACTCCTCAACTTTTGCCTCCCACCCCTAACCTAACTCCTCCCTCCAGCCAGTAGATTGGGACTGCTCTATCAGTGAGCCTCTTCCTCCCAGCATCTCCCTGGCCTGGAGTTTGGATAGTGTTGGGTGCGTGTTGGTGGTCTCTGCAAAGCTTTCCTTTCTTACTCATGTGCATGATGCCACACCTATTAGATAGGTGCAACACCATATTGGTGACTGAACTGCATGGGCGTCACAGATCACATGACTACTTAAGGAGAAGTGGGAGTGGACACACACTGCAGAATGCATTCCCAGCACTACCAGCGAAGAAACATTAACCCTCGCTAGTACTGAAGAGATTAACAACCAAAGTAAAAGCAACACAAAAAACTGTCACAGACTCATGACAGTACCCTCTCCTCTCCAAGAGGACTCTGGACCCTTATGACTGGTCTTATCCAGGCAACACCTAAAACCGAACTGCAAACTACAGTAGTTCAGCATTAAATAACTGAACCTCAAGGTATTTAAAAAATGCAGCTAGATACGGTAAAATTCAGCTCACTAGCCATGGCACATTTCGTAAGCAATGACCTGTGAAATATGTTGTGTAAGGTGACCACGGTTAAAGTACGCGAGGGGAGATATGTATCATTCAGATTATTAAACTTGGTGATGTGAACCCGGATGTAATGCTCCAGTATAATAGATGCTGAGAGAGTTAAATTGTCATAAACAGGGTTAAACAGGTTTGTTGTGAACAGCTAAAGAGATGGGCGGGATGGCTGTTCACCATATCTCCACCTCAGGGTGTGGTCCAGGAGGTAAAAGCAAAACCTCTACATTCATTTGGTGTTCTGTGTTTGGAGGTTGCAGACTAAGATGTGTAGCTCTGTTTGACCAGAGCTGAGCACTATTCCTGAGTGGACGGAATCCGCAGTTGTTTGGACTGCATACTGAACTTTACTTGTCTTCTTTTGCCGGTAAGGCTGTTTATTCTTTTTACTTTTCTGTAAGCCGGTTTATAGAGCGTGAATAAACCTACTAAAAAGATAAAGGCCTGATATTCCTGTGTTTACCTCACTGAGCAGCTAAGTGAGTTGAACTACCACAGTTGGGAAAATCTAGTACTGAGGGTAGCTTCAACCGATATGACATAAAGCTTAAAGGTACAGTTATGGTGTACACCGGAGCTAGCCTGTATTAAGATTATCCTAATGAGTTGCTGCTCTGACCTTTGGGGGGGTACTGCGTATATCCCCTCTTAGTTTTCAAATACTAGTAATTTAGTTAAGTGGTTAGCGCCTACCTAAGAGTTAGCGCCTATCTTTAACCACTTATCTAAATCACCGATATGACATAAACTTAACAATCGCCGATGACCCTCGAGCTAAGAGTCCCAGACAGACCCCTCCATTTTATGTTTTATTTGTAGAGACTCAAATGCACTCATTCACAGTCAGGTGCGGACCTGCACGTTTATTACACTCAAGCATTTAGAAGGCGAGGGCACACACCTTGAAGGACATACAACAGTCAAGACATCATCCTGGGACTTGAAATTCCAACCCTCAGGTACAGGGGGGTTTTGAGGAGACGCCCACCCTCCCTCAACCACCACTTCTCGGCTCACCCATAGGTCTGTCCTGAGGAATGAATTGCATCCTCTCTCTTCGGTTGCACTTTGTTCACATTACGCAGACGTGACGAGAAAACAGAGGAAATATACAGCTGAAACCATAAGTTTACATACACTATATAAAAGACACATATACATGTTTACAGTTTTGGGTGTACGCTGGAGCTAGCACTGTGAATTTAAGTGAATTGCTCCTTAGGCCTAGGTGTTGCCATACATAGTCCACCTATATGTTATGGTTACTTAAAGGTAAAGTTTTTGGGCCAAGCGCATACTCTAGAACCTCTAGGTAAGGTATACATCTGAACACCATGGGTAGAAAATTGATATCATTCTACTATAAGGTAAGAAGGCAAACAATCTCTAAAGACCTAGATAGACCTAAATAAAAGGACCCACACACTAAATCACTCTATATCTTATCACAATAGGGTCCCTACTCATGCCAGGCAGAATAACCAGCAGAGCACCACCAGTGGGATACGTGCTCCATAGGGGAAGTATACTCCTGGAGTACCCTATATGATTTTAACGAAAACATTTTTTATATTTTTAGCTAAATTGTACAATTTGTTTATATATACGTTTTTATATACTATTCATAGTAAACATATTTGTAAATCCATTGTAATCCATAGATTACATTTTCATTTATTAATGCATGTATTTTATAAGTATAAGAATAAACATCTCAAAAAAGGGTTAAACCTCTTTGAGAGAAGTCTAGTTGTTGATCCTAACATTGTCATACTATACAATACGTACCAATTATCAGTATAACAACATTTACATGTTTTTCTCATGATCTGACATGAAATCAGACTATGTAAGGTCAAAATCTTACATACATTTTAATAGTATTTGGTACCATTGCCCTTCAGCACCCCTCATT
The DNA here is from genome assembly GCA_033576535.1 of Allobates femoralis. Classification (NCBI taxonomy): domain Eukaryota; kingdom Metazoa; phylum Chordata; class Amphibia; order Anura; family Aromobatidae; genus Allobates; species Allobates femoralis. Next base: position 236,430,913 of record JARQOC010000002.1, read on the forward strand.
TATTGTTTTAGTTTTTTGCTCCCCTGCTTCCAAGAGCCATAACTTTTTTACTTTTCCATCAATATAGACATATGATGGTTTGTTTTTTTGTGTGGACGAGTTGTACTTTCAGATGCAATAATTTATTTTACCATATAGTGTACAGGAAAATGGGAAAAAATTCCAAATGCAGTGAAATTGCAAAAAAAAGTGCAATTATATGTTTTTTGGGGTTTTTTATTCGCCATGATCACTATGTGGTAAAACTGATATGACGATTATACCTTTTCTGGTATCTAAGGCCGGCTTCACACTTGCACGGTGTCTGTGCTCAGCTTGCGCTTCCCCGCCACAATACGCAGTGGCGGGGGAGCGCAAGTGTGAAGCCGGCTTAAGTGGTGAAAAAAAATTCAGAAGTTTGAAAATAAAAAGAATCACACTTTTTGCACTATATTCTGTGACTCATAGCATTCTCATTTTTCGGGATCTGGGGATGTGTGATGGCTTACGTTTTGCGGCTTGAGCTGATGTTTCTAATGATACCAATTTTGGGTAGATGCGCTGTTTTGATCACCCGTTATCGCATTTTATAGCAATGTTGCAGTGACCAAAAAATGTTGGCGTTTGAAGCTTTTTTTCCATTACGCAGTTTACGGCTCTCATTAATTGATTTTATATATTGATAGATTGGGCATTTCTGAACGCGGCAATACCAAATAGGTGTATTATTTTTTTTAAATACTTTTATTTTGAATGGGGAAAAGAGGGGTGATTTGAACTTTTAGGGTTTTTTTTTCTCATATTTTCAAAAACTTTATTAATTAATTCTTGTTTATACAAACCCCCATAGGGCGCCAAAGTACTGCACAGGCTGATCGCTTGTGACAGATCCTGATGAGCTGCAGCACATGGGGATCTGTCACAATTGCGTACTGTGAGTGGTTGGCAGTGCTTGTGCGTGTTGGACGCAGCTCCTCCAGACCTGAGTGAAGCTGCGGGTGGCCGCAGAGAGAGCGCAGCCGTCCTGTACTTACCATGTGCGGCGGGTGCGGGCCGGCTTCTCCCTGCAGTCGCCCGATAGCAGCTGCTTTCGACTCCGCAGCATGAAATGAACATTCGGAGGAGGAGCAGAATGCCGGCAACCCGCACCGCAGCTGTCAGATCTCTGCGGTCGGGTTAAGAATAGTGAAAATGGGATTTCTTGAAATCCCATCCACTATGCTTATACTGTACTACGCAGCGTTTTGGGTGCAGCGGCAAGATGCTGCGTATACTGATCGTGAGTATGCAGCCTCAAACTTCACTGATGTACATAAACTGTTACACGAGGGTTATTGAAATAACAGACAACATACTTTCAACTTTAAAGTCATTTACTGAAAGAAGAAAAACATGGCATTACAAAGTTCAGAAATATAGGAAAGCACTTGGAAAATTTTTAGAATGAACAATAATTTCTCAGATTGAGTACCGGTATTTAATGAGTTTTTGATGTTGCAGTTTCTCCACATTTCGATACCAATTAGCTAAATTATATTTATTTTTTTGCATTGTGCATTAGATTGTGTTACTTGCGTTTTTCTAAATTTTTTTCTGTTGCAATTTTTGTCTCTTTTTGTACTGTTTTAAACAAAACTGCTCTGTTTTTTAATACTTTGTGGTATTAGGGTTTCATTTTCTTTTTGCTTTGCAGCCTAACAGCTGCAGGTGATTTAGCCTTATTCCTCAAATGTCATTTTTTAAAGGTTGAAAAGTTTGGCGCAATCTCACTCCAGAATCCCTTGGTGTTCTTTTAAATATGTCAGTATTCTTTCTGCAATTTTTGTGACTTTTGGTGCCAAAAAATATCAAAATAATTTCAAGACCAGGAACAAAGTCTATTTTTGACCAATTTCACAAATTGCATATGCCATTTTGTTTAAATTGATGCCAAAAATGCACCAAAAATTAGTATACAAAAAAGGAAAGAGAACAAAAAAACACACTTCATGAATGAGGGAAAAGTTTGACATAAATTCAACGTACTCGTAAAGAAAGTGTCATGTTATGGATTAAAAAATGCAACGCAAGTCAGTGAATGCAGTGTAAAAATAAAGCAAAGTGAGCACAAGATTTCAAGAAATCCATTCATTTCTTCCACTTTGCTGGAACCGTAAGGCACTACAGAGAAAATACACACCATAAAAAACTCACCAAAAACTCACTGTGAGAACTTAACTAAAACGTACACAGTATGTTCACATTGGAACTCCATTTTCCAGTTACCCAATATAAATTTTATCCACATAAAAAGTTATACACTCTTACATTGAGTTACTTATTTCACACTGGTCCAGGTACTGCCTGTATTATTCTCAAGAACTGTATATGTATATACGTTTGTGTGAGTGTTTGTGCTTGCGTATGTGCATGCGCTTGTGTGTGTTGTGTGGGAGGTGAAAGCCAGTAATAAAATTATCAAAAATTAATTGCAAAAGCTATTTACACCTTTGCAACCATTCATTTTTAAATTGTCCCACTAAGAATTTATACCCATAATGTGGTCAGATTATGGAGTTTTTCTACAATATTTGCACATTGTTTTGTCTCAGTTTTCAAAAATGACCTTCAGGCAAAAACCCATCATTGAGACAATATGTGAATGTAACCGAAGAGTTCCATTCACTACATGTTAACAGGAGCAGTCTGAAATTTTAAAAATCTCATTCACAAACAGCAAAGAATATCCACAGCGTAAATTGACAACTGATGTGGATTCAAAATTTATAATTCAGTGTTACAGTGGATTTTACCCATTGGAATACAAAAGCCGGCTTCACACTGCATGTGTGATCCGATCCGTAGCTGTCCGCTTGAGGCAGACAGCTGCGGACCGGATCAACACACAGGACTGGGGGGCTATTATGCCCTCCGATCCTGTGTGCAGTGCACGCAGCTGCAGCCGCTGACAGGTCAGGACCGCGGCGCCCGCGGTCCTCACCTATCAGCAGTGGGTATCTGCTTGCGGCTGCACACAGGATCGGAGGGCATAATAGCCCCCGGTCCTGTGTGCTGATCCGGTCCGCAGCTGTGTGCCTCAAGTGGACAGCCACGGTTCGGATCACACACGCAGTGTGAAGCCGGCCAAAGAGTGAAATGTCCAACTTGGCTGTGCCACTTACACAAAGAAATGCAGATCTCCAGTTACCATGGCAAATTTTGCTGCATTATTTCTGTTTCAGATTACCCATGTGCTCATACAGACATGGCCAAAAGTGTTGGCACCCCTGAAATTCTTCGAGAAAATGAAATTTTTCTCCCAGATAATTTTTGCAATAACATATTTTGTCATACAAGTTTATGTCCTTTGCGTGTTTTGGAAGAACAAAAAAAAAAGGTGAACGTGACATAATTTAGCACGAAATTCCAAAAATGGGACACACAAATTTTTTGCAGCTTTCCAAAATTGCAGCTGAACAACTTTGTTTCAGGCGTGTGGTATTCATTCAAAGGTGGAAAAGCAGTCCCAATCAGGTTCCAAAGCAATTCAAGCTGTCTTGCAGGCTCACGGTGCATCAATGTTAAGGCCCAGTTACACACACAGATAATTGTGCAGATATTGTTCCAGATCTCTGGTTGCAGTGAAATCATGGACACATTGTTCCGTTTTGTGGCCGTGTATAAATGGAACAATTTGTCCATGATTTCACTGCAACCAGAGACCTGCGAACAATCTCTGCACAATTATCTGTGTGTGTAAGGGTGCCTTCACACCACGGTTTTTTTGGATCCGGGGCTGTCTGGTGTGAACCGGACACCCCCGGATCCGATTCCGGCCCCATAGTAACCCTATGGGGCCAGAATATGCCGGATGAATATCTTTTGGCATCCAGTTTTTGGATGTCCGGGAAACTCTGGGAGGAATCTGATTTTTCTTCCGGACACAAAATCGGAGCATGCTGGATTTTTGTGTCCGGGGAGAAAAATCTCCCCAAATCGGATCCTTTCCAGATTCTCCCGGATGCGGGGCAATCTGGCACTCCCTAAAATGGGAGCCTATGGGGCCAGATTGCCCGGGCCAGGGGCATCCGGGAACCGGACACCTGCGGCTGCACGTCGCTGTGAGCTTGCAGGGAGCTAGTCGCGGACCTGATTCATCAGCAGTGGCATCTGTGTCCAGCTGCACACCGGACCGGGGGGCATATTGCCACCGGTTCTGTGTGCTGATCCAGTCCAGGGCTGTCAGGTTCATCCCTGACAGCCCCGGATCGGATCTTGCCGTGGTGTGAAGGTAGCCTAACTGGTCCTTTAGCGTGAACTAGCCATCAATATTTGAATGAAATAAAATACTATATCAGGAGACTCAGGGGGACCCCATTGATAATACAGACATAAAAAAGCTAAACTGCAGTTTGCCAAAATGCACGTAAGCCAAAATCCTTCCAGGAAAGCATCTTGTGGACAAATGAAAGCAAGGTAGAGCTTTTTGGTAAAGCACATCATTCTACTTTTACTGAAAATCGAAACGAGTCCTACAATGAAAAGAACACAGTACCTATTGTCAAATATGGTGGAGGTTCAAAGATGTTTTGGGGCTGTTTTGCTGCCTTTAGCAATGAGTGCATTGAGTGTATTGCAAGGCATCATGAAATCTGATGCTTACCAAAGGATTTTTGGCTGCAATGTAGTGCCCAGTGTCAGAAAGCTGGATTTGCATCTAAGGTTATGGCTCTTCCAGCAGGACATTGACATACTTCAAGTGGCACCCAGAAATGGATTGAAACAAAAGCGCTGGAGAGTTTGAGTAATGAGTCTAGTTCTAAATTCCATTGAACACCTGTGAAGACATCCTAAAACAGCTTTGGGGAGGAGGCACCCTTGATATATGATAAACCTGGAGCAGTTGGCAAAATAAGAGTGTTCGAAAATTCCAGTTGAGAGGTGGTTATAGGAAGCAAATGATTGCAACTATTTATTCCAAAGGGTGTGCAACCAAATATTTAGTTAAAGCCTGCCAACAATTTTGAATGGTCCATTTTTGGAGTTTTGTGTGAAATTATGTCCAATTTACCCTTTTTTCTATTTTTTGTATTGTTCCAATATACACAAAGGAAATAAAACTGTGTACGTCAAAACTTGTGTAATTCTAATAATTTTCTTGGAGACATACTTTATTTTGTTGTACAATTTCCATGGTGCCAAAACTTTTGGCTATGACTGTACCATTAATAAAAAATGAAGCAAAATAAAGGTCTTAATTAAAGAACCACTCCAGCGTTTTTTTTTTTTTAAATTTCGCTTCTGTTTTAATTTAAGTCCCTGCCCCTAGTATTACACTTCCGGCATCTTCATTTGTCTTTGGTGAAACTCCTGTCGATCTCCATCACTCGTGATCTGCCAGAAGCTCTAGGGTTTCTTGGAGCGACCTAGAGGTCACAACTAAATATAAGTCTATGAGAGCCTTCCTCTGGCTCTCATAGACTTTTAATTAGAGTGTGTGACATAATTTCTGAGTTTTGGTCAATCAGAAGTTATGAGAACACGATGTCACTGGGGGAATGGAGTGACGCTGAAAAAAGTAAAGACGACGGAGAGAGAGTATAAGTCCGGGGGCAGGGAACTTGAGATTTACAGCACCACTCAAGCACGGAGAAAAAAAAATGCTGGCATGGTGCTTTAAAAATGGCCTTTGGTTTTGTTTTCATCAGTGCCTTTGTGTATTCTTGGTAACAAATCGCAAAAAGATCTTGTGTTGAGCAATCCCAAAGTCTTGCTTTCTCATACTTTCTTCTATTTATTATCTACTTTTTGCTTTATCATGTTTTCTAGGATGCCCAATTACCTACTTTCCGGTAACATTAGCATATTTGGTAGGTTTGCCAATTTACGGTATTTGTTTTCTGTCACCATGAAGATTAAATTTAAGCAAAAACCCTCTAGGGGTATGTGTTACCAGAATCATAAATAATTAAACATTAAAACCCTCTTTTAATAGTATTCGCTAAAAGAGGACAAACCTCACTTTTTTGCCAAAGACATAGAGAAGACAAATAACCAAACACCAACACAAAATGATATGTCTTTATTATGGTATCACCGGTAACGCAAGCTAAACATCACTGCGTGTATGAGCAAGAGACAACCTGAATTATTACCATCTGTGTTCATGGTTCCCATAACAAACCGCACTATTAACAGATGGATAACAATTTGTATGTATAAAAACTGGAATGATCTCACCCAAGGCAGGGAGTTTGACAGGCCCAATGTCATTTCAGAGAAACAAGGTATCTGTCCAGGTGCCGGAACCCTATACAGATCCCTACTACAAATCAAGAAAGAGAATGGCCCTCAACAGCTCACTCCCGCCCTTACAAAGACAGTCCACAGCGGCTCATCAACCATGCACCCTAGCACTGTCTCTTCTATCCTTTTTCATCCTGACGCATTTTGTCGCAGGACTCATCATGGGATCAGTATAGACAGGCACAAGCAGAGCTGCATTCACATATTAGCATTAGCTTTTATTAGCTTCTATTAGCTTCTCATAGAAATCAAGTCAAATTCTCTGCTTAGGTCTCAATAGCTAAAACACTACTATAGCTTTTTTACTAGTTGTGGACATAACCACAATATGCTTACATAACTAGTTGCATAATACGAGATTAGAGGACAATCACATCCATAAGAGGACCAGTGTTCACATAGGTCTCAGAACAGGTGTGATGTTTATAGGGTTTTCTACATCTTTATTTGCTGTGAATAATAACAGTACGACATGCCCTTTTTGACAATAATTGAGTGATTTAATGCCGGCAGCTAAAGCTCTTTCTTAAATGGTCCAAGAGAAGACTGACAGGGTATTACCTTAACCGAGCATCCATACATTGCATATTATGTTAACAACCTTGATTATATACTTTTGGGTAGACTCTCCAAAAATTACAATAACAAAGAATTATACAAAGTTTACATTTAATCATCTCCAGTTACTTTTAGACAAATTAACAAAAAATCTGCTTTACTTTATGTCTACAGGAAATTAGTTCATGAATGTGTGGGATTAAGAACATTTTACTCTTGTCCATTGGCTGTGTATGGTACTGCAGCTCAGCCCCACTTATATTTATTATTTTTATAGTTGATATCGTTTTAGAAGAAGAAATTAGTTCATGAATGTGTGGGATTAAGAACATTTTACTCTTCTTCATTGGCTGTGTATGGTACTGCAGCTCAGCCCCACTTATATTTATTATTTTTATAGTTGATATCATTTTAGAAGATGTCTCTCGCTAATTTGCTCTTTTATCAGCTTATGATTAAAAATTGTTAAAGAGGACTGTCACTTGTTGAGTTAAATACTTTATAGAATTTGCTGACCACCACTGATTTTGCTGATCTTTTCTATTTTGTGCTGCATCATTCTGTTGCAGTGATAATCACTTTGTTGCATTTGGAGCACAGTATGGGAAATCTCTGCTTTGCAGCCCAACTGGGTATTTTTTAGAGGCTTCTCTTGGGTCTGCATTTTCACCTCTCCCTCTCAGTTACAGCCAATCATAGCTTGGCAATTGATCTAGCAGCCAATGATCTCAGACATGACTGAACTGTTATTGACAGCAACTGAAAGCATGCCTCGAATGCAGATTCTGAAGAAACACCCATTTTGGACTGAAGCAGAGATTTCACATAAGAAGAAACAAAAATCTAAATGTCTCTACAATTAAGTATTATAGAGTAAAACAGAAAAGATTTGCAGAACGAGGGGAGCTCAGGGATATTTAAAAAGATATACAACTCAATTTTTTTTGAGTAGGAGACAGGTCTTCTTTAAGGAAATATTAAGGCAGGGATCATATAGTATGGTTAAAAATAAGAATGTTATTAAAATAATTATGAAAATTAATTAAAAATATCAGTTGTCTGGTCTTAGGTCTTGGCTTTGTAACAATGAAGGTTGCTCACTAAATACCAGTCGGAAAAGAGAGTTGCTGTGTGTGTCTAAAATGGTGTCCATGCTGAAGATCTGGCAGCATTGACTAATACATCAATTGTTTTCTGTGGAAGCATAAACGTCTTGGCGTGCATTTACTAAAAAAAGGATACATTGCGTCAATGTAAAGTTTTAACATTTTGCAAAAGCATATATTCATTATGTACATAAATATAGACAAAGAACTTTTTATACATTAGCCAAACATTATCAGCTCACTTTCAAATGAAAGCTTTAAAGGCTACGTCTCCTGCAATGTTAGTGTCAGTGGACAACATATTTTAGACGTGTATGAGTACAAAGAGAATACAAAAATGGCTTTTATAGCTGTTGTAGGCTTTATTGATGCAACTGAATTTCTAAATATTTGTATCATTGAATGCCACTATTATTTGTGTGTGATAGAAAATCAAGAAGATTGTGGAAGGACATAAAAAAAATCCCCGAAATGTCTTTTTTTTTTGTGGTGCTAGATCATGTTTGTTTTTGTTAGCAACCCTTGACTAACTGAACAACAAATAGTATAGTCTGTATCTCCCTTGATGACCAAACGATGATGTATATATTTGTGTACCCATCTTATAATTCAGTATCGGACACATTTTGCTTCTTAGTTGAATGCCCATTAGTTGCAGCAGGGGAGACAGTTTGACCTGTTCCATTCTCCTGGGTCCCACTGTTTGGTTTCTCCTGAGGATGGGAAGATACAGATACCAGAGTGTTTCCTTGGCTATCCGTTTCGGTACAGTACGGGTCTTCACCCTACACAGACATACAAACAGCAAGCAGGGTTAGTGTGGAAGACATCACAGCCAAATCAGAATTCAAGCTGTTTCATGCATTAAAAGGAGACAAATTGATGGCTGTTAGAAAAACAGCAATGTGTAATGAACCACATATGGCTTGATATGCACTAAGCTTTACATCGAGCATTAATAAGATGAACACAATGGAAAAGAGCACAATAAATGTTGTAGTCTAAAATGACACAGTATTATATGTATATTAATGGCACCTTTAATTCCTATACACCACTTACATTATAATGCCCAAAGCTTGCTTACTGTCTTGTTTATAAGGATAAAATACTTAAATGGAACAGCAAAAGACATACAGAGACGTCAGAAATGAGTCACGTCAAAATCTAATTATGTCAGCACAGGGACTAAGATATAACTTTTATTGTATCATATATAAAAAAAGGAGAGGCTAATAGATATCCTCCCAATAATAAAAGCATACATAAATACCATCCAGCTATTGGTATCCAATACACCTAAGCCCCAAATATGCCACAGGGAATGTAGATACTCACAATAAGTGGTGGTAATATTACACTAAGACGGGCAACTAGACACACACAACAACATAGAAAAAAGTGTGTTTGGTCACCTTATCACAGATGGACAGCAATTCCACAAAAATCATAAATTCACAATGACACTGGTCATTCATCCAATTGCTTGCACAGGGATGAGGTCCTATGTAAATAGGTATGCAAAGACTCATGTCCTAACCACTGACAAGTTATATCTATTACACTGGATCTCATCCATGAGCAAGCAGAATGTCCCCTGATAAAACTTTGCAGAAGAAACGCATCGGTGAATCTAGGAAGAGTCTAGGGGTACCTGTTAGAGTTAAGCTGGAAACTGCCCTTGTAAAGATGGAAGTTATTGGGAAGAACCTTGGAATTTACCCACACCTCAGTCTATAGGGTGAGTGATCCTGATGTCACTAAAGGGCCCTCTATACCCAGGCTCCCACTGCTTTGGTGAAACCAGTTCTTTTTTTGAATCATAATACCATTGATTTCTGACGATATCAATTGGATGAATTACTATTGTCATTGAGAATTCATGATTTGTCTATTTGTGTTCATTTTGACTTATTTACGTGTACATTTGGTGAAATTGCTGTCTATCTGTGATAAGGTGACCAAACACATTTATTTTTTCCTACTGTGTTTTCATATTGTTTTTTTTCTATCGTATGTGTGTATCTAGTGGCATGTTTTAAGGCACCGTTACACAGTAAGATATCGTGAACGATATTGCTCAAGATGTCACGGGTTTGGAGTCGCTCAAACAACATTGCTAGGACGTCGTTGTATGTAACACCGAGATATGAATACGATAAATCATTGGATCGTTGATCGCAGATTTGAGAGCATGTTCTCAAATCAGACGATCCACGATCAGCCAACCTGCTGCATCGTTGTTTGTGACACCGCGATAATGATGTCATTCACGACTTCGACTATTCACATCAGTGAGCAAGTATCGTTTACTGGGTTGTGCGAATGATAGCTGCTCGCTGGATCGTTGGTGCGTCGTCAATGAAATCTACACATGTGACATCTCACCAATTATGTCAAAACGATGTCCTAACGACCGAGATCATTAGTGAGATCGTTTCATCATTGCAGCGTGTAACGGTACCTTTAGTGTGGTATTATCACCACTGATCTTGAGTATCTCCATTCTCTGTTGCATATTTGGGGATTAGGTTTATTGGATACAAATAGCTGGATGGGCTATATGTATGCTTTTATTCTTTCAAGCATATCTATTAGCCCCCCTCTTTTTATATATAATACAATAACAGTTATATTTTAGTCACTGTAAGGATAAAATACTATACAGTTCTACACTTAGCTGTAGTTACTGTGGCTTAAAGAGGATCTATTATGAGATTTCACAATGCAAATGTCACACATCTCTAAATCGATCACTTAGATCTGTTGAGGCTGGTGCACTGACTTTGAAAATTCATTGTGAAATAGTTTTGTAATACTTTCTAAAGTTTAAAATTGCCTTCACCCATTTAGTCAGAGTAAGAGGTCGTCAGAGTCCCTCATCCCTGCTTCTGAGGTCTCACACATCAAGCTGCAGCAGTCAGGCTGGGTGGGAGTCTAAGGAAGTGGACTGGCAGTTGTGTTCATCGCTTAAGACACCAATTGCACTGTTGTATTGTAATGTGAATAGGGTCTTTGTATATAATGTAATATATGTAATGTAATATAGTGTTTATATGTATAATATATAGTATTTTGATTTATGTAAGGTTATCACATATATTGGATGTCAGAGATTTCTGCCCAGCAAGAGATTGTAGGCAAAATAAAAGGTAGGTATTGGGACTGGCCCACAATGGGAAGAGCTAGTCTCTAATGAAAGTGAAAGTTTCCTGTACAGCTTCAGATAGGGCCCGCTGGTGACTGGTATGGAAGTAAAATCTGACAGGTCATCAAGGCCGAATGTAGTGGGTATCTCATGGCAACTGGAAAGTAGAGACCGGAGTGAGATAGCCTGATTCGAAAGTGTTGACCGAGACACAGGTTGAATGACATCACCAGAACCAGACAATTATCATCTAGTAAAGTGACCACAAGTCAGAGAGTGTCCAGAAGACAAGACAGTAGTGACTAGGCTCCAGCCTAAGATATATTGGGTCAGGAACTGACACATTCACTAATTTCCAGACCCTTTAGCCATCAAGGTATCAGGTTATCCTCACTGGCATATGAATGTAGTCTGTTTTCACAGACTGGACCTCCTTAAGTGTCTGCAAACAAAAGCTATTTCACTGACACAATGGCAACTCTCCTACCCTTATGGTGAGAGTAGGCTTTCTTATGGAAGCATCTGGGAGCACAAGGATGTATTCTCACCTTAGTATTAATACCCTTTCCTCTCTGAGGAAAAGAGATGAGGAGCCACTTATATGAGATAGTGACTATCACAGACTGTAGTGGGTTGTGCTGGAACTCACAAGACCAGATTGTAAACAAACTAGTGGAAACTAGGATTGTATCTGATAATGTGCTATGGAACTGGAACTGTAGGTTATGTGTCAGCTACACGTGAAGTTGTGACTGAAGAACTGTGGAAGCTGTTAAGTAAAGAACTGTTGTTTAAAGTGAACTGTTGGTTTATATCTCAGTTTTAACTGGTATCTGTTCCTGGCTGGCCAAGGCAATGGCAATACGTGGTCTGCAGAAAGATACAGCTAACACTACTTAAATCAATGCACCCAGCAAGACCACAATTTTCATGTAGTGTGCGATGGCATCCGGAGTCAATCACTTGCCCATGACTACCACCCTGCACTACTCTAAATTTGGCATAGTTGGCAGGATAAAACCTTGCTGACTGAAGATCCGACTACTATGAGGAAGGCACATTCTATAGGGGACAATGTGACCAGTCAGTGGTCAAAGATAGCACCATCCTGGGCATTGGATAATCAAAATCATGCGAAGACCTGTCCATATATACACCTACAAGAGGAGAAGCCACACCTTGAGATGCCAGTCTATGTTGAAGAGCTTCCACCACCGTCAAATGAAATAGATAGAAAGTATACCTGTTAGTGAGAAACAACTTGTAATAAGTAGAGACCTGTAAGAAATTGGGATGGCCAGCTCGAGAAATCCATGCCCTGCACGAAGCAGAGCCATATATCTGGCCGCCTAGTATGCAGAACAGCACCATTTTGTGAAAGACAGCCTGAGTGTAAGGAGATGGAGAGAGAACAATGCTGCAGAATGACTGCGTGGTAGCTGGTGATGATCCAACAGGGCTCAAGGATTGGGCACGCACAGGCACGAAGTCTGATGGTCCTTATGGAGGAGGTGCTGGAGGAATTGGTGAAGTCCCAGTTGTGTAGTCCCAGGGGCGGAGAGGTGGCCAAGCACATAAGCGTGGGGATAGTGTAGTACTTTGACTGCGTCAAAAGCTTTGGCTTTGTTAAACAGTATTAGAGCAGAGACTGTGTGTATGTGGCGCCCCTGTGACCAGGGTGACCACAGGTAAGAATTGCTGCCAGGGAGGTGGAGACAGTTTTGCACACAAACACCTTCATAAACACACCCACAGACACAAGACCCAACCCGGAGATCGGGACTCTAGGCGGGCAAGGGGTGGTAGGGCCAGTCATAGTGGGTGGGACGTAGGGAAGGTGACGGACTGGGTACATAAGGGGAAAACCTGGAAGTAACAGTAGTAGGCCAATGGGCACTTAACAGAAAAAAACAAGTAGGCCAGTGAGTGCTGAACAGAAAAGACCAAGTAGGCCAGTGGATGCTGAACAGAAAAGACAGAGTAAGCCAAAATAAGCAGGAAGTGACTTTCCTGAAGGTTTCGGGCTCCCTGGAGGCGCAGAATCCTGCGAGGCCTAAGCCCCTGGAGAGAAAGCCCGCTCGACAGCCCGTAAGCAAAGGGAAGGGGAAAGACCGGACCAGTGCAGCTGGGTCCATGGAAAGTGGCAGCGGTGCCAGAGGACTACGGACAGGAGGGATCCCCTGAAGTACGCCGTAGTCACACGGGTAGGAAAGAGCCTGGTGATTGCCTGCAACATAGGGACACTGGAAGATTAGGCGGGGACTAGAGAGTCGGCTCTGAGGTGACCATAGCTACATGCCGGATCACAGACACACCGACAGGGAGCTCAGATTCCAAGTCTGATCTCCTAACACACGTGCAGGAGGTACAGTGACATATAGGACCCAGGCTTGCTACCCACACATAGGGAGAAGCCAAACAAGGATCTGAGTCGCCTACCACACAGCACACGGGAGAAGAGAAGTGTAGAAAAGCTTGAATGGTATCAGAGAGAAAAGGGTCTAAGTCAGGAACCTGGCTGCAGTAGGGCTGGCTGAAAGCACAGAGTTAACTTGGTGAATGAACTGCACTGTGAACTGTACTGAGAGGAGCTTCAGTAAAACCCAGTGAACCCTGCCAGAGTCTCCCGTGTGTGATTCCCTGCATGATAAACTGTTTTCACACCCTGTCAGGAGCAGCCCGACCCACGGCAGGCTCATCCATCCGGCTGCAGCACTATCCATCCTCCTGGCACGAGCAAACAGCAGCGGTGATCCCCCATTGACCACAACCCGTGGGTAGCATCACGACTATCCCTGTAAATAACCCCTTTACTTGTGGTCTTGGGACACGGTCCGGACCAAGACCGCCGTGATACCCCCCCGTGACACCCCGGTCCGGTATCGAGTACCCCGTCCCAGTGGGCTCCACATGTACATCAATGCTCCCTCCAGCAAGGACCTGGTCTGCAAGCAAGATCGGATCAGTTTGTTAAAATAGATGGACTGCAGGGCTTGTAAGCAGTAGCATGATTCGAATGTCAGCAGTCACTGAAAACCTGCCTTTGCAGCCCCAACGCCAGTGGCAAATGGCTCCACCAGGGTGCTATGACATCCCCAAGTCCTCAAGGAATTCCTGGGAACTATTGTTGAAGTTGAGGGGGACAGATATGGGGCCCTGCTCACACAGGTAGCCACAGACTTCTCTAATGCACAGCTGGGTTTCCACAGCAGGTACCTACTACATGCAACACCTTTCACTCCGGTACAGTAGGGGGAGCTCCACTTGCTGCACTTAGGCAAGATCCCCTATAAATACTGCTGCTGGGGGAGGAGTTAGTCAGAGCGTGCAGACGCTAGGAGAGCTGCGAAGACGTCCTGGTGGTCGGTGCCGCGGTTAGGCCTGAACCCAGTGGCCCGCGAGCCTAAGTGGGGACAGAAGGCAAGGAGCAGATAGCCAAGAGGGAGTGAGGAACTTGAAGAAGTTTGCCCAAGGAAGTACCGGATATCGGGGAGATCCGCACCTGTGGGATATTCTAGGACTGCAGAAAACCCTGTTACACCGTGGAGGCTTCAGCCACCTGGTTTCCCCTGTGGGTCAAGAGAAGGAGCCAGACACAGCAGTGCAGCACCGCAGTGATCAGAGAGGGTAACGCAGAGACCGCACAGGAGGGAGACAGACACCAGAGTCAGGAAGAGAGAGGAGGCAAGTCTGGCTGCATGCAGGCTGTGCTTCAAACACTACAAAGGAACAGAGAAGGCGTTATACCCATTTGCTGTGGGGACCCACTGTGCAACCTGTTCACCTGTCAGTGCCCTGGACAACTTTACCTGCGTACCATCAGTAAAAGGTAAAAGAGACTCTGCAGTGTGCATGTGTCATTCCTCTCCGTTCCCGGACCCTCTCATAGACTGTTCCAACACTCCCCATTCCAGCCACAGCTCTCATCTAAGCTGCGCCTTCTCACTACGCTGCCCCAGAGGTCCAGTCCTACCTGTGGAGGACTTTACCAACTCAGCCTCGATACCATCTACCTCCGGCGGATTGTGGCGGCGCTGGTGAATCATCACCAGAAACTACAGGTGGCATCATGACAAACCTGTATATAATCCCCTTTACATACAACCCCCTTTTTGAAAGATAGGCCCAGGACATGGGGTCAGGCACACCACCACTTCCCATGACAGCAGGAGCGTTAACCCTTGCAGCCTGACACCCGAGTACCCCAAAGCCTGGGCTCGACACAGACAACACAATATTCGGCCAGGTCAGGAACCTTGGGCTTTGCCCCAATTCCTCATAATAAACTTTGACACAATGCCCTTTGGACTTTGTACCCATTATGAACTTTGTCCCATTCAACCCTGGACTTTGCCCCTTATGGACTGTGTCCTTGCCTGAGGACTACTATTGGAGGGCAGATGGAGACACAATGTTCTGACTGGTTTGAAGACTGTTGGACTGTTGGGGCTGCAGTGGTGTTTGCCCCAGGGTCACTTGTTTAAAAGAACTTGAAGTCTGGTTCCAGGGTCCTAACCCAGTAGGAGAAGTCATCACTTGCTCTCCAGAGAGAGACTGTTAATGATTAAGTTTTAGTGTCTTCTAGGTCAATGAATAGTCAAGGACAATCATTGTTATAAAGAGAAGGAATGTCAGAAGGTGGACTGGCAGTCACATTCTTCCCTGAAAACAATAATTTCACCGTTGTATTGTCATGGGAACTGTATCATGCCTCTTTGCATATAATATATTGTGTGAAGTGTAATGTAATGTAATATAGTTTGCTTACAGTGGGTACAGAAAGTATTCAGACTCCTATAAATTTTCACTCTGTGTTTCATTGCAGCCATTTGGTAATTTCAAAAAAAGTTAATTTCTTCTCATTAATGTACACTCTACACCCCATCTTCACTGGAAAAAAAAAACAAAAAATGTAGATATTTGGACAAATGTATTAAAAAAGAACAACTGAAATATCACAATGGTCATAAGTATTCAAACTCTTTGCTCAGACATTCATATTTAAGTCACATGCTGTCAATTTCCTAGTGATCCTTGTGTTTAATTTATGGCAGAGTGGCCTGACGAAAGCCTCTCCTCAGTGGAAGACATATAAAAGCCCAATAAAGTTTGCAAAAAAACACATGAAGGACTCCCAGACTATGAGAAATAAGATTCTCTGGTCTGATGAGATGAAGATAGAACTTTTTGGTGATAATTTTAAGCAGCATGTGTGGAGAATACCAGGCACTGCTCATCACCTGCCCAATACAATCCCAACAGTGAAACATAGTGGTGGCAGCATCATGCTATGGGGGTGTTTTTCAGCTGCCAGGACAGGATGACTGGTTGCAATTGAAGGAAACATGAATTCAGCCAAGACAGGATATCATGAATGAAAACCTCTTCCAGAGTGCTCTGGACCTCAGACTTGACCTAAGGTTCACCTTCCAACAAGACAATGACAATAAGCATACAGCCAAAATAACAAAGCAGTGGCTTCAGAATATCTGTGTGACCACTCTTCTGTAGCCAGTGGCTTTACTCAATTGAGCATCTCTGGAGAGGCCTAAAAATGGCTGTCCACCAATGTTCACCATCCAACCTGACAGAACTGGAGAGGATCTGCAAGAAAAAATGGCAGAAGATCCTCAAATCTAGGTGTGAAAAACTTGTTGTATTGAGTTGGTCGACAGGGTAGGGGGTAATCAGATACCGGACAGGGGGTTACTTCCGTGGGGGATCACGGCTGGTCGGTTCCCGGTTCCCTGGACCCTCAATGGGGGGTGGGGGTGATGATGATGGGGGAATGGTAACATGACGCCACCTGTGGTACCTGGTAATAGGGTTACCGGCGCTGCAGCCGGCCGCTGAGGTGATGTGATTGCAGCTTTGGTAGTACAGCTTCCCACACGTGGAGCTTTACCTCAGTGAAGCGGGGTGGATGAGGGAGTAGTAGTCCTCACCTCGATGATACTGTAGAAGCCCTCTGGGCAGCGGATAGAAGGAGACCAGACACCAGATCAGCTCAAACAGTTCTTTAATGGCACCAGGTGGGAAAGGTACACGGTACAGTCTGGTTTAACGGAGTTTGTAGCCGCAGATCTTGGAGGACTTTCCAGAGTCTGACAGTGGTGCCTGTAATATGGCGTTCCTGGTCCTGTTCCTCTCTCTCTGTGCTTTTCTTTCTTGAGTCAAGTCTCTAGTCCTTGGGGTCTGTTACCTAAAGTCTCTTACTTGTCGGTGTCGTGGACCCGGCTGCGGGACCGATGTTGGACTTCTTTAGGAGTGTTGTGGCCCCCTTGTGTCGGGCCCTTCCCTTGTGTCGGACCCTCAGCTTGCCGGTCTGCAGCTAGGGATAGACCTTTGACTAACTGCCTCGGCTCTGGTATGCTACTGTCACTCCCTGTCTCCCACCCTCTAGGCTCCACCCCCTGGGACCTACTAAATATATGGTCCACTGTCCTAAGGTGGCCTACTGTATGGGTGCAGGGTGCAGACTCTGTAGGGTCCCTGTGGCGCCTTGCCATAGGGGCACCACAGTATCATTCCCAAGAAGACTCATGGCTTTACTAGCTCTAAAGTGGTGCTTCTCTATACTGAGCAAAGGATCTCAATACTTATGACCATGTAATATTTCAGTTTTTCTTTTTTAATAAATTTGCACAAGTATCTACATTTCTGTTTTTATTCAGTCAAGATGGGGTACAGCGTGTACATTAATGAGGAAAAAAATGAACTTTTTTGAATTTACCAAATGGCAGCAATGTAACAAAGAGTGAAATTTTTAAAGAAGTCTGAATATTTTCAGTAGCCACTGTAAATGTAAAATGTATAGTATTTTGATAAGTATAATGTAAGGTGTAGCACTGTCAGATATATAGGATGTTTAGTAAGAGAGCTCTGCCTAGCAACATACTGTACTGTAGGGCACGTAACAGTTAAGTGTTGGGAGCTCACCTCTATTATAAGTGACAGTTCACTGCACAACTGCAGATAGGACCCCACTAGTAACTAGTACAGACATACAAGTCTGATAGGTCATCAAGGTGACTTGTGGCAACTGAAATGTAAACACCGGAGTGAGATATGGTGATCCCAGAGTGTTGACCAAGGCACAGATTGAGAGACACCATTGAAGTCAGAGAACGATCGTCCAGCAAGGTGGAAACCAAAGGACCAGAGAGATCAGGAACAACAAAGCGGGAACTAGAGCTGTGTCTGATTATATGCTGTGGAACTGGAACTGTACTTAAGTTATGTGCCTGCTATCTCACATGTGAAGTTGTGACTGAAGAACTATGGAAACTGTTAAAGAAAGAATTGTTGTTTAAAGTGAACTGTTGGTTTCCGTCTAAGTTTGAACTGCTATCTGGTCCTGGGTGTGTAAGGCTGGCGTCACATTTGGCTAGGCAATCGCGTTCACCGCTTCCAGATCCGGATGTGGTAAACGCAATTGCCTTCACACACATTTTTAAGCAAAAATGCGTGGTGGGAAACCGCATTAATCCGGTAAACCGGATTGCTCGGTGTGGATATGTGTAATTCCACCCCCCTCCTAGAGACATGCTGCCCACCCTGTGGGCATGACAGGGGTTAATAACCCATTTACAGTAAGCCGGCTATTGACTGCTTTGTACAATTTTATCAATGAAACCGCGGCTCCCCTGACAGTTGCGCAGATACTGTACGTAATGTACGTATAGTATCTGCCACTGTCCATGGTCCTGTAGGCATTTACATTAGATCTATGGGCAGCGCACCGCCATAGATCTAATGTAAATGCCTACAGGTCCTCGAACAGCGGCAGATACTATATGTACATTATGTACAGTATCTGCTGTCAGGGGAACCGCGGCCTCATTGATAAAATTGTACAAAGCTGACAATAGCAGGCTTACTGTAAATGGGTTATTAACCCCTGACATGCCCACAGGAGTGGGCAGCATGTCTCTGGGGGGGGGTGGGCACCCCCTAGAGACATGTTGCCCACAACTAATATTAATATTTAATGTTTTATTAAACAGTTAACACTTTGTTCATCCCTGCGGCAGCAGGGATGAACAAAGTAGACGGTAACCGCATTGCTCAGGATTACACATCCTGAGCAATGCAGTTACCGCATTGCGGGTCACAGAATTGCTCCAAAAACTGAAGCCTGCATGATTTTTCACACAGGCTGCAGATCCGGAGTCGGTAACCGGATTGCATGTAATGCAATCCGGTTACTATAATGGGCTCCTATGGGGACGGTTCCTGATCTAGTTTTGAGCTTTTTGAAAGCTCAAAAACGGATCAGGTTTCACAAATACAAACGCAGATGTGACCTAGCCTAAGGCAATGCTAATATACGGTCTGCAGAAAGGTACGACCTACACTACACAAGTCCATGTAATCAACCAGGACTACAATTTTCTTATAGCATACAGGGGTGTCCAGGGTCAATCTCTTGTTCACAAATGGCACCCCGAGCCACTCTACAGAGGGACAATGGAATACTCATGAGCTCTCTCACTCATTTATCATCAGATGGGAATACCTCCTATGAAGCATATACCCTCTCCCATCAAAAAAGAAAAAATGATCAAGATGTAATCACACTGTACAATGTCAGATCATGCAAAACGATGTGGCTATCCAAAAGCAAACTCTATCCCTCTGTCAGTAAGGCTAGGGTCACATTTGGAGGGAGTGTTCTTTGCAAGGATGCGTTTAAGTCAGCAGTTTTTTGCCTTTGACATTTTCACGGCATTTTGTCGAATTTTAGCGCTAGCGTTAAAGCATGCGTTTCCCATAGGCTACCATGTTTAAAAAACGCATGCATTTTTGCAAACGCCCCCAAAAAGCTGCTTACTGCGTTTTTTTGGTGCTTTTGCAAAAACACATAGCTCAAAAGCATTGCACTTTGACACTGCGTTTTTTGCATTGGAGCCTATGGAAGTGTTAAACTAGCGTTTTTCAACATTTACACATTGAAAAAACGCTAGCTTTTAGCGCATCCATGGCTCTAATGTGACTCTAGCCTAAGGGTAGGTTCATTTCAGGAAATAATAGCACACAGATATCATTCAGACCAATGTTATTCAATGAGGCAATGCAGATGAGCAATTTTTTTTCAAGGCTGAATTTGCATGTGCAAAAAAACTGCAGCATGCACTTATGTCTTCAGTGTGTCGTCTATTCAAGTTTATAGGTGCACAAAAAAATCAGATCATATGAAACCCCATATGCAGACAATTAATGAAACATTAAATTCTTACATGGACTGTTTAGATGAAACATGGACTATTTTTTATACACTTGTGTGCACTTGGACTCAAGTGAAGTGCTGGGACTCAAGACCCTTAAAAATTACAATGGGATTAGGGTTTAAGGACAAGAGGTAAAGTTTTGTGAATGTTTTCAAAATGCAACATGGGCATGGGCATTTTACATAGTCTTGTTACATAACCATATATTCTATTATTCTCTTCAGGTGCAAAGTTTTTATATTTTTCAGTTCACCTCTATATTCCAAAAAATAAAAATAGCTTTTCTATGGTTTGTAAACAAATTAACCAGATTCTGTTTTTAGGTGATGGAACAGAAAACACAAGACACCATTAGGTGCCATTTTGCCAGCTATATAAACTAACCAGTCTCTCTCTTCCTGGACTCCAGCTCTCTCTATTGGAAAGAAAATATCCAGCCAGGATAAAGGCAGCCAACAAGACACCACACGTAACTAATGCAATCATTGTTTTTTGTGATCTTGTCTGATGCTCTGAAATTTGTCCCCATTTCATCTGGGCGGGTAACTGTAAATGAAGGGTGAAGAAAAAATGGGTTAACCATGTATTAACAGGTCAAGAAATACAACTTCATAAGAAAAATACAATGTTATATATCGGCACTGCTTTTCTACAGTATTCTGTTTTTCTACTGTATTCATTTATAATGCATACATTTATAATACACTAGATGGGCGCTCAATACTATCGCATCGGGAGGGTGGTGATGTTGCAATTGGGGCGGACTCTGTAGTGCTGGAAGAAGCGGCTGTGTCTCCCCCCATCTGCTCTCCCTCCCCTGTGGTGTCTTCTTTTCTCATGTGCGCTCTCCTTTAAGCGGTCTTCCTCCTGTGCGCTCTCCACCTGTGTGTTGTCTTCTCCTCTCTTCTGCTCTCCTTTGTGCTCTCCTTTGTCTCTCCATGTGCTCTCCTCTCTGTATGTGGCCTCTCCCCACTGTGCTGTCTCCTTTAAGCTGTCATCCCCATGTGCTCTTCCCCCTGTGTGCTCTCTCTCCCCCATGCTTCCTCTCTCCCACCATGTGCCCTCTCTCCCTCCATGTGCTTTCTTATTCTGTGCACTCTCTCTCCCACCATGTGCTCTCTTTCTCCATGTGCTCTCCCTCTCTGCCCCTCTTGTGCTCTTTCCCACCGTGCACCCTTTCCTATTGTGCACTCTCTTTCTCCCACCGTGCGCTCTCTCTAACACTGTGCTCTCTCTCCGTGCACTCTCTGCCCCCCTGAGCTCTCTCTCCCACCTAGCACTTTTTCTGTGCACTCTCTCTGCCCACCATTTGTGCTCTCTCCCTCAGTGCGCGGTCTCTACCTCCATGTGCTTTGTCTTTCCCTGTGTCCTCTCTGCCCCCTTGCGCTCTTTCTGCCACCATGCTCCCTGTCTCCCACAATGTGCTTTCTATTTTTCTGTTTGCGCTTTCTGCCCCCCGATCTCTTTTTGCCCCACTATGCGCTCTCTGTCGCCACCTCTTTCTGCCCCACTGTGCGCTTTTTGCCCCTATGCTCTCTTTCTGCCCAACTGTACTGTGTCTTCCACCACCTCTCTTTCTGCCCTATTGTGTGCTCTCTACCCTTATTCTCTATTTCTGCCACCGTCTCTTTCTGCACCACTGTGCGGTCTCTGCCCCCATGCTCTCTTTCTGCCCCAGTGTGCAGCCTCTGATGCCACCTCTCTTTCTGGCCCACTGTAAGGTCTCTTTGTTCCCCCTCTCTGCGCGTTCTTTGTACCCCCAGTGTGCGTTCTCTGCCTCCCCCGTGCTCTTTCTACCCCACTGTGCCCTCTATTCCACATGCTCTCTTTGTGCCCCACTGTTCAGTCTCTGCTGCCACCTCTCTTTCTGCCTCATGTGCACTCTCTGCCTTCCTGTACCCTTTCTGCCCCACTGTGCTCTCTTTCTGCCCCCTGTGCTTTTTCTGACCCCTTGTTCTCTTTTTCTGCCTCTCTCTGCCCCCTGTCCTCTCTTTCTGTCCCCTCTCTGCCCCCCGTGCTCTTTTTCTGCCTCCTCTCTGCACCCCTGTGCTCTCTTTCTGCCCCCTTCTCCCTCTCTGCACTCTCTCTGGCTGCAGTCTTTGACGGTGTCATGGCAGTGAATCACCTTAGTAGTATTGGAGCTGTGATGTCACGGTCATGTGACTGTTCACATGACTGTGACATCACCACTGCTCCTGTAGCCTGTGGTAAGTGAGACGTTGTCGGTGGAATGCCGGGTGGCAAGTAGCGTGGGTGGGGGAGGGCTAGGGGGGCATGCGGCAGGTCGGTGGTGTGTGGAGTGGCGGTGTCGGATGACGGTACCACCTCAATCTAATAAATAATCACCTACTTGCGTGTGGGTATAGTAATATGGTGAGGCTTCTGGTCAGCGCAGTTCATTGTGGGATTCATGGACATTGGTCCGGAAGTGGATGACACACGCATGTAGGTGACTATATATTAGATACCTATATTAGAACCCTGTCGAGGCCTGTCACCTAGCCAAATTATTCCTCCTGCTTTGTATTGATGAGCAGGAAACATCCAGAAAGGTGTCTACAAAGAAATCATGGGGCCCCATAGTAGAAGTTCTAGTTGGGCTACCCACCCAAAAAAATATTTGGTCACATAATAGTATATGCCACAACATTTTAGGCCTAAGTAAAATAATTCTTCACCTATTGAAATCCCATTTCATTAAACCCATACAGTAAAATCCCAACAAAAGTGCCCGCAATGTATGACACCCCCACAGTGAATTCCTACACAATACCCTCCACACACCCAGTATGATGACTCTACTGTAGCCCCCCCAACTACTCAAGAAATGTATGGTGACCCCAACACAGTATTATCCTCAACTGTGACCTCCACATAGCCCTCCATGCAGTATAATGGGCCTATATACAGTATAATGGCCTCCACACCATTCCATACTGAATAAATGCTCTCCCTATCCCTCTAAACAGTATAAAGGCTTCCAAAAAGCCCTTCATACTGTATAATTGCTTGCAGACAGTATAATGGCCCTCAAATAGCCTTTCATAAAGTTTAAAGGCTCCCTCATAGCCTACCATATAGCACAATGGGCCCCACATAGTGGTCTATAGAGTAAATGCACCCCATAATTCTCCATATGGTATAATGGACCCCACATAGTCCTCCATATAATAAAATGCACCTATAGTCCTTGATATAATATATAACACATTTCATAGTTTTCCATATGATATAATGCATCCCATAGTCCTCCATATAATGTAATACACCTTTCATAGTTCTCCATATAGTAAAATGCACCCCCTTTAGTCCTCAATATACTGTAGTATAATGCATTCCATAGTCCTCCATCCATATAATATAATGCACCCTCCATAGCCCTCCAGTATATAATGCACCCCCATAGTTCTCCGTATAGTATAATGCACACCCCATAGTTCTCCATATAGTACAATGCATGCCCATAGTTCTCCATATAGTATCATGAACATCCCATAGTCCTCCATATAGTATAATGAACACACCATAGTTCTCACTATAGTATAATGCACCTCCAAATATAATACCACTATAAACTCTTAGTAGTATCACAGCCATAAATTTGCACTTATGATGTTTGCAACTAAAAATTTTTCAATGAAATATTAGGCAAAAATTCTCAAATCTATATTAAATATTATATTTAAAAACACAAACCATAACAAGGCTTCAGAAATATATACGAGGATGTACAGAACCATTATTTATATTTAAGTAATAAGTTTTCATTTATCACAGGGTTTATATTACTTAAAAAGAATCAATTTATACCATCAAATAGACAGAATTCCTGTAACACTGTATAATTTTTTTTTATATATTACAAATAATTGTTTGTCCTGGTGTTAAAATACATATATACAGTTGAAACCAGACATTTACATATACTATATAAAAAGACACATGTCCATGCTTTTCTCAGTATCTATCATGAAAGCAGAATAAACCTTTCCCATTTTAGGTCCATTAGGGTATGTGCACATCAGTCGTTTTGTGGGCTGCTTTTGGACGTTTTCCGTCGGCGTTTTCCGCTCAGTTTTATGTTAATTTATGTTAATCCTACCCTCCGGTTGGATTAACATGCTAGTCAATGATTTTAGAAAACTCTGTCTACATTACAATGTTTTTCTTCTGGTCGTTTTCAGTCAAAACTGAGTTTTTTCACCGGTTTCCAAAAATAGAGCAAGTGACTTCTTTCCTCTGTTTTTCCACCGGTTTCAGCTGAACAAGTGCACTAAAAACTCAGTTTTAAAACCGCTCAGAAAAACCGCCGACAAAACCTGTAAAACCGGGTGGAAAACGAGCAAAAAACGAGCAAAAAACGACAAAAAACGAGGAAAACTGCTGAGCACAGAAAACTCAGTTTCTGCCAGTGTCCTCCGGTTCCCGGTCGGTCTGCAGAAATGCAGAACCGACTGATGTGCACATAGCCTTAGGATTACTATCATTTTTATTTACCAAATGCCAGAATAATGAGAGAATGTTTTAGGCATTTTTATTACTTTCTGCAAAGTCACAAGTTTACATACGGTACATTCCATTAGTATGTGGCACCATTGCCCTTAAACTGTATAATTTAGGTCAAACCTTTTGGATATCCATCCACAAGCTTCTCACAATAGTTGGTAGGAATTTTGGCCCATTCCTCCTGACAGAACTGGTGTAACTGAGCTATGTTTTTAGGTCGCCTTGCTCGCACTTGCCTTTTCAGCTTTGCCTATAAATTATAGTATTTCTCAATACGCTTAAATCCAGGACAGTATATCTCAGATGTCATACAGAAATCAGCGCTGCAAAAAATTAGCTGAACTGATAGGCAGGCCATATTGATGTATCGTCGTCTCAAACAGTGGGAAAAAAACAAAGCCATGCATGTTGATATCCACGGTGTGCCTGTTCTGTTGTGGGATGACACATTTTTGCCACAGATGTTGATGTTTAGAAATGCACTGTGAAACCATGATGGGTAATATTCCAGACTAGATGGAAACCACCAATACAATACAATCAATAAAAACAACCTGAAGATAGGTACAGAAACAAACTCCCTGACTGTAACACAATTATATATTAAAATAGCATCTAGATACCTGGTACCAAAAGCATGGGGCTATAAATAGGTAAATATATAACACGGATATCAAATATTAGTCAAAAATGCACAAAATAGATCATATATAATAAATAGTAAAGATAAAATAAATTGATATTGCTGAAAACAGTCAGTTTTACTATATGACCAATAGGTGGCAGCAATACTGCATGCTAATCCAAGTGTATATTACAGCTTATAAACAGATCTATTCCAATGCATAAAATAGATAAGGGTATGTGCTCACCATCCAGAGGCACTCTGTCTTGGGCCTGAGGGAACCCGCGGGTGCCCGCATTGACACCCCAGCCGCCCTGTACTCACAATCTGAGGTGGGTGCAGGGCAACTTCGCCCTTTCGTACAACCGATGGTGACCTCTTCCGACTACTCAGCATGAAAGGAACATGCTGTGGAGATGCGGAAGTCCAAAAAGCTGATTGTATGCATGAGTATGCACCCAAAGTAGTGAAAGCTGAAATTCAGACCTCATGTCAGAGTCATAAGACCCCAGCACATTGCCCCAGTATGCATACACATCTATAACATGGTACAAAGTATGTACCGTAATTACCTACAGAAGGAACATTTGAGGAAGTGAGATGGCAAAACATCTGTCAGGGATGACCCAGGAGGTCCCTTCCAACTCGACCATTCTAATCTAAGAAATGCGTGCAAGGGGATCCCTTCGGTAATTACATATTTTGTACCATGTTAATGAATTCTATGCATACTTGATGTTTAAGGGGCCTGGCCAATTGTCCACACTACAGATCCTTCATGAGACAGCAACTTGTTCGAGATAGGTCACTTGTCTCTCCAGCAGCTCTGCCAATGCTACAATCACTTCAGAGGATCATGCTATTTCACTCCAATTTCAGTGTTGTAGTCACTAGATTCTCACTACATGCAGCCTCATCTATCTGTCTTGACTTGAACGACAGTACTTGTGGCTACTGAATCCCTATCTAGGGCTGTTCAGTAAATGGTCACTTACCCTATGAACTA
The DNA here is from genome assembly GCA_033576535.1 of Allobates femoralis. NCBI lineage: Eukaryota > Metazoa > Chordata > Amphibia > Anura > Aromobatidae > Allobates > Allobates femoralis. The sequence goes on from JARQOC010000002.1 coordinate 236,457,356, forward strand.
ACCCTTCCCTTTGTGGACTAATCACAACACTTAACTAATTCTAGCCCTACAGTCAGTAGCTGGGGAAAACTTCCCCAGCTGGGGAAAATATTGCTTCCAGGTCATTCCTAAAAATGCCATCGATATACTAATTAACATTACCTTTTATCCTACATACAGTAACAAGCCTAAATATACCATTTATTTCCATGTATCACACTCTTCATAAACAGTCCTACACATCTTATATAACAATCCCACATAATGTTCCTTTCACTATACATTACACTACAGTTCACACAATACACTATTTATAAAAGACCCATTACATTATTCAAATTACCATATGGTAAGACTGTGGTTGGTGTCTTCAGGGAGGAACGCAACTACTAGTCCACCTCCTTACACTATAACTGGGCAACCCTATATAGATTAATATAATTAAAAAATGTTAAGGTTAGGATAAATCCACTCCACACCTAAATTTGGTTTGTATTTGCAATATTTTATAATCAACATATTATTATGGATCTGTGAGTGGATCCTAATAATTCTTTCAAACTGATGCGAACATGCTTTATACTGCAAAAAACAATATTTTCTGTAATGATCAGTCATTGAATGGATCCCGAATTGACAAACTGATAGAAGATGTCTAGTTGTCATCAGTTTATATTTTATTTAAAAAATGTTTTATTTATTTTTAAAAAATGTGTGACAAGAACTTAAAGTGAACCTATCACTAGGTATTTCCCTTATAAGCTGCGGCCACCACCAGTAAGCCCTCATATAAAGTATTCTTGAATGCTGTATATAGGTCCAAAAGACTATCTGCATAACATAAAAAAGACTCTTTATTATATTCACCTGCGGGGTGGTACGGTCCGATGGGCAGGGCTGCCACTAGGAATTTCAGGGCTCCATACAGGCAAAATGGTTTGTCCCCCTTCAGATGAACTTCAATAGGTCTAACCTTCAGTTAGGTGTTATGCCCAGCCAGCGAGTCTACTTGGGGTCAAAATGCTTGACAGAAAACAGGTAAAGTTTTAGGACCCTTTTAAATTTCAAACTTTTCCCCTAACAAAGCTGCGTTCGCCGACTTTTGGGGTAAGCATTCAGGTCCCGATCCCCGAGATGAATTGGCCACGTTTGTGCCAAATTTGAAATTGGCGAACATGTTCGAGCAAAGTTCGCTCATCACTAATTAGGATGCTGTTAATATTTTGGACATTTTGGCACAGGCCAAGAAAAAAGTGACCCCAAAAATTAGAGGTGGCAGA